>CM060311.1:24507288-24529788 GCA_030674185.1 Monoplex corrugatus | reverse complement strand
GTAATATGTACAATTACATTAAATCTTTTTTAGCTAATAGAACAATACGGGCTAGAGTGGGAGCTAGTTATTCTACTTCACGATGCCTTGACATGGGGATTCCACAAGGTTCAGTGATAGCACCTATTTTGTTTAATATCCTTATACAGGATCTTCCTAAAGCTCTTTCAAATCGTGTTGTTTTAGTACAGTATGCTGATGATATATGTACTTGGATGAATATCACTTTAAAAAAGACAACTCCACAGAGAACACGGAATTACATCAGGAAGTTCTATCAAATTGATCTTGATAACCTTGGAAACTATATGTTAGAAAATGGTCTGTCATTGTCGGCAGAAAAAACTAACATGATGCTGTTTGATCCTGGTGGTAACTCAAATAACTTACCTACTTTCAATTGCTTGGTGAAGTGTTAAATTACAAACAGGTCGTAAAATTTCTGGGAGTTTACATCACGTCGAAATTAAGCTGGAATATCCATTTTGATTATATTTTAACAAAAGCACGAAAAACCTTAAATTTTCTAAAGATAATAAGCAAATTACCCTGGGGAATGGATACAAATATACTGATTCATCTGGCAACAGCGCTGGTCAGGTCTAAATTATCCTACGCGCAAGAAATTTTTTTCAACGCACCTAAATATTTACTAAAAAAGATTCAGAACTTGGACTGCAAAAGTCTTAAAATTGCACTAGGTGTACCAACTCATGCTTCTACTCTGGTAACGTACAAAGCTGCTGGAATTCTACCTCTAAACAACCATCGTGAGCTAGCTACAGCAAAGTTTGCAATTAGAACTACTTCACAAGCGAATAATTTTGTGAGCAAAGAAATTAAAATCAGGTCTGATATTGACTTTCCAAAACGAGCAAAAAACATTTCATCACAAATTACAACCGCAACTTACATATCTGACCTGATCAAACAATCCAACATAACTATGGATGAAATAGCCGAGAAACCATCGTTAACGCCTATCCCTACATGGGAAATGCTAAAGGCCACGTTTGATCTCGATTATGCAGACGTTAAAAAAAGATGATAATGTCAACATTACGCTATCCACAGTTTGTGAACACATCGATGAAAAGTACCGTACCCACCTCCACATTTTTACCGATGGGTCAGTCTTAGCAAATCAGAGCGCTGGAGCAGCGTTTTATGTTCCAGAATTTAACATTAAAAAGTCTTTTTTCTTTGGGACAAATGTATCTATATATACAGCAGAACTGGTCGCTGTTGTTCAAGCGTTGCATTATTTAATAAGCCTTCGGCCTGTGTCTTTCAAAGTAGTTCTCTTTGTTGATTCAAAATCTGTATTATATGCCTTACAGTCTTTTGATACAGACACAAGACCTGATTTAATAATTGAGGCAAATCATCTAATACACTGTTTAAAGATAAATGGCTCGGAAATCAGTTTATGCTGGGTGCCTTCTCACGTTGGTCTTCAAGGCAACAACGTAGTTGACAGAGCAGCTAAATCCGGTGCACTCAATTCTGAAAATTCCATAGAATTACATGTTAACACCTCGGTAAATGAAGCTTACAACTCGCTAGAATTAGCATCATGGATTCGATTTCATGAACATTTAAATGAAAAATTTGTGTCCCAAAAAAGAATCAAACTTTCAGTTCAAAATATCTGTAAAAAAATTCAGTATTCTTCGTTATATCATTTGAGATCAATTGTTACCATATATTTTCGTATTCAAATGAACGCTTTGAAAACTAAATATTGTAAAAACGTTTTATGTATTTGCGGTGAACAATTCACATTGTATCACTGTTTGTTTTACTGCAGAAAGCTTCGTTATTTCTTACCAAAGATGTTTACACAAGGAAACTATCTTGAAAAGCATTTTAAAGAAGTAATATCAGATCAAGTTCTGTTAGTTAAAATTTCAGAATCATTGGTTCACAGTCCTGTTAATGCGTTACTTTAAGGTTATTATTTTAATTATTATTATTTTATTTTGTTTTGTTTTGTTTTTTATGACGATGTTTTCTTTTACATTTAATGTTAGCGTTGTTCTAGTTTCATTTCTCTGTTCATCCATATCCTTTTTCTAAAAACCTTGCCGATTCCTTTTAATTTTTTTTTTTCCCCGTCTCTTACTCTGGTCCCCTCTGTCCCCTCTCCCCCCCCCCCCCCAAAAAAAAAAAAAAAAAAAAAAAAAAATCATCCTCCATGCCATTTTTACCCGTCTAATATCACTTATAGTGAAAAGACGTTAAATCAAGGAACGAACACAGAGGAAGCTGGTGGATAGGATGAGGGAGTCAAAGGGTTAAGTTTTTGCTTTGCTGGCATGGTTGACAATGCAGAATGCTGACTGGCAGGGTGCGGGAACGAAAGGGTTAATAGAGACTGATCGGCAGCAAAATGGCCAGTTTTCGTGTTGGGACAGGCCTGAACTCAAGACATCAGATACTGAGCCCACGATTCTGTTACAGGAGCTAGCGAGCCTGTTGTTTGTAAGTTGGATCAGAACAGGTAGGCCATTGTTGAACTTCGTTGAAGTGACCTGCCAGCAGTTTTTCAGTCTATTATGGTTGGTGACCCTGAAGCGACTTGACATAGATGGATCCTGCCGACTTCTTGCCATTGAGACTTCGACAGAATGTACTTGGGTTTGGTGATGTGCTAACCCTCTGACTCCCTCACACTATCCACCAGCATCCCACTCTGTCAGCCATGACATCATCATCATCATCATCATCATCATCAGGTGACCTGCCGCATGGCGTTGGCGATCATGGACTTCCATCTGTCTCTATCTCTTGTTGCCTCAAGCATCTCCTCCACCTTCCCTGTCCCCAGCCACTCTGCAAATCCGTCTAGTATTTTCTCCCTGGGTCTACCTGGTGCTCTCTTTCCCTCCAGCTTTCCCGTTGTGACCAGGTGCTCCAAATCCCCTTTCCTCATAAAATGGCCATGACAGCAAAGCAAAAACTTAGACCTTTTCACTCCTTCACCCTATCCACCAGCTTCCTGCAGGAGGTTGGTGGATAGGATGAGGGAGTGAAAGGGTCAAGTTGTTACAGCTGGTGGAGATGGTGCGGGAGTGAAAGAGTTAACCCTCTGACTCCGCGCGCCCTATCCACCAACTGCAAAAACTTAACCCTTTGGCTCCCACACCCTACCCACCAGCTTCTTACAGGAAGCTGGTGGACAGGGTGAGGGAGCCATAGGGTACATTTTTGCTTTGCTAGTATGGTTGGTTTGTCATATTGGCAGATGTGATGCGTCTAGTGTGTCGGCTTCGGCCTGCACCGCTGGCTAGCACTGCTGTGCGAAAAGAAGAGCAAGGCGTAAGTCTCTTCCTGTCAGTACATAGCCTCTCCATCAGCAAGCCCTACGCTGTGCCTCCTTGTGGCGACAGGCGGTAACTGAGCACCTCACGGACTCAGGCTGAATCTCGTAGGACTCGGAGGAGGTCTGGCCCCCAGACGTGAGGCATGCAGGCCCACCGGCGTGTGGACACGCCCTGGTGCCCACGAACCAGATCCCCAAGCTATGGGTAAATAGCTCCACTGCCTTGTGGACATCTCGGGAGAGAGTAAGGCTAAGGGAGTTAACCCTAAAAAAAACCGATGGAAGGCAAGGGGAAACCACCATCGTAGTTTTTCCCCAGGAAAACCATGGACAGGAGAAAGAGAAAGAAGAAAGTTAACGACGTCAATAGGTGCTCCTGTGGAGCACCTTCGTCCGGTAGGGACTGTCATGCGGCGCAGGTGACACCAGACCGTCAGCCAGCTACTGCAACCAAAATTAAATTCAACACCAGGATAGCAACATGGAATATAAGAACAATGCTGCAGAAAGGTAAATTAGACAACATCAAAATGGAGATGGAAAGGCTTAACATTAGTATTTTAGGACTGGGGGAAGTGAGATGGAAGGGGCAGGCATGATAACATCAGGGGAATATACAGTGATATACTCTGGTGGTAATTCACATGAAAGAGGAGTAGGCACCATAATGGACAAAGACAAATCAAAAGCAGTGTCCGACAGAGTTTTACTGGTCAAATTCGGAGGCAAACCTTTTGATATCAACATCATACAGGTGTATGCACCAACATCCGCAAGTACTCAGGAAGACATCGACAACTTCTACGAAGTTTTAGAGATGGCCAAGGTCCAATGTAAATCACAAGAAGTTAAAGTCATAATGGGAGATTTTAATGCTAAAGTGGGACAGGATAGGGTGGAGGATATAGTTGGACCTCATGGCCTTGGTACACAAAATGAAAGAGGGGGAAGCTTGTAGAATGGGCACAGATGAATGAGTTGATAGTAGGAAACACCTGGTTTGAGCAGCCTAACAGAAGAAAATGGACTTGGATGAGTCCAGGAGATAATACCAAAAATCAAATTGACTACATCCTGATCAACAAAAGATTTAGAAATTCTTTACTGTCAGCAAAAACACTACCAGGCGCAGACTGCAACAGTGACCACAATCCGGTAGTGGGAAGGTTCAGGCTGAAATTAAGGAAAAGGAAACAGACCAAAAGCAACATCAAACTAAACCTTGGACTCTTAAAGTCAGATGAAATGATGAGTCAAAAATTTAATGTACATGTTCAAAACAAATTCAGTGCTCTGGAAGACGTTGGTGACAGTGAGGAACAATGGACAAAGTTGAGAGGTTCTATAAATGAAGCTTGTGAAGAAATCCCTAAGGCAAATAGAAAAGCAAAAAAGAGCTGAATAACTAATGAAATTTTGGGCCTGATGGAGGAAAGGAGGAAGGCAAAGAGAAACGAGGAGATATACAGGAAGATAAACAAAGAAATCAGGTATAAGTGCAATGGCTGAACACAAAATGCAAAGAGATAGAAGAACGACACAAAATGGATCCTCAGGGTATGTACAGACAAATTGAAGAAATTGTCCACAGGAAAAATACATGCACATCAACTGGTTGCTAAAAATCGAAAGATGGCACGCTTATCATGGAAAAAGACAAAATATTAGACAAATGGGGAGAGTACATTAAAGACCTTTTTGAGGATGACAGAAACGAAGAACACATTATAAAAAAGAACTTTGAAGGACCACCCATAATGAAAGATGAAGTTAGAGCAGCACTGAAAAAGATGAAACCAGGAAAAGCCCCAGGACCAGACAACATTACTACAGAGATGACTGAAGCCCTGGAGGAATTTGGCATAGAAAAAATAACAGTCCTCCTAAATGAAATTTATGACACTGGAAAAATCCCCAAAGATATGTCAAAATCAATTTTCATTGCACTTCCAAAGAAGACAGGGGCTATAGAATGCGAACTCCATCGCACAATCAGTTTGATGAGTCATGTAACAAAAATCCTGTTAAGAATAATCATGATGAGGACAAGGAATAGAATCAAAAGAGAAATAGCAGAAGAACAGTGTGGATTTGTGGAGGGGAAAGGAACTATTAATGCCATATACATCCTAAGAACTATCATAGAGAGGTCAATTGAGATGAATAAGGATATGTATTTATGCTTTGTTGACTATACCAAGGCTTTCGATCGGGTACGACATGATGAATTGATCAACCAACTGGAGAGACTCAATGTTGATGGAAAAGATCTACGAATAATCAGGAATATGTACTGGGAACAAACAGCTGCAATGAGAATAGAAAACAATATAAGCTCTTTTCAAAACATCAAAAGAGGAGTCAGACAGGGTTGTGTTTTGTCACCAGATCTGTTTTCACTATATAGCGAAAACATCATGAGAAACCTAGAAGAAGACCCTGGATTAAAGGTTGGAGGGAAAATGATAAACAACATTCGGTACGCAGACGACACCGTGCTAATTGCAGAAAATGAAAGGGACCAACAAAACCTTGTGAATATACTAGAAACAGAAAGCAAAGGTAAGGGGTTGGAACTAAACAGCAGGAAGACTGAAGTCATAGTGATCAGTAAAAAACATGAAATCCCCTCCTGCAAAATAACAGCAAATGGCACAACCTTGACACAGGTTAATAAGTTCAAATACCTGGGAACGGTCATTTCATCAGACGGCAGATGCACATCGGAAATAGCTGGCAGAATCGGCCAAGCCAAAACAGCATTCAAGAAGATGACAAGCATTCTTACCAACAAATGCCTGTCAATTAACATCAGAAAGAGAGTCCTTGAATGTTATATAGAACCAATACTGTTGTACGGATGCGAGGCGTGGACAGTCAGCAAGCAAAGCCAGAGCAGGATCGAGGCAGCCAAGATGTGGTTTCTCAGAAGAATGTTGAGAGTTCCATGGACAGCAAAGAAAACAAACGAGACAGTCTTGATGGAGGCAGACACAAGTAGATCACTCGTAGGGAAGATAAGGAAAAGACAAGCAACATTTATAGGCCATTTTATGAGGAAGGGGGATTTGGAGCACCTGGTCACAACGGGAAAGCTGGAGGGAAAGAGAGCACCAGGTAGACCCAGGGAGAGAATGCTGGACAGACTTGCAGAGTGGCTGGGGATGAGGAGGGTGGGGGAGATGCTAGGGGCAACGAGAGATAGAGATGGTTGGAAGTCCATGGTCGCCAACGCCATGTGGCAGGGCACCTAATGATGATGATGATGAGTATGGTTGACAATGCAGGATGCTGAAGGACAGGCTGCGGGAGTCAAAGGGTTAAGGAGCCGGAATGAGCGCCACTAAAAAGCGGGAACTTTACCTCTACGCTAACATGCCTCACTCCCTTCAGCCGAGAAAAATCAGCTCAGAGTGAGAAAATTCTTCATTGTTTCTAACGGCAAGGCGAAATAAGAGTGTACAATGTAACTAAAGTCAAGTGCACTTTTCGCCTCTGTTCGTTGATATTAACCTTATCTTGACAAAACATGCTTAAAAAAAGAACACACACACACACACACACACACACACACACACACACACACACACACACACACACACACACACACACACACACACACACACACACACACACACACACACACTGCCGGCCTTTGCCAACACATTCAAGTTTTGCTTGTTTCTCGCTATTTCTTTTGCTGTGTCGTATCTGCAGTTTAGCTCGAGGGGAAAGACAGAGGAAAGAAAGAAAGGAAGGAAGAAAGGGAGGAAAGAAAAGAAAACAAAACAAAACCAAAAAAACTCAAAAGTTTTTAAATGAGTTGAAAGAAAAGAAAAGGACAAAGACTGAAGCAAAATAAAAAAAACCCAGTCCAAAAAACAAAACAAAAAAAAACAAAAAAGAAAGAAAAGAAAAGAAAGAAAGAAAGAGAGAGAGAGAGAGAGAAAGACAGACAGACAGAAAGACAGACAGACAGGAATTAAGGGATAGAGAGAGAGAGAGAGAGAGAAGAGAGAGAGAGAGGGAGAGAGAGAGAGAGAGAGAGAAAGAGAGAGAGAGAGAGAGAGAGAGAGAGAACGAAAAGAAAGGAAGAAGGAACTGAAAAAAAAATAATAGAAAGAGAACAAAATCTATGGAAAAAAGCATGGAAGAAAATAAGAAAAACCCCCAAAAACAACAACAACAACAAAATGTACAGAAAGAAAGATAGAAGAAAAGAAGGAAAGAAAGAAATCAAGAAATACCGGCCAACGAACCAAAGCAATAACAACGAAAATAAACGAAGCAAAAAATGTATGTTTAAATTCAGGAGTCCATTTCCTGAACAGGAATCAAAAGTATATGTTTTCAACTGTTTATTTATCCATTTTCCTTTATACGTGTATTCTTATGAAAAAAAAGTGATCCTTGCTTCAGTAACATTTTAGAGCTTAAGATACTGAACATTTACTTGTAATACAAACGCATACAGTCAATATATATATATATATATATTGTGTGTGTGTGTGTGTGTGTGTGTGTGTGTGTGTGTGTGTGTGTGTGTGTGTGTGTGTGTGTGTGTGTGTGTGTGAGAGAGAGAGAGAGAGAGAGAGAGTGTGTGTGTTTTGAGTGTATCTGTGATTTCGTGCAATGGTATTTTTCCTTAACCCTTTGACTCCCGCACCCTATCCGCCAACGGCAAAAACTGGACCCTTTGACTTCCTGGCCCTATCCACCAGCTTCCTGCTGGAAGCTGGTGAATAGGGCCAGGGAATCAAAGGTTTACGTTTTTGCTTTTCTAGCATGGTTGACAATGCAGGATGCTAGTGGACTGGGTGTGGGGGTCAGAGGGTTAAGAGAAAATAAAGTTGATCTCTCAGTATACCTTTCTCTTCCCCCCCCCCCCCAACCACGATAGAACCCCTCTCGCACCCACCATTTCGCAAAGAAACATCAACCACTCAACCAACCAACCAACCAACCAACCAACCAACCAACCAACCAACTAACCAACCAACCAACCAACCAACCAACCAACCAATCGAATGAACGTCATGTGACACCTCAGCACAAATTAATTTTCTCCCCCGTTGGGTTGCCGGGGCTCTTTCAGTATAAATGGTATCCCCACCTTCTGGAAATTCTGTGCTAGAAATGTCCTCTTTTCTGTCACTCTCTTTGTTTCTGCCTTGTTGTCTTGCTTTCTGTCTTTTCTACTTATTTTCTGCCTTACTGGTCCATTCACCTGTATTTTTTCGATAAAGTCTTATGTAGGCCCTACGTTTTCTTCGGATTGATAATTGGGTACATGTGTTAAGTGCATTTTCGGCTCTAAGGAGGTGAGATATGCGGAAGCAATTTTAGGTAATTTATGCCTGCTTTTATATATGTTTTGGTGTTCTTCTGTATGCTTATATTTGTATTCAGGTGTGTTTTTTAAATTTCCCCTGTGTGATAAATCGGACGGAATGGTCCCACGCCGGGGGCATGTCCTTAGATTATGTGCGCGAATGCATTGATATGTGTACTTAATTTTCTTTTCTTTTTTCTTATGTTGAAGTTTTGTGTCTTTGAAGCGGTTACAGTCCTGATATGGCTCTGCGCTTTAAACAACAATAAACGAAAGACATTAATTTTCTCCCATCAACCCACCGCACTCACACTTCCCCCTAAGCACTATGCTGTTCTTCTTTTTCCATAATTCTACACATCTCAGACTCTTCCCATCCCTCTGCCCCAAAATCTCCGTCCCTGAAGATTCCAGCTGCAGTCACCCCTGCGTCTGACTCTCCCATCTCTTGCCCTCGACTTTTCTCCTCAGTTTGACCGGAAAATCGAACTGTACGTCTCGTCCTTCGGAAGGGGACGAAAAACGAGTCGGACCCGTGTGCCTTCTGTCTGCGGACGCTAAATATCCTACGGCAGTTGAAAATTGTGAAGAGCAGGGCATTGCCCAGCTGCCTTGGAATAAAACATTGGACAGACAGGTTGATCTCCCAGGTTCCATTCCTTGAAGACCAATTAGCCTGCTTGCCTTTCTGAGGTCTTGATTAGTAAAAAAAAAAAAGAAAAGAAGAAAAAAAAGTGAAATATGAATATGAATTTGAATCGAGGGAGAGGTGCTGGCCCCGGGAAAAGTTGAGGTCTCTGCCACCTCACTCCCTACGACCCCAGGGTTGTGGAACTGTCTATCTGTCTGTCTGTTTCTCTGTCTCTGTCAGTCTGTCTCTGTCGGTCTGTCTGGCTGTCTCTGTCTCTCTGTGTGTCTCACTGTCTCTGTTTCTATCTCTGTCTCTGTCTGTCTTTGTCTCTGTCTGTCTGTCTGTGTCTCTCTCTTTCTCTCTCTGTGTCTTTCTCTCTGTGTCTTTCTCTCTCTTTCTTTCTCTCTCTCTCTCATTCTCTCTTTCTCTCTCTTTCTTTCTCTCTCTCTTCCTTTCTCTTTCTCTTTCTGTCTGTCTGTCTCTGTCTCTCTTTCTCTCTCTCTTTCTCACTCCTTCCCTTTCTCTCTCTCTTTCTTTCTCTCTCTCTCTCTCTCTCTCTCTCTCTCTCTCTCTCTCTCTCTCTCTCTCACAAACGCTAAAGGAGAAAAATATTTTTGTGTTGTGTACCAACGCTTTGCAGCGCTGTATGGGACGGACTGGGAGCAGTCAAAACGATCCATACATAGACCACTTGAAGTAGTGAAAATTACCTCTCTTTCTACGTCTGTGCTCCCTCATCATCACTCTCACCTCCACCCTGTTCTAAACCTCCCTTCTGTCTGTCTGTCTGTCTGTCTCTCTCTCTCTCTCGGTGTCTACCAGTCCACCCTTCCTTCACCTTTACGTGTTCTTAAGTTCAAGAATTCAAGTCAGGTTGAGGAGGGAAAAAAAAACAGCGAAAAATATAAATAAATAAAAACAAGCAAGAAACTAACCAATAAACCCCCACTTTTGTAACACGTTGCAAGGAATGTGCTCAACGTGACCTTTAAGGCAGGTCCAATAATACATTTGATTGATACTGACTGCTGTTTTGCCCTTCAAGGAGGATTTTCACCGGCTTGTGTGCTGACTATTCCTCTTTCTGCCAGCTGTTCGATGGCATAATGATCTTGAGGTTAGTTGCGAAATAAATCAGGGTTTGCTTGGACGAGTCAGCAGTCCTACACTGGCTGCAATTCTTTTTTTCGGGACGGGATGGAGTGGCAGTAGGCAAGGCCACACCTAGAATACACCCCGTATGTCCTGATGGAGAGATCAAGCTTTTCTGTCACTCTCTTTGTTTCTTTCTTCCTCCTTCGTTTTCTGTATTTCCTTCCTGCCTAAGACATACTCCATATTATGTCCTTATGGAGATATCAAGCTTTTCTGTCACTGTCTTTGTTTCTTTCTTCCTCCTTCGTTTTCTGTATTTCCTTCCTGCCTAAGAATACTCCATATTATGTCCTGATGGAGATATCAAGCTTTTCTGTCACTGTCTTTGTTTCTTTCTTCCTCCTTCGTTTTCTGTATTTCCTTCCTGCCTAAGACATACTCCATATTATGTCCTGATGGAGAGATCAAGCTTTTCTGTCACTCTCTTTGTTTCTTTCTTCCTCCTTCGTTTTCTGTATTTCCTTCCTGCCTAAGACATACTCCATATTATGTCCTGGTGGAGATATCAAGCTTTTCTGTCACTCTCTTTGTTTCTTTCTTCCTCCTTCGTTTTCTGTCATTCCTTCCTAGAATATACCCGTATGTCCTGAGGGAGATATCAAGTTTTTCTGTCACTCTCTTTGTTTCTTTCTTCCTCTTTTGCTTTCTATCATTCCTTCCTACCTAGAGTATACCCCATATATTCTGATGGAGATATCACATTTTTCTGTCACTCTCTTTGTTTCTTTCTTACTTTTTTGCTTTCTGTCATTCCTTCCTATCATATTCTGCCTTGCTGGTCCATTTAGCGTGTATGTGTTCGACGATAAAGTCTTACGTACTTTTAGGATTGATAATTGGGTCATCATCATCATCATGTGCCCTGCTGCATGGCGTTGGCGATCATGGCCCTCCATATGTATCTATCCCTCGTTGCTGCAAGCACATCTTTCACTCTCTCTGGGTATAAGTATTAAATGCATTTTTGGCTTTGGGGAAATGAGATATGCGGAAGCAATTTTAGGTAATTTAGGCCCGTTTTTTATATGTTTTAGTGTCCGTAGTTATGCTGAAATCTATTTTCGTGTATGTTCTTCAGATCCCCTGTGTGATAAATGGGACGGCGTGGTCAGCACCAGGACCATCTCCCTTGATTATGTGCGCGAATGCATTGATTTGTATACTAAATTTTCTGTTCTTTTTTTTTTTTTCCTGTTGAAGTACTGTGTGCGTATTGAAACGGTTATAGCCCTGATGTGGCTGTACGCAGTCGGCTGGGCTTTCAGCAACCATAAGAATAAGAATAAGCGAATAGGAGCCGACCAAAGCCTTACACCCCACCCAAAGTCCACCCACACCCCATCCCTTGTGCTCAAAGAATAAGTCTTTTAGCTGTGAGCTAAGGATGGGGTAACCACTATTGAAAACACAATGTCTGAAGTCAGGGGTACCAGGCCTGCAGGTGGCTTCTCAGTTAACCCCCCCCCCCCCGCGCACGCACACACACACACACACACACACACACACACACACACACACACACACACACACGCACACACACACTTGTTCATATTGCTTATAGTCCAGCCAACTAGTAGAGCCATATCAGGGCTAACACCACGTCAAAAACACCAACAACTACAACCAGATTAAGATAAAAGACAACAGTTAAAAAAACCATGCTCACCGTTAACACACACACACACACACACACACACACACACACACACACACACACACACACACACACACACACACACACAAACACATACACATACACACACAAACAAACAAACAAACACACATACACATACACAAACTTCAAAGAAACAAAACAGGGTAATATGCAGGCAACACATATGTCTATGCTCTGCCAAAACCAACACAGAATCTTGCAACAAGGCCAATCAAAAAATGGTCTAGTTGAACAACATATGGAAAGACAGAGGCGTACCAACGAAACTGAAAATAAAAAAAATTACGCTGCTTGATTTGGCCTGTATGCCCTAATAAGGTCTTGAAATGGGAAGGGAAGGGAAGGACGGGACGTTTGAAACATTAAGCAGACGCCACCAGAATGACTGAAGCATTAGGTTGGGCATCAAACAGGCCAATTTGTATGTTGCAACCTAGGATCAAATTCGAGACATTAGATCTTGAGTCAATAGAGCCAGCTGGCCTACACGAAGGCAGGAGTTGAACTTGCTGAGGCCCCCGTGGGGGATACCAGGGGGCTCTTTCAGTGTAAACAGTATCCCCGCCTTCTGGACATTTTGTGCTAGTAATTTCCTCTATGTGTCACTCTCTTTGTTTCTGCCTTGATCTTTCGCTTTCTGTCATCTCTTCCTATCATTCTGCCTTGCTGGTCAGTTCACCTGAATGTACTCGACGAAAAAGTCTTACGTACTTTGTCTCAGGATTGATAATTTGGTACATGTATTAAGTGCATTTTTTGGCTCCAGAGAAATGAGATACACGGAAGCAATTTTAGGTAACTTAGGCCTGTTTTTACATATGTTTTAGCGTCCGTAGTTGTGTTTTAAATTTGTGTATGTTTTTGAAATCAGGTATGTTTCTGAAATCCCCTGTGTGATCAATTGGACGGAGTGCTTGTGCGCGTGCGCGCGTGCGTGTTTGTGTGTGTGTGTGTGTGTGTGTGTGTGCGTGCGTGCGTGCGTGCGTGTGTGTGTGTGTGTGTGTGTGTGTGTGTGTGCGTGTGTGTGTGTGTGTGTGTGTGTGTGTGTGTGTGTGTGTGTGTGTGTGTGTGTGTGTGTGTGAAACAAAGAAACAATAGAAAAACCACCTGACATGCACACACGTAAGGAAATGACTGGAGTCATCTCATGCGTCACTAATTGAAAATCAAATTGTGATTGACGTCATAATGCTGTTTCGAAAGAGTCTTTTAACCCTTTGACTCCCACACCCTGTTTGCCGGCAGCTTGCATTGTCAACCATGCAAATAAAGCAAAAACTTAATCCTCTGACTCCCTCACCATATCCACCAGCTTCCCGCAGGAAGTTGGTGGATAGGGTGAGGGAGTCAAAGGGTTAAGTTTTTGCAGTTGATGGATAAGGTGTGGGAGTCAAAGGGTTAAAACATGTCACAACATACTAGGGAGCAGACTGTTTCAGAAGAAGAAATTAGAGGATTGGGAGCTGGATTTTAGAATTGAACATATGTGAGAATTATCATAGTTTTTTTTTCTGCCTTGGAATATATAATGCATTAGACAGTGTTTACTTAATCATTGTATGTGTAGTAAAGTCCTAATTAATTCATTCAGTTAAGATGGACCATGGCCAGTTATAAGGCTGATGATAATGTCTTGAATTTACTGACATGTGTTATCCCATTCAGCGCTAGCAAAGCGGTTCTCTTCTTGCTGGATCCTGCACCTCAGCCTCAGATTATCAGTGATCGTTTTTGTAAGAAAAGGGAGATTGTAAGAATGGGCTTGATCATCTTGTCTATTTCACATATCAAGTTGTTACTTATTCTACTTGAAAGACTTTTTCTTTTGTGTTTGTGTGCATATTTTCCCGTATTGAGATCTTTAATCAAATAAAGAAGTTTTTACTTATTCTATTTCAACGTTGTTTTAAGATATGCATGACGAACACTTTGCTTTTAAATTTTCAACTTTACGTAGAAACATAGGCAAGTACTTATTTGAAATACATCATTGAAACGGTAAACTATACTATAACGTTTATTTCCACTGTTATATTTTCTGTGTCACTGGCAAAAAACGACAGTAGAGGGTTAACAAAAACACATACACATCCTCACACTGGTATGAGTGAATGGAGCCAGTTGAAAGATACAAAGAACTAAATTTAGAATCAAACAAAAGTGTACACGTGTTTACGTATAACTACGTTTAAAGAAAACAGTGGAGGTTTCAATCAATGACAACCATCTGACTCTCCTACTGATGGAGTTCACAACGAACACAGCTGGCCTTTTCAAACTCTTTAATAAAAGGGAGAGTAATTCATATCTGACGGAGGTGTGTTTGTGTGTGTATGTTTGTGTGTGTGTGTGTGTGTGTGTGTGGTGCGTGGTGTGTGTGTTGTGTTGTTGTGTGTGTGTGTGTGTGTGTGTGTGTGTGTGTGTGTTGTGTGTGTGTGTGTGTGTGTGTTGTGTGTGTGTGTGTGTGGTGTGTGAGTGTTGGTGTTGTGAGTGATTGTGATGTGGGTGTGTGAGTGATTGTGATGTGTGTGTGTGGTGTGTGTGTGTGTGTGTGTGTGTGTGTGTGTGTGTGTGTTGTGTATGTGTATGTATGTGTGTGTGTGTGTGAGAGAGAGAGAGAGAGAGAGAGAGAGAAGAGAGAGAGAGAGAGAGAGAGAGAGAGAGAGAGAGAGAGAGAGAGAGAGAGAGAGAGAGGAGAGAGAGAGGAGAGAGAGAGAGAGAGGGGGAGAGAATGTAAACCATCAGATTTTGACCAAACATGCAGACAGTCGAGGAGTCACGAAAACTTAAGTTTGTTAGGTAGTTATCACATTGACAAACAAACAAACAAACAAACAAACAAACAAACAAACAAACAAACAAACAACAAAAACAAACAAACAAACAAACAAACAAAAAACAAAACAACAACAACAATAAAGAAAACCACACACACAAACACACTGAAATCAGCACATTTTGATTCTTCTTCTTTTGTTTTTGTTTGTTTGGCCTGCACATTATTGAGAAGAAATAAATGGAAAAAAAAAAAGATCGAACGAGGAAGATTAATTTTCCTGGAGAATGTAGTGTTTCCAGGCCAATTTACTGGTATGATTTGAGCAGGCAAACAACAACAGCAGCAAAAACAAAAACAAACAGATAAACAGACAAATTAACAAAAGATAAACACAAAATAAAATAAAAAAATCTGTGAATAAAAAAATCATAAGCATGCATGTGTTGAGCACACGTTCGCTAACATGCAGATCTGCACACTGCACATGCATGCCTGCAGCTGTGCATGTGCTTTCAGAGTCTTTCAATATAATAATATTACAATATTACAAAAATATTTATATAGCGCAAAATCTTGATAAAAATCAAATCTAAGCGCTGAACAGACACACACGCACGCACGCACGCACGCACACACATGCACGCACACACATGCACGCACACACACACACACACACACAAACACACACACACACACCACACACACACACACACACACACACACACACACACACACACACACACACGGGGCTATAAATGGGGAGAAGGAATAAAAGCAATGGAAAATTATAGAGAGCATTATTTCTGCTGTCCTCACATTCCCATTCCCATCTCTGTCCCTACTGAAGTTATCTACTGCTGATTTTTTATCTGACATCTTCATCTTGTCATCTGTCATTACACCTACTGCTGACCTTAAACCTGACACTTTCATTTCATCATCCTGTCATACTGCTGACCTTAAACCTGACACTTTCATTTCATCATCCTGTCATACTGCTGACCTTAAACCTGACACTTTCACTTCATCATCCTGTCATCCTGCTGACCTTAAACCTGACACTTTCACTTCATCATCCTGTCATACTGCTGACCTTAAACCTGACACTTTCACTTCATCATCCTGTCATACTGCTGACCCTAAGTCTCACACCTTCACATCGTCATCCTGTCATACTGCTGACCCTAAGTCTCACACCTTCACATCGTCAACCTGTCATACTGCTGACCCTAAGTCTCACACCTTCACATCGTCAACATGTCATACTGCTGACCCTAAGTCTCACACCTTCACATCGTCAACATGTCATACTGCTGACCCTAAGTCTCACACCTTCACATCGTCAACATGTCATACTGCTGACCCTAAGTCTCACACCTTCACATCGTCAACCTGTCATACTGCTGACCCTAAGTCTCACACCTTCACATCGTCATCCTGTCATACTGCTGACCTTAAGTCTCACACCTTCACATCGTCAACATGTCATACTGCTGACCCTAAGTCTCACACCTTCACATCGTCATCCTGTCATACTGCTGACCCTAAGTCTCACACCTTCACATCGTCATCCTGTCATACTGCTGACCCTAAGTCTCACACCTTCACATCGTCATCCTGTCATGCTGCTGACCCTGAGTCTCACACCTTCACATCGTCATCCTGTCACACTGCTGACCCTAAGTCTCACACCTTCACATCGTCATCCTGTCATACTGCTGACCCTAAGTCTCACACCTTCACATCGTCATCCTGTCATGCTGCTGACCCTAAGTCTCACACCTTCACATCGTCATCCTGTCATGCTGCTGACCCTAAGTCTCACACCTTCACATCGTCAACATGTCATACTGCTGACCCTAAGTCTCACACCTTCACATCGTCAACCTGTCATACTGCTGACCCTAAGTCTCACACCTTCACATCGTCAACATGTCATACTGCTGACCCTAAGTCTCACACCTTCACATCGTCAACATGTCATACTGCTGACCCTAAGTCTCACACCTTCACATCGTCAACATGTCATACTGCTGACCCTAAGTCTCACACCTTCACATCGTCATCCTGTCATACTGCTGACCGTAAGTCTCACACCTTCACATCGTCATCCTGTCATGCTGCTGACCCTAAGTCTCACACCTTCACATCGTCATCCTGTCATGCTGCTGACCCTAAGTCTCACACCTTCACATCGTCATCCTGTCATACTGCTGACCCCTACGTCTCACACCTTCACATCGTCAACATGTCATACTGCTGACCCTAAGTCTCACACCTTCACATCGTCATCCTGTCATGCTGCTGACCCTAAGTCTCACACCTTCACATCGTCATCCTGTCATACTGCTGACCCTAAGTCTCACACCTTCACATCGTCAACCTGTCATACTGCTGACCCTAAGTCTCACACCTTCACATCGTCATCCTGTCATACTGCTGACCTTAAGTCTCACACCTTCACATCGTCAACATGTCATACTGCTGACCCTAAGTCTCACACCTTCACATCGTCAACCTGTCATACTGCTGACCTTCGTCATCCTGTCATACCGCTGACCTCCAGTTTCATACAATCACCTCGTCATCCTGTTATTACACCTACTGATGATCTTAAGCTTCATACCGTTGCCTTATCACCACCGCAATGGGGTACTACAGACGCAGAAATTACGGTCCTTTATCCTGTTTTGGAACCACAGGAGCTATCAAGTTTGTTTTGAGGTAGTGAGATGTCCCTCTTTTCTGTATTGCTCTCTTTTCCTCACAAGACTCTTTTTCTTATTTCTGCTTTCCAAACCATTCACCTGTATTTCTTCCAAATTCTCTCCTTAGCTTCCAAACGATAGAGTACGGCTGCCTTTAAGGTGGGATGAAAAAGTTTTCATACACGCAAAAACTCTCTCCCTGTGTTTGGTTGTGGATAGGTTTGCACGAATTTATGTGTTTAGATAGGGAATGCTCGCAAGAGCTCAGGCCCACACAAGAAGAAGAAGAAGCTCATCACTTTTGTTATTACACATACCGCTGACCTTAACCCTCACACCTTCAGCCTCGTTACCGTGTCATTTACTCACCCAGGTGAACTAAAAGCCTGTCCCCCTTCATCATCATCATCATGTGCCCTGCCGCATAGCGATGGTGATCATGACCCTCCACACGAATCTATTCCCTGACGCTGCAAGTACATCTCCCACCCTCTCTGTCTTCAGCCATCCTGCAAAATCCGCCCAATATTTTCTCCCTGGTGTCTACCCGGTGTTCTCTTTCCCTCCAGCTTTCCTGTTGTGACCAGGTGCTCTAATCCCCTTTTCCTCATAAAATGTCCCCCGCAGTCAGGATTAATTCCTGTACAAATCTGAACTCACGTCTGCCGTGCCGTGCGTTTCCATTGATGTAGTTGATTGTTGTTGTTTTTTCTAATCACACAGCGATGACAGGTGTGGTAATCAAGTGGGTGAATGTCGGAATGTCAACTGGAAGCTCCTGAGTTCCATTCTCCTGGACTTCTCTACCTGGTGAGTAAGGGGTGGAGATTTTTTTTCTCCCAACACGTGTGCAGAAGTGCCACTGCCTAAACTTCTTTCGTGTGCGTGTAAAAAGCACACGAGGAACGTCAACTACGCACGTTAAAGATCCTGTGAGCCATGTCAGTGTTTGTGAATTATGGAAACATGAAAATACCCTGGCATGCACATACCCGAAAATGAAATATGATTGCCTTAATGGCAGAGTTAAAAGAAATGAAAATGAAAGCCCATACACGTATAAACTCACTTGCACGTGAGACTTGTGGTCCACGGACAAAAAGAGCAAGCAAAAAAAAATATAAAGCAAATAAATAAACAAGCAAGCATGCAAGCAAGCAAACAAACAAATAAGCAAACATGCAAGCAAACAAGCATGCAAAGAAAGAAACAAAGAAACAAGCAAACAAACCAACAAGCAAACAAACCAACAAGCAAGCAAACAAACTAACAAGCAAGTAAACAAACAAAACAAACAAACCAATAAACCAACAAACCAAGCAAACAAGCAAGCAAGCAAGCAACAAACCAATCAACCAAGAAACGAATCACCAATCAAGAAACCAACCAACCAGCGAACCAACCAACCAACCAAACACAAAACAAACACACAAACAAACACACAAACAAACAAACAAACACGAAAACTAACACACATATCCAAACACACAAACAAACAAAGAAACAAACACACAAACAAACAAGCAAGCAAACACACAAACAAATAAAGAAACAAACACACACACAAAAACAAACACGCAAACAAACAAACAAACAAACACATACAAACAAACACACACACACACACACACACACACACACACACACACACACACACACACACAAAGCAAACAAACAAACATACACACAAACAAGCAAATACACAAACACACCAACAACCCAGTTGATGTTTTTAATTACACAACCTCCGGGGTATACATGTAGTGCGTGCAGCTCTCTTTCCAATGCTTGTAGGTCAGCAGATATGTCTGTTTCCTATCTTTTCTAATCCATCGTTCCGAGAACTGGGGATAAAGACTTGACTGATTGGTCAGACCCACACTTGGTGATGCCAATGGTGGGGGTGAATGTGGAGGGGTGGTAGTGGCTGTTGGCAGTGTGTGTGTGTGGGTGGGTGGGTGGTGGGGGTGCGTGTGTGTGGGGGTGGGGGTGGGGGGTGGGGTGCGTGTGTGTGTGTGTGTGTATGTGTGTGTGTGTGTGTGTGTGTGTGTGTGTATGTGTGTGTGTGTTGTGGTTGGGTGGTGTGTTGCGTGTGTGCGAGTGTGTGTGTGTATGTATGTGTGAATGTGTGTGTGTGTGTGTGTATGTGTGTGTGTGTGTGTGTGTGTGTGTGTGTGTGTGTGTGTGTGTGTGTGTGTGCGCGCTTGCTTGCTTGCTTGCTTAAATCTTTTTAATGACTTAATTTCACGCACAGATTTTAACCCAAAAGGCGAGGACAGGACAAAATGCATAATTTGTCAAGGACATCATCTGAAGTATGGATTATGAAAGTGAAAACTATGTATTCAAGAAATTTCTTTCTTTCATGTTTTCTCAGTGTCTGTATGTTTGCATCTCTGATCCTGTACCTCTGACTCTGTCTGTCTCTCTGTCTGTCTGACTGTCTATCTGTCTCTCCCTCTCACTCTCTCTCACTCTCTCTTCCTTCAATTGCCCTCAAATGTTACCGTCGTGAAGAAAAGGCCATCATAGGGTCGATCATCTTGAACAAAAGAGCACTGTGACAAGAACTGCATAGGTCAGCTTTCAGAATTCAGAACAACAATTAATGCAAGTCAAATCACTACTGGAACTCCAAGGAAAGAAACATTTCATAGATGTGTAAATAAATGTGGAATAACTTGTTCTGATGTCTGCCAACAATCTCCTCAATCCTTTCCAGTCAGCCTACCGCCAGTGCCATAGCACTGAAACTGCCCTACTACACATTCTCAACAATCTCCTCCTTGCAACTGATACTGGCAAAGTCTCTCTCCTCACACTCCTTGATCTGTCTGCAGCCTTTGATACCATTGATCATGGTATTCTCCTTTCTAGACTTCATCATACTTTTGGCATCTCTGACATTGCTCTGTCTTGGTTCACTTCATACCTATCCAACAGAAAACAAACCGTTCTCATCAATGGCACTTACTCTCAACCTGCATACCTGACCTGTGGTGTTCCACAAGGATCTGTCCTTGGCCCTGTTCTGTTCACTCTTTACACCTCCCCCCTGTCCACCATCATCAACTCCCATTCTATAAAACACCACTTCTATGCTGATGACACCCAACTTCAAGACAGTGACTCGCCTGATAATATACAGTGCCTGTTGACTCGCACCACTGAGTGTTACTCGGACATTAAGAACTGGATGACACACAATAGACTTCAGCTTAATGACGACAAAACAGAAGCTATCCTCATTGGCACCCGTCAGAAACTTTCTCAGCTGCCTCCTTTTTCTCTCCCATTATGTAACACATCAGTCCCAATTTCTGATTCAGCTAAAAACCTTGGTGTCTGCATTGACTCTACCCTCTCCATGAACAACTTTGTTTCTCAAACTGCCAGATCCTGCTACTATCATCTCCATCGTATAAGGCTGATCAGGAAGTATCTCTCTGTCGAAACAACTGCAAAACTCGTTCTCTCCTTCATAATGTCTCGCATTGACTATTGCAATTCACTCCTGTCTGGTCTTCCTGCCTCCACCATTCACATCCTACAGCGCATTCAAAACAATGCTGTACGCCTTGTACTCAAAAAGAAAAAAGCTGACCACATATCTCCTCTCCTGGCACAACTTCACTGGCTCCCTGTATCAAAGCGCATACAGTACAAACTAGACACCATGTGCTACAAAAGCCTCAATAACGCAGCCCCCGATTACCTGTCAAGCCTACTTGAGATCTATCTTCCCTCACGTACCCTCCGCTCTGCCTCCGATCCTCTGACTTTTCGCTTTCCACGCACTAAGCTCAATACCTATGGTCCACGAGCCTTCTCTGTTTCTGGTCCACTCTCCTGGAACAAACTTCCTCTCTCAGTCCGTCAGCAACCTACTTTTGTCTCCTTCAAGTCCGCTCTCAAAACTCACCTTTTCTCCTCCGCATAAAATCCTAACCTCACTCAACCCCCCCCCCCCCTCTGCAGCCTGTCTCCGCTCGGAGGGAATCACATGGTTATAATATATAATTGTATATGCTATGCTCTCTATAATTTTCCATTGCTTTTATTCTTGCTTTTATTGCTTTTATTCTTTCTCCCCATTTATAGCCATGCGTGTGTGTGTGTGTGTGTGTGTGTGCGTGCGTGTGTGTGCGTGCGTGCGTGCTTACGTGTGTGTCTGCTTCAGCGCTTAGATTTGATTTTATCAAGATTTTTTGCGCTATATAAATATTGTAATTAAATTAAATTTTCTTGATGTTAGCCTGACCTACCTGAACATACATACAGAGAGAGAGAGAGAGAGAGAGAGAGAGAGAGAGAGAGAGGCGGCAGACAGACAGACAGACAGAGACAGAGAGACAGAGACAGAGAGACAGAGACAAAGAGACAGAGAAGAGAGAGAGGAGAGAGAGAGAGAAGAGAGAGAGAGAAAGAAAGAGGAAGGAGAGAGAAAGGGGGAATTAGAGAGAGAGAGAGAGGGAGGGAGAGAAAGAGAGAGAGAGAGAAAGGGAGAGAAAGAGAGAAAGAAAGAAAGAGAGAGGGAGAGATAGAGACAGAGAGATGGAGAGGGAGAGAGAGAAAGAGAGAGAAGAGAGAGATGAAAGAAAGAGAAGGGAGAAAGAGAGAAAGAGGGAGAACTAGAGATAGAGGGAGAGAGAGAGAGAGAGAGAGAGAGAGAGAGAGAGAGAGAGAGAGAGAGAGAGAGAGAGAGAGAGAGAGAGAGTAATGCCAAACAACAAAGGACGTATTTTGGTGTAGATCAATTCGTCACCATTCCACCTGCCCCCTCCCCAAAACAAACAAACAAACAAACAAACAAACAAACAAACAAACAAACAAACAAAAACAAAAAAAACACTCCCCTCCTCCCCACCGCCACCCCGTTACCTGAAGAGTATGTG
>CM060311.1:24502288-24504788 GCA_030674185.1 Monoplex corrugatus | reverse complement strand
ACGGAGCCATCACTTCAGAAGTTTAAACGAGTCTGACCCAGTTTGGGAGTTGCAGTCACTGGGAATCTAAGTAAGAAACCACATCCCCGCCAATTCTGTGTCTGTTTTGCTAAGGACAGCTTAGAATAACTGACAGATTTATCACTCAGTGCCTAAGGGTCTCCAAAAGTCAACGCAGAGTTGTGGGGGCATGACCATTATTTGGTGTCACCATGATTCCAAAAGTCTCAGAAGTTCTCACAAACGATTTCTTAATTGTTTACAGGTGAGTCTGGCCAAGATTTTGAGGTGAGATGCGATCAATCAGATAAAAGGTGAGTCTGGCCAGGGTTTTGAGGTAAGGTGAAATCAATCATGGGAAAGGTGAATCTGGCCAAGGTTTTGAGGTAAGGTGAAATCAATCACGGAAAGGTGAATCTGGCCAAGGTTTTGAGGTAAGGTGAAATCAATCACGGAAAGGTGAATCTGGCCAAGGTTTTGAGGTAAGGTGAAATCAATCACGGAAAGGTGAATCTGGCCAAGGTTTTGAGGTAAGGTGAAATCAATCACGGAAAGGTGAATCTGGCCAAGGTTTTGAGGTAAGGTGAAATCAATCACGGAAAGGTGAATCTGGCCAAGGTTTTGAGGTAAGGTGAAATCAATCACGGAAAGGTGAATCTGGCCAAGGTTTTGAGGTAAGGTGAAATCAATCATGGGAAAGGTGAATCTGGCCAAGGTTTTGAGGTAAGGTGCAATCAGTGAGGGGAAGGTGAGTCTCACCAAAATTTTGAGGTGAGGTGCAATCAATCATGGAAAGGTGTGTCTGGTCAAGATTTTGAGGTGAAGTGCGATCAATCAGATAAAAGGTAAGTCTGGCCAAAATTTTGAGGTAAGGTACAAACAATCACGGAGAGTTGTGTCTGATCAAAATTTTGAGATAAGGTACAAACAGTCATGGAAATGTGAGTCTGGCCAAAATTTTGAGATAACTTACAATCATTGATGGAAAGGTGAGTCAAGATTTTGAGGAACTTGCAATCATTGATAGAAAGGTGAGTCTGGCCAAGGTTTTGAAGTAACTTGGAATTAGTGAGGGAAAGGTGAGTCTGGTAAAGATTTTCAGGTGAGTTGCAATCATTCAGGGAAAGGTGAGTCTGATCAAGATTTTGAAGAAAGGTGCAACCAGCCATGGAAAGGTGAGTCTGGCCTTGGTGTTGAGGTAAAGAGCAATCAATAATGGAAAGATGAATCTGACCAAGGTTTCAAGGTAAGGTGCCATCAGTAAGGGAAACATGAGTTTGACCAAGATTCTAGGAAAGGTGATCCTCACCAAGACTCTGAGGATATGTGTCGTCCTTCATGGAAAGGTGAGTCTGGCCAAGGTTCCGTGGTGAGGTGTAATCAATCATGGAAAGGTGAGTCTGGCCAAGGTTCCGTGGTGAGGTGTAATCAATCATGGAAAGGTGAGTCTGGCCAAGGTTCCGTGGTGAGGTGTAATCAATCATGGAAAGGTGAGTCTGGCCAAGGTTCCGTGGTGAGGTGCAATCAATCATGGAAAGGTAAGTCTGGCCAAGGTTCCGTGGTGAGGTGTAATCAATCATGGAAAGGTAAGTCTGGCCAAGGTTCCGTGGTGAGGTGTAATCAATCATGGAAAGGTGAGTCTGGCTAAGGTTCCGTGGTGAGGTACAATCAATCATGGAAAGGTAAGTCTGGCTAAGGTTCCGTGGTGAGGTACAATCGATCATGGAAAGGTAAGTCTGGCCAAGGTTCCGTGGTGAGGTGTTAATCAATCATGGAAAGGTGAGTCTGGCTAAGGTTCCGTGGTGAGGTACAATCAATCATGGAAAGGTGAGTCTGGCCAAGGTTCCGTGGTGAGGTACAATCGATCATGGAAAGGTAAGTCTGGCCAAGGTTCCGTGGTGAGGTGTAATCAATCATGGAAAGGTAAGTCTGGCCAAGGTTCCGTGGTGAGGTACAATCAATCATGGAAAGGTAAGTCTGGCCAAGTTTTTGAAGTGGGTGCAATCAGTCAGGGAAAGGTGAGCCTTGCCAAGATTCCATGATAAAGTGCAGTCAGCCATGAAAACGTGAGTGTGACCAAGGTTCTGAGGAAAGGAACAATCAGCCCTGGAAAGGTACCTCTGACTAAAATTCCCTGATAAGGTACAATCAGTCATGGAAAGGTGAGTCTAACCTAGGCTTTGTACTAAAGTACAATCAATAATGGAAAGGTAAATTGGCCAAGGTTTCAAGGTAAGGTGCCATCAATAAGGGAAAGATGAGTTTGACCAAGGTTCTGAGATAACATACAATCAATCATGGAAAGGTGATCCTCACCAAGATTTTGAGGATATGTGTAGTCATTCATGGAAAAGTGAATCTGGCCACGTGTTTGAGGCAAGGTGCAGTCAATTATGGAAAGGTGATCCTCACCAAAATTTTGAGGTGAGGTGCACTCAATCATGGAAAGGTGAGCCTTGCCAAAATTCCCTGATAAAGTGCAATGAACCATGGAATTCGG
>CM060311.1:24494788-24497288 GCA_030674185.1 Monoplex corrugatus | reverse complement strand
TATTATCATATCATCATCATCATCATCATCATCATCATCATCAGTGTTTTGTTTTTTCTCCTACTACCTATTACCGCGCATGTGAAATGTGTGTCACAAAGGGCACACACACTTTATGGACCAAGAAGTGCACACTTACCAAATAACATGAAAATATTACATTTGCACGCTATTGTTGCGCTTTTCTTGCATGCAAAATACGCGCTTTTTCAGTTTTTTTTGTTTTTTTTGTTTTTTTGTAGATGCTTAACAGCGGTGCGCTCTTTTGAATGCTCGACTTACTGCGTTCCCTTTTCTATTCCTAGACAACATCAGTTACCTCTGTTCATAGCTGAATAAACTTTATATTGCTCGTATTAGGCATCAAGTTTTTCACAAGCTGAAACCCATACAGTCAGACCGAAAGATGATATCAATCCTGTAGAGTGTGGCAAATGACCCTCAACAACCAGGAAGAACTTCGACAATTGTCTAGAATGCGGTTGTAGGAAATGATCCTTATGCACTGAACATTGACAAAATCATTCATTTGGCTCAGTGGCTGGAGTATCAGTGACACAGAACTCTTGTCTCAGACAGGGAAATTGTCTAGGAAAAGAAGGAAAACGCAAGGGGAAAAAAAAGCAGAAGAAATATAATGCAATGCTTTTGATAGAGCTAAGTATTACACTTCACATACTCAAAATGTAGAGCATGGTATGAAACGGAGGGTGCGTAAATATTCATTTCAAGAGCGAACTCTATTCATTCTCTCGGACGCAGAAATATTCGATACGTGCAGCGGTTTGTGCGGAGCAATTTTTATGGCTACCTCCTATGAGACTCACATTGACGAGGAAAACCGCTAGAGCTGCAATCACTTTTAAACTTATCTGGGCATCTATAATACTTTTGAGGGATAAACCTTGAACGGATTTCATCTAAAGCTGGACAACACAGGACGAAATGTATTTCGTCTTCTTCAGCTTGCATACTTAAGGGACAGAGCAAATCAGACTCTGTGTTGCTTGTATCTCCATTGATGGGTTTTCAAATTTGATAAACCAAGTTTAAATTTTACTATTGTGTTTTTTTAATTGATATTCAGATCAAGGCTTATGTATAGTTTAACACCGTGAGAATCTATAACAGTTCTGTAGAAATCATATCTTCCACTTGTCTGTATATGGTCGTTCCACTTTTGCCATTTACAATCAATCAGTCTTTGTCAGAAAACCACGAATAAACTTCTCTCATCGCCAGCTCCTTGGAAAAAACAAATATCACCAAACCCATATTCATTCAGACACATACATATATTAGTAACCCAATTCTTCTTACCTTTAAAATCTAGATCAAATCGCATCTTATAGGATTTTTTCGGCAGTCTATTGTCTTCCATGTGCAATAGTTTTAACCAAAATTGAATACAGAGAGAAAGAGGCAAAGACAGAGATAGACACAGACACAGAGAGACAGACAGAGAGAGAGAGAGAGAGAGAGAGAGACAGACAGACAGACAGACAGACAGAGAGACAGAGACAGGGAGTTCAGATTTATGGCTTCAGAGTTCAGAACATATTACTCCAGGATAGTAGCATAAGGTCCCATTAGATCTGTCTTACAGCTTGTCCTTGTTACTCTACACACACAATAAAATTATTTAAAACCAAAAGATGAACCATCAAAGAGAAAGAGAAAGGGGGAGAAAGGGAGAAAGAGAGAGAAAGAGAGAGAGAGAGAGAGAGAAAGAGAGAGAGAAAGGGAGAGAGAGAAAGAGTGAGAAAGGGAGAGAGAGAAAGGGAGAAAGGGAGAGAGAGAGAGAGGGAGGCGGAGAGAGAAAGAGAGAGAGAAAAAGAGAAAAAGAGAGACAGAGAGAGAGAGGGAGATAGAAAAAGAGAGAAAGGGAGAGAGAGAAAGAGAGAGGGAGAGAGAGAGAGAGAAGAGAGAGAGAGAGAGAGAGAGAGAGAGAGAGAGAGAGAAATAGAAAGAAAGAAAGAGAGAGAAGAACGAAGGACAGAAAGAAAATCAACTGAAAAGTGAATGTTCCTGAGGGGATGGAATAGGTAGGTGTGTGTATGTGTGTGTGTGTGTGTGTGGGGGGGGGGGGCTGTATACGTAAGAGTGAGAGTTACTGAAGGGGGGTGGTGGTGGTGGCAGAATTATGAGAGTGAATGAGCAAATGCCTTGACGTGAAACACTACCGATCGGCTAATTCACCAACGAGTGTGGCAGCATGAAGATTCTTTTTATTTCTTTACATAAGAAACAACAGAAATACCAAATAATGAAACCGAATTCAGAAAGTCGATCATGAGGCCGGATGACCAACATGGAGCTTTGTCCAGTCGATTGACGCACATCACTTCATAGAGTAGAAATTCAGACCAAGGTTCATATAAAGTTTAGTGTACATGTACTTGGTTATGATTTTGTTTTCAAACCCTCTTGAGTGAATGGAACGGTCAATGCCAGAGACATATCATTTGATTATGTGCGCGAATGCATTGACATGTGTACT
>CM060311.1:24484788-24489788 GCA_030674185.1 Monoplex corrugatus | reverse complement strand
AGCATTATTCTACCCGTTGTTTATGTACTTATTTATTGATCTCTGTATTCATTTATATAATTACATATTCATTGAGAAACATTTGGACATCTATTCGTTGCTTTATATGATTACCCCATATTCATTCAGAAAAATTGTTACCTCATATTTACTCAGGAAAAATATTACCTCGTATTCATTAAGAAAAACTATTACCTCATATTTATTCAGAAAAAAAATATCACCTCAAATTTATGCAGAAAAAAAATATTACCTCATATTTATTCAGATAAAATATTACCTCATTTTATTCAGAAAAAAAATATTCAAAGCAGCGTTCTTGCTTTTATACATATATTTTAAGGATCATTGCACTCAGGAAGGTTACCTTTGTGTTCACCTTCTTTTTCTGTCCCATTTTCTACGCCACCTTAATGGCCACAGAAGTTGGCAGTTTTTATAATGCAATGATGATGATGTGAATGAGGATGATAATCATGATGCTATGGAGTTCCATCTAGGACTGAGACCTCGTGACAGCCCACTCCACGCTTACTATCTTAATATATACTGGCATCAACCAAGCCCGAGAGATACAGACACCTGCGTGCTGGTTAGAAGATTTGAGCAACACCCTCAATGACGCATCCGTGAAGTGGATGAGCTTCGACTGTGTGGTCCCAGTCTTCCCAATGAGCCCACAGCACGCCCAACTCTGGGTAGGAGCCGGTTAGAGCCGAAAAATCCCACAATGATTTTGGAAGGGACTGATGGGGGATTCGAACCCACAACCTTCAAGTTGGTAGTGCATTGCGCTAACCACTACACCACGGCGACTGGTTCTCTTTCATAAATTCATGTAAATGTATAACTATGTATTCTTTATTTCGAAACAGGAAACATTATTCGAAGTAGCGTTCTTGCTTTTTATTGAAAATATGTCTCGAGTATAAAATGGAATAGAGCACGCCTGTGTACGTCTTCGAACTCTATTCATGATTCATGTCAGGGTTGTCACTGATACCATATCAAGAGTCTTGTGTTTTTGCCTATTTTCCTTATTGAGTTCTTCCTCCTATATAAAGACTCTGGAGTTATCTATTTGGTTTCCCAGTTCTGTTTCAACTTGTGAACGACGAGTTCTGTAAACTACATTATTCAACTTGTGTAAAGTCGTACGTGCGTATTTAAATAAGTAGCCTGCTTATATAAAGGCAATATAGCAATAAACTGTTTTTGTTCGTGTCATCGTCACGTTATCTGTGTCACTGACAAAACTGTCAACGGAAGGCCAACAGAGTTAAATACGTATCACCAGACTGACCCGACTGAACCGAAAGTTTAAATCAAGAACTAAACAATCGAAACCAAAACCAAACTATATACAGAAAAGGTAATGTGAAAATGTGGGGTTTGGAGTGTGCTTGTTTTTGTTTTGTTTTTTGTTTTACATTCAATTCGTTCACAATATACAAGAAGTTATGTTATTTGCACACGTACATACATACATACATACATACACACATACATACATACATACATACATACATACATACATGCATACATACATATGTATAGACAGACAGGCAGACAGACAGACAGGTGGACATACATACCTACATACATAAATACGTACGTACAAACGTACATACATACATACATGAATACATACATACATGAATACATACATACATACATACATACATACACACATGCATGCATGCATACATACATACATACATACATACATACATACATACATAATATATACATACATACACTCATACATCGTTATGTACATGTATACTATACTTACATGATGAAAACTACGATCATGATACATTTTGCGAACGACCGAGCATTAAATGTCATGTGCTGACTTTTTGATCGCACAAACACTCAACATAAGTAAATGGAAAACATGATTTGTAAGCAACATAACACCCTATACCTTCTTCAAAATACCTTAGGAGTTCGATCTGTGTGTGTGTGTGTGTGTGTGTGTGTGTGTGTGTGTGTGTGTGTGTGTGTGTGTGTGTGTGTGTGTGTGTGTGTGTGTGTGTGTGTGTGTGTGTGTTTGTGTGTGTGTGTTTGTGTGTGTGTGTTGTGTGTGTGTGTGTGTGTGTGTGTGTGTATGTTTGCACGCGTCTGTGTGTGTGTGTGTGTGTGTGTGTGTGTGTGTGTGTCTGTGTGTTTATGTATGTGTATATGTGTGTGTGCGTGTGTGTTAAGAGTGTGTGCTCTGTGTATGTATGTGTACGTGTTTGTGTGTGTATGTGTGTATGTATGTATCTATATATCTGTGTGTGTGCTCTGTGTGTATGCTCTGTGTGTGCAGTGTGTGTGTGGCTCTGTGTGTGTGTGTGTATGTGTGTGTGTGTTTGTGTGTGTGTGTGTGTGTGTTGCTCTGTGTGTGCAGTGTGTGTGTGGTGTTGTGTGTGTGTGTGTGTGGTGTGTGTGTGTGTGTGTGTATGTGTGTGTATGTGCGCGCGCTAGTGTCAATGCATTGAGGGCAGTGAAAATGACAAGCGTAAAAGACTAAAGCTATTGTCTGTGCATGTCGGATGTTTTCACTGGCATTACAAATGACACAGACATGGCTCTCTACTCTACCTTCCTCTCTTTGTTACTTTCTCTTTTTCTCTCTTGTCCCTCTTTTTATTTTGTTTTGTTCTGTTCTGTTCTGTTTGTTTTTTCTTTTATCTTTTCACTGTCATTCCAGACGGTATGGACTTGGCTCTACTTTGTTCTTTCTCTGTTCCTCTCTTTCTGTCTTCGTTTGCATGCTTTTTATCACACTGGTATGATCAAAACCTTGGGAAACCCTAGCATGTTAAGAGTCCGTATTATCGTATACGCAGGTCTTCGTTTTCAGGAACTCATTTACCTGCTTGACTGAAACAATTACACCATTGATTAGTAACGGGAAGACAGATCAGCAGAGAAAAGGACACACAACTCTGAACAAAAAGACAGGTTACCTGCTTTCACTAGACATCAAAAGAATTCAATACATACCCAATCAACTCAAAGCAAGCGAAAAGCACACAGACGCTGGCACCCATACCTTAGTTGACAAAAACAAGTCGTTGGACAAACACATTTTTACTCTGGAAGGATGTCTTTCGCTCACATGAGTTGGGGTTTCGAAAAAGCATAAAAGAAACATTAGACACAATGAAATAATGATTTGAGGAGGATAAACTGCGCACACACACACACATATAAACACACACAGGGAGAGAGAGAGAGAGAAAAGAGAGAAAGAGAGAAAGAGAGAGAGAGAGTGAGAGAGAGAGAGAGAGAAAGACAGAGAGAGAAAGACAGAGAGAGATATATATATATAGAGAGAGGAGAGAGAGAGAGAGAGCAGAGACAGACAGACAGACAGACAGAGAGAGAGAGAGGACAGACGAGAGAGAGAGACAGACAAACAGAAGAGACAGAGAGACAGAGACAGAGAGTTTCAGTTTCAGTTTCAGTTTCTCAAGATGACGTCTCCAGCTCCGTGTACATAAACCCATGAGCTGGCCAGGTCCTGAGGCTCTACCTAGTCTATTAGTCTAGTCTATATTTTATACTGGTATTTTATCAGCCTACCACTGGAATAGTCTTGGTTACATGTAAATGACATGTGTATGTGTGTATCTTACCTTCAAAGAAGGAACAGAACATATATATAAAGTAAATAAATAAATAATTAAATGTCTGACTCACAACACAACTAGCTATTCTGTATAAACTTGTCTCACACGACAGACCCCCCTCCCCCCTAGTCAATGCCCAAATGCTCAGCCATCTATCAACAAGGTGAAGCCAATATTTTCTTAGAGAGAGAGAAATCAGAACTAAAAAAATGTAATGTACATCAGCCTTAGGCCACAATAAAAAGGAGGGAAATGTGAGGGGAAAGAACAGGGATTTTGTTGTTATTGTTTTGTTGTTGTTATTGTTGTTGTTGCTATTATTATTGTTGTTGTCTATTAATTTCACGCGTGTTTGCATATTTTACAATTAGGCATCATACATGCAAATCCTCAACGACACATACTTATACACGAAAACCACTTGCATTAAGCTACATCAACGTTATTCCCATTTCCTTTAGATCTGATTTTCATCAACGGTTAACCCCTTTGACTCCCACACCCTGTCCACCAGCATCCTGCATTGTCAACCATGCTAGCAAAACAAAAACTTAACCCTTTGACTCACTCACCCTATCCACCAGCTTCCTGCAGGAAGCTGGTGGATAGAGTGAGGGAACCAAAGGGTTAAGTTTTTGCAGTTGGTGGTCTAAAGGTTTATAATTCGACATGCCTATGAGCGCATTTTCAGCCATGGCACATTTATGTTTCTACATTACTTATTACTACTGGTTAGTCTGTCAACTGAGCTGTCAGTTGATGAATGATTTAATTGAATCAATCATCCAATTAGTCGTTCATTCCAATAAATCAATGAGGAGAGAGAGAGAGAGAGAGAGAGAGGAGAGAGACAGAGAGAGAGAGAGGCGACAGAGAAGAGAGAGAGAGAGAGGAGAGAGAAAGAGAGAGAGAGAGAGAGAGAGAGAGAGAGAGAGAGAGAGAGAGAGAGAGAGAGAGAGAGAGAGAGAGAAATATGGTATTCATTTCATGATCAGTTCGTAGGGTACGTCCCAACTCCAGTAGAGCCTTTCGTTTTTAATTTAATTATTTTTTTTTTTTTTTTTTTTGCCATGCAGTTCTTTCCCTTTATTGATAGATGAAAGAACACGTATGTGGATCATGTAACAGTTAATCTAGACATTTATAAGCATTGCAAGGCAACTGAACAAAAATAAAAAGAAGAGAGAAGAGAGAGAGGGAGAGAGAAGAGAGAGATGAGAGATGAGAGAGACGAAGAGATGAGAGAGATAAGAGAGAGAGAGAATGAGATTAGATATAATATGTTTAGTTTCTGCTATTGATTTATATATTTTAGCTTACCTTATTTTAGAGTGCTGTATACTGTATAACACGTATTTGATCTCAGCGAAGAAT
>CM060311.1:24449788-24477288 GCA_030674185.1 Monoplex corrugatus | reverse complement strand
AATGATAATGGACATATGTTCAACGTCGACAAATCTTAGAACATATTTAGGATTAGTACTATTTCAATGACAGACTGATACAAATATAATATACAAATCCCATATGCGAGGCAGGACCGTAGGACCTGGCAAACTCATTAGTTTATATGCAGGCTTGGGGATAGTGACATGATCATTTTGGATCTTTTCCATCGCATGGTAAGGTACCAGTGGCATCAGTGCATATAGGATTTATTCTGAGCGCGATGTCGTCTTGAGAAACTGACAATGAAACTGAAGTGAGCGGGGGGGGTGGGGTGGGGTGGGGGGACTATATGGAAATAATGAAAGACGACCTGGCCATTGTCTGTGGACTCAAACAGGTCTTGATGTATTGATGTACAGGAAAAGGACTACAGTCACAGAGAGAAGAAGACAATATGCATGTCGTTGATGACTGACCTCTAAATGTGACAGTCATCGAAAAGAAAAAGGACAAATCTCAGAAGACCAAAAAGAACAAAACTGATTAATTTAGAATTTTGTATGTATATAAATGTATATGTAGATGTGTGTATGTGTATGTGTATGTATATCTGTATACATGTATATGTGTATGTATATGTATGTATATGTATGTATATGTGTGTGTGTGTGCGTGTTTGTGTGTGTGTGTGTGTGTGTGTGTGTGTGTGCACGCGCGCGCGCGCGTATGTGTATATATATATTGCAACGAATGCTTGTTCTTTCTACATTTTGTTAGATCTGTTGATTATGCATTGTGTACATTTCAAGATGTTTGTAAATGCCAGATACTGAAAATGAATAAAAACAAGTTAATTAAAAAAAAAACCTTAGAATTTTGTTCAAGAAATAATCTTTGCATTCAGATAGTTCCATATGACATCTACTCACGTCTGTCAACAATTATCAACCAGACTCCTCAATCCTGCGCAAAACTCTGCACACTGACAAGGTCTGAATGGGAGGGGGGGGGCATGGAGGGGAGGGGACCTATGAAACACTAAAATGTTACCATCAGAATGACTGGAGCATTAAGATGGGCAACAAAGAAACCAGATTCTTATGCTGCCAGCTGAGATTGAACTCAGGATCTCAGTCAGCCACTGCACAAGAAAATTAAAGAGAAGAAGAGGAAGGAAGACGCGAGACATGTAGATTGTGGACAAACAGGTCCTGTGATGTCTTTGATATAATACCGCATTTTCTGTTCCTCTACTTGGGTAAGCAAGCAGAACTAAAACAGATGGCATTATTTTGTAAAGCATACGTGAACGTTTCCTACATGAATGTATGCCTGCCCCCCCCCCCCACCCCACCTCAAGACCTGGTAAAAAAGCTTACGATCAGAGCTATATGGCGTTCTAGGATGAAGGGGAATATAGAAGAAAGATACAGATCAAAGCGAAAGAAAAGGAGAAGAATTTAAAGCATGATTGAGATGACAGCCACCTGCTACCCGCTATTATTGATGCAATATACTGGGGTGGGACCATGTCTAAATATGACTGCGACAGACTGGAAAAGATTATTGGAAAAGCGGGTGGGGTTTGCGAAAGAAACAGGACATACCTGAAGATATGTACAATGAAAAGGTGATAGACTGCCTGAAAATAATCCTGACATTGACTGAAAATAATTCTGACATATCATAGCCATTCTCTACGCAACAACTTCAAAAGTAGACGTGTAGAAAGAAGGGAAAGATTTTTTTAGCTCCAAAATCAAGAACTACAGACTTGAATGACTCTTTTATTCCACCAGCTGTACGTATTTTTAACCGCGATAGATTTAATATGTGTGGACTGACATCGGTTCAAATGTTGATATTATTGTTGTTGATTTTTATCTATTTATCTATTTTTCCATTTGAATAATAATGGTATGTTTTCTGTGTGTGCATGTTAGGCGGGGAAAGGGTGGGGGGTAGGGGAAAGACAGGAGTGGGGATTCATGCGTGGAGTTATTGCATATACCATGATTTTTTTTATTGCTGTGCTTTGTGGATGACTTAATCCGATGAGATGCTGATATTTTGATATATTTTTAATAGATTTGTGATTGTATTTGAAGTAGATGTGAGAATGAGAATGATATACATGCTGTGCATGTTCAGTGTATGTTAGCTTACAATTTAATTTCCAAATGTGGACTAGCAAAGGTATATTGAACTGAATACAACACCTTTTGCAGACATTGTCTCATACGTTCCATTTCACCCTCTCTCACACTATTGCTAATCCCACTAGTGAACAAACAGCTCGTCCCCTCCAGACAGGATTAGTTCCTACAGATCATTAAACTGATGTCTCTGTCACACCGTGCCTGTTCATTGATTTCACTGATGGTTTTAATTACACAGTCTCTGAGCCTAGCTCGTGCTACTTGCTTGAATCCATCTTTGTCCAGTGCATAGAAGCCAGTCGAAAAGCTTGTCCATAACTGTTGTAAATCTTCTTTCTGAAGTAAGGGGACAGTCTGATTCAAGTGTAGATCGATACTTCTTCGTTGTGATGGTGGTGGTGATGATGGTGATGGAGGTGATGGTGATGGGCATGTTTGAATGTGTGAGTGTGTGTGTGAAAAATGTTCGAGAAAACTGTCAAATTTCACACATTGTTCCAGCCTTAACAGTGCATCATCGTTAAAGAAACGACTCAGTCTGGGGATTTCATTGACTTCAAATGCGATATTCATAAAATGCAAAAGAGAATGATTGCCAGAGATGAAAACATTGTCGAAATGTTGTTGATTTTTTTAAAGTATCGCCGCATTTGAGGTTAGCTTTGTGCTCACCTTTTTTCTCTCCACCTTCCACACCACCTTAATGGCCAAAGAATCTGACATAATTTTTACAATGCGATGATAATAACGACGACGAAAACAATAATCATGATGCTACGGACTTCAACTAGGATTGAAACTGCATGAGAGGATTATGCACTTACTTTCATAATATATCCTGGCGCCAAACTGGAGCGAGACACACAGACACCTGCGATGTTGGTCAGAAAAATTGAGCAATACTCTGAATGATGCCATGCATCCGTGAAGTAAATGAGACTCGACTATGTGATCCCAGTCTTCCCAAAGAGCCCAAAACCACATTCAACTCTGGACAGGAGCTGGTTGAAGCCGAAAAATCCCACAATGATTTTTTGAAGGAACTGATGGGAATTCGAACCCACAACCTTCCAGTCGGTAGTCCGTTGAGCTAACGAGTACAGCATGGCGACTGGCATATTATGTACAGTTGTGCTATCTCATGTTGGGATGGCACGTTCTGTATAATTATGTGTGGATGCCCCTCTCCTCTTGCTATTCCATGTAGAGGTCTGATAAGATATTTATAAACAGAGAACGCGTGCCAGGGACTGAAACGTCTTCTACATTTTGTAGGATTTTTTTCTTTTGTCCTTCGGAAGGGGACGAAAAACGAGTCGGACCTGTATGCCTTCTGGCTGCGCACGCTATAGATCCCATGGCAGTTGAAAATCGTAAAGAGCAAGGCATTGCCAGGCTGCCTTGGTAAAAACAAAAAACATTGTTGGAGAGATCAGGCTGATTTCCCAGGTCCCACCCCTTGAAGACCAGTTAGCCTTCTTGCCTTTCTGAAGTCTTGATTTAAAAAAAATGTGAACATGAACATCAATTTCAAGCGAGGAAGAGGGGATGGGCGCCACCCGGGAAAAGTTGAGGTCTCTACCACCTCACTCCCCTGCGACCCCAGAGTTATGGAACTATCTAGGTAGGATCTCAGGACCTGGCCAGCTCGTGGCTTTATGTGCAAGGCTTAAGGCTTGTGCAGTGATCATTCTGGATTTTCTCCATCACATGGCACCTGTGACGTTAGTGCATATGGAATTCATTCCGAGCATGGAGACATCATCTTGAGAAACTGAAATTGAAACTGAAACTGATGAGGTCTTTGTAAAACAAAACACGTCATCTGCTATAGAAACACAACCTCCAGCAGTTTTTTTTCTTTCAATGTACAATTTTGTTTATTTATTTGTTTTTTTTTTTTGTTTGTTTGTTTATTTGTTTGTTTGTTTGCTGCGCTGTCTTCTTCAAAGTTTCTGTGCATTCTTATTTTGAGTCAGTTTATACTGTAGTGTAAAAGTCTATTTTCTCTGCTTGTATTTGTCTTCCTGTCTGTTCATGCCATCGAAAAGGCTACAACCCTACTTTCAGTGTTTTCGGGGTTATTACTATATATATATATATATTTCTTATTAAATTATATTTAATATATATATATTATTACATATACTAAATATTTGCTTAACTTCAGATTGTGATGATTAAAGGACTGATTAATTACATAATTTGTACACCATACCACAACACAACCACTCTGAAACAAACAAAACAAAACAGAATTTGTCTGTTTGCAGGAATGCATACAAATTGTCAAAGGACACTTCTTTTCTTGCCATTTGTTCATGTACGCTAAGTTCTCATTATACAAGCATATAATCGAGGTTATAATCGACATGCAGTATGAAACGGTTTAGCAGATGGATTGGGGTAAGGTGGGGTGGATAAACAGCTCTTGTATCCTAAGTTGTCACAATAGCCTTATAAGCCTTACAGTTTGGTGGTGATAGTGTAAGTGTCGGATCTGTTCATTTTTAGTGTTATATAGATCTAACCAGCAAAAGTGCATGAGCCAGACTTGAGGACACCAAGCAAGGTTTAGTTGGCCTACAGCGTGACAATGTGTACTTTTAGTTACTAAAACGTTCAATTTGTTTAATTGCTTAGGTAGATGGATAGACAGACAGATAGATAGATACATAGATATATACATACATGCATACACACATACATACATAAATACACAGATAGATAGATAAGATAGATAAATGAATAGATAGATAGATAGATAGATAGACAGATAGATAGATAGACAGATAGACAGATAGATAGATGGATAGACAGACAGACAGATAGATAGCTAGACAGACAGATAGACAGATAGATAGACAGATAGACACACAGATAGACAGACAGACAGACAGATAGATAGATAGACAGACAGAAGGATAGATAGATAGACCTACAGACTGATAGATAGATAGATAGATAGATAGATAGATAGCTAGCTAGATAGCTAGATATATAGATAGATAGATAGATAGATAGGTAGATAGATAGATAGATAGATAGATAGATAGATAGACAGACAGAAGGATAGATAGATAGACCTACAGACTGATAGATAGATATATAGATAGATAGATAGATAGATAGCTAGATATATAGAATAGATAGATAGCTAGTATATAGATAGATAGATAGTTAATTAGGTAGATAGATAGATAGATAGGTAGATAGATAGAAAAGATAGAAAGATAGATAGATAAGATAGGTAGATAGATAGATAGATAGATATGTAGATAGATAGGTAGATAGATAGGTAGATAGATAGATAGATAGATAGATAGGTAGATAGATAGATAGATAGGTAGATAGATAGGTAGATAGATAGGTAGATAGATAGATAGATAGATAGATAAGTAGATAGATAGGTAGATAGATATATAGATAGGTAGATAGATAGGTAGATAGATAGATAGATAGATAGGTAGATAGATAGGTAGATAGATAGATAGATAGATAGGTAGATAGATAGATAGGTAGATAGATAGATAGATAGATAGGTAGATAGATAGATAGATATATAGATAGATAGATAGATAGACAGACAGATAGATAGAAAGATAGATAGCTAGATATATAGATAGATAGACTACAGACTGATAGATATATAGATAGATAGGTATTCATTCATTCATTCATTTGGTTTTATTGTTTTGTTATTCATTCATTAAGGAGAATGGCATTGGCCGTAAAATTTTTTCAGACTCTTTCATGGTTTGAAGTTTCAACGATCATAAAAGAATGTAAACTGATTTATGGACGGCTGGAACCCATACAACCTAGTACGTTCAAGGTCATCATCTGAAAATTCACGTACGTTTAAAACAACAGAAGAAAGGTTGTTTGTATTCAACCTTTTGATAAAGCCTTCCAATCTCTTGCAAACGTGATCAAAGTGTGACAACGTGTGAATGTCACGCAACTGTCCTTTACATCTGATGAACCGAGTAGAAAAAACAGCGTCATCGATCGAGCGTCTGCTTTTAGAAAGCAGACGACATTTTAGTTGTCGATTTCTTTTTTCCAAGGAATTCGGCGAAGAGCAGCCATCGACCATTACTTCTCATGACAAAAATGATATGATAAGGAAAGAAAGAACTTGTAAAAAATACAGACGTTACTATTCTTAACATTTTCTGTTGTTAAGATCAACTCTCATCGACCACAATTTCCTTGCGTGTAGATGAAAATACCAGAACGTGTTATAAATAAATCATCTTTCTTTCGTTCAGTTTTCTGTCAGTGTGGATGGGGTTCTGGCCAGGTCATCACTTGGGTTTATTTTGTTAGCTTCGTTTTTTTCTTTGTTAAACTGATTTCTCTTTCGTTTTGATTTTCTTTTATGTAGTTTATGCTTTTGGTGTGGGTGTGGTTTAATTTGCATTTTCTTTGTTTTTTTTGGTTTTTGTGAGGAAACGTGTCTCTGCATCTTATGGTTCATTATGACCTTTTATTCTCTTGGCCTCAGGGTCGTTTTAAACAATATGAATCACAAGTATTTCTTCTTTGGCTCGTTTCTACGGCCATAGTTGTGTGTGTGTGTGTGTGTGTGTGTGTGTGTGTGTGTGTGCGTGCGTGCTGTGTGTGTGTGTGTGTGTGTGTGTGTGCGTGCGTGCGTGCGTGCGTGCGTGTGTGTGTGTGTGTGTGTGTGTGTGTGTGTGTGTTCAGACAGACAGACAGAATCGATATGAGTTTGTGTGACGATGTATTGGTCAATAACAGTATGGTTGTCATTACATATTGTAGTGGCCTGGGGGCGAGAAGGGGGGAGGGGGGTCTTCCATTCTCTCTTGGTCCAGAGGCTGGGGCTGGACCTGGTTGATGTGCTTGTGTGGCTGTGTCCCGGGGTTTGTCGTCTCTCCACCTTGCCATTCGGTGTGTGAACAGGGTGACTGATAACTGGGTCCGAAAGGGTCATGGGGAGCATGGGCAGCCCCCCCTCCTCCCACCATTTTGCTTGGGGAAATGGCTGTCGATTGGTTTCGGGAGCTATGGGGAGGGGGATGTTCCGGGAGATGGGTGTTCCTGGGACGGTTGGGGGTGTCCTGGGAGTGGCGGGGCATTGGTGCTCCGGGTCCCGTCCGCACCCTCGTGGTGTTTCTTGTTAACTAGTGGCCTGTTACTGTTACTTCAGTTGGTTAGAACGTCATGTTGGTAACGCCATCCTGAAAATGAAGTGAACGACAGTGATATAGTCACCATCCTGAAGCTGAAGTGAACGACATTGAATAGTCACCATCCTGAAGCTGAAGTGAACAACAATGAATAATAGTCACCATTCTGAAGCTGAAATGAACAACAGTGACCAGTCACTATTCTGAAGCTGAAGTGAACAACAGTGAACAATCACCATCCTGAAGTTGTCATGAACAACATTGAATAGTCACCATCCTGAAGCTGAAATGAACAACAGTGAATAGTCACCATCCTGAAGTTTAAGTGAACAAGAATGAATATTCATCATTCTGAAGTTGAAGTGAACAACAGTGAATAGTCACTATCCTGAAGCTGAAATAAACAAGAATGAATAGTCACCATCCTGAAGCTGAATTGAACAACAGTGAATAGTCACATCTGAAGTTCTAGTGAACAGAACGAATAGTCACCATCCTGAAGCTGAAGTGAAACAGAATAGTCACCATCTGAAGCTGAAGTGAACAACAGTGAACAGTCACCATCCTGAAGTGAGTGAACAACAATGAATAGTTACCATCCTGAAGCTGAAGTGAACAACAGTGAACAGTCATCATTCTGAAACTGTAGTGAACAGCAAGTGAATAGTCACCATCCTGAGTTGTAGTGAACAGTAGTGAATTATAGTGTCACCATCCATCTGAAGCGTGATGAACAAGAAATGAATAGTCACCATTCTGAAACAGTGAATAGTCACCATCTTGAAGCTGAAGTGAACAACAGTGAATAGTCACCATCCTGAAGCTGATGTGAACAACAATGATTAGTCACCATCCTGAAATTGTAGTGTACAACAGTGAATAGTCACCATTCTGAAGCTGTAGTGAACAACAGTGAATAGTCACCATCCTAAAACTGTGAATGGTCACCATCCTGAAGTTGTGGTGACCAATAGTGAATAGTCCTCTGCTGTATAACACATATGTCACATCTGAAGCTTGTACAATGTGAATATCACCATCTGAAGCTGAGTAAACAACATAAATAGTCACCATCATGAAGCTATAGTGAACAATAGTGAATAGTCACCATCCTGAAGCTGTAGTAAACAACAGTGAATATAGTCACCATCCTGAAGCTGAAATGAATAACACTGAATGTAGTCTCCCTCCTGAAGCTGAAGTGAACGAAAGTGAATAGTCACCATCCAGAAGCTGTAGTGAACAACAATGAAAAGTCACCATCCTGAACCTCTGGTGAACAACAGTGAATAGTCACCATCCTGCAGCTGAAGTGAACAACAGTGAACAGTCACCATCTTGCAGCTGAAATGAACAACAGTGAATAGTCACCATCCTGCAGCTGAAATGAACAACAGTGAATAGTCACCATCTTGCAGCTGAAGTGAACAACAGTGAAAAGTCACTATCCTGAACCTCTGGTGAACAACAGTGAATAGTCACCATCTTGCAGCTGAAGTGAACAACAGTGAATAGTCACCATCCTGAAGTTGGATACAATGAATGTGAACCAGAGACAAAAGCAAAAGACCACACGGCAAAGCACTGCGTAGCGTCACTTGACTAAACACATTTTGTCTTCTCTAAAATGTTATTGATGTCATTGACAGTGTGAGGATAATGTTGATGGGTTAAAACAGTGAATCTGTGTTATGTGCAGTTTTCTTTTCTTAAGCGCCCAGATCACTTGTTAGACGCACCATATGTGTGCATTATTACTATTATTATTATTATGATGATGATGATGATGATTATTATCATTATTATTATTATTATTATTATCATCGTCGTCGTCGTCGTCATCGTGTCGTCGTCGTCGTCGTCATCATCATCATCATCATCATCATCATCATCATCATCATCATCATCATCATCATCATCATCATCATCACTATTATTATTGTTACTATTATTATTATCATTGCTATTATTACTCTTATTGTATTATAATTACTATGTTATTATTATTATTATTATTATCATCATCATCATTACTTTCTACTACTCACTACTGTTACTAAACATTATTCATCGTCATCGTCGTCTCGTCGTATCGTCGTCGTTCGTCGTCGTCGTCGTCTCATCATCATCATCATCATCATCATCATCATCATCATCATCATCATCATCATTCTTAAAACAATTGAATGCCAGCTTGGGGTGGTGCATATGTTTATCTGTCTGTCTGTCTGTCTGCCTGCCTGTCTGTCTGTCTGTATGTTGTATGTATGTGTGAATGTCTGTGAATATGTAGGAATGTGCGCAGGTATGTGTGTTCAAACGAAGTATTGCAAAAACTTCCTCAATTGTTTTTCAGTCTACTTTTACCCAGTTTAGGTGATAATCTCATTCTATGGGTAGTCACGGGAATGAATACATTTGCGAAATGTTCAGTACTTACTTAGAACATTTTGAGGCTGACTAAGAACATGAACAAACTAAAATAATAGTAATGACAACTTCCTGTTTTTGTTTTTTGTTTCTTTCTTTCACACATCTATGTATGTATGTATGTATGTATGTATGTATGTATGTATGTATGTATGTATGTATGTATGTATGTATTATTATGTATGTATGTATGTATGTATGTATGTATCTATGTATGTATGTATGTATGTATGTATGTTTTATGTATGTATGTATGTATGTATGTATGTATCTATGTATCTATCTATCTACGTATGTATGTATGTATGTATGTATGTATGTATGTATGTATGTATGTATGTATCTATTTATCTATCTATCTATGTATCTATCTATGTATCTATCTGTATATCTATGTATCTATCTATGTATCTATCTATATATCTATGTATGTATGTATGTATTATCTATGTATCTATTATCTATCTATCGTATCTATTAGTATCTATGTATGTATGTATGTATGTATGTATGTATGTATGTATGTATGTATCTGTCTATCTATCTATGTATCTATCTATCTATCTATCTATGTATCTATCTATCTGTCTGTCTGTGCTATCTATCTATCTATCTATCCATCTATCCCTCTATCTGTCTGTCTGTCGGTTTGTCTATCTATCTATCTATCTATCTATCTATCATCTATCTATCTATCTATGTATCTATCTATGTATCTATGTATCTATCTATCTACCTATGTATCTATCTATCTACGATATCTATCTATCTATCTATCTATCTATGTATCTATCTATCTATGTATCTTATGTATCTATGTATGTATATACAGGAAGATAAACAAAGAAATCAGGTATAGGTGCAATGAAGCTAAGGAAGCTTGGCTGAACACAAAATGCAAAGAGATAGAAGAACGACACAAAATGGATCCTCAGGGTATATACAGACGAATTAAAGAAATTGTTCACAGGAAAAATACATGCACATCAACTGGTTGCTTAAAATCAAAAGATGGCACGCTTATCATGGAAAAAGACAAGGTATTAGACAGATGGGGAGAGTACATTAAAGACCTTTTTGAGGATGACAGAAACGAAGAACACATTATAAAAAAGAACTTTGAAGGACTACCCAAAATGAAAGATGAAGTCAGAGCAGCACTGAAAAAGATGAAACCAGGAAAAGCCCCAGGACCAGACAACATTACTACAGAGATGATTGAAGCCCTGGAGGAATTTGGCATAGAAAAAATAACAGTCCTCCTAAATGAAATTTATGACACTGGAAAAATCCCCAAAGATATGTCAAAATCAATTTTCATTGCACTTCCAAAGAAGACAGGGGCTATAGAATGCGAACTCCATCGCACAATCAGTTTGATGAGTCATGTAACAAAAATCCTGTTAAAATAATCATGATGAAGACAAGGAATAGAATCAAAAGAGAAATAGCAGAAGAACAGTGTGGATTTGTGGAGGGAAAGGAACTATTAATGCCATATACATCCTAAGAACTATCATAGAGAGGTCAGTTGAGATGAATAAGGATTTGTATTTATGCTTTGTTGACTATACCAAGGCTTTCGATCGGGTACGACATGAAGAAGTGATCAACCAACTGGAGAGACTCAATGTCGATGGAAAAGATCTACGAATAATCAGGAATAACTGGGAACAAACAGCTGCAATGAGAATAGAAAACAATATAAGCTCTTTTCAAAACATCAAAAGAGGAGTCAGACAGGGTTGTGTTTTGTCACCAGATCTGTTTTCACTATAAAGCGAAAACATCATGAGAAACCTAGAAGAAGACCCTGGATTAAAGGTTGGAGGGAAAATGATAAACAACATTCGGTACGCAGATGACACCCTGCTAAGTGCAGAAAATGAAAGGGACCTACAAAACCTTGTGAATATACTAGAAACAGAAAGCAAAGGTAAGGGGTTGGAACTAAACAGCAAGAAGACTGAAGTCATAGTGATCAGTAAAAAACATGAAATCCCCTCCTGCAAAATAACAGCAAATGGCACAACCTTGAGACAGGTTAATAAGTTCAAATACCTGGGAACGGTCATTTCATCAGACGGCAGATGCACATCGGAAATAGCTGGCAGAATCGGCCAAGCCAAAACAGCATTTAAGAAGATGACAAGCATTCTTACCAACAAATGCCTATCAATTAACATCAGAAAGAGAGTCCTTGAGTGTTATATAGAACCAATACTGTTGTACGGATGCGAGACGTGGACAGTCAGCAAGCAAAGCCAGAGCAGGATTGAGGCAGCCGAGATGTGGTTTCTCAGAAGAATGTTGAGAGTACCATGGACAGCAAAGAAAACAAACGAGACAGTCTTGATGGAGGCAGACACAAGTCGATCACTGATAAGGAAGATTAGGAAAAGACAAGCAACATTTATAGGCCATTTTATGAGGAAGGGGGATTTGGAGCACCTGGTCACAACGGGAAAGCTGTAGGGAAAGAGAGCACCAGGTAGACCCAGGGAGAGAATGCTGGACGGACTTGCAGAGTGGCTGGGGATGAAGAGGGTGGGGGATATGCTGGGTGCAACGAGAGATAGAGATGGTTGGAAGTCCATGGTCGCCGGCGCCATGCGGCAGGTCACCTGATGATGATGATGATGATGTATGTATGTATGTATGTATGTATGTATGTATGTATGTATGTATGTATGTATGTATGTATGTATGTATGTATGTATGTATGTATGTATGTATGTATGTATCTATCTATCTATCTATCTATGTAAATCATTGAAAACAGCTTACACTGCTAACAGTCGAAAACTCCGAGGGCCGGACTCTGTTTCGGGCTCTTCCTCTCTACAGCTTCAATGACGCACCGAGCCCCCTCACCGATGTGAGGTCTCCCTGCCAGTTCGACTGTATGCCTTTGCCATCAACCGTCAGGATCGCTCCAGGAGGTGTCCTCTCTCTTCAACCAGATCCAATGACTTGCTTTCTCTACGGTCTTCTGTAGAGCTTTTGTCATGGTTTTCACTTTCTTCGGACCAAGTCCATCCACTTTCATCCACTTTCTGACGCTATTTGCGATGTAACCTCTGCAGCCGACTTCGACTGGGAAGTGCGTTGCTTTCCATCCCGCCTCCTCGCATTCATCGACAAGAGCCTCGTAGTGATTCTCCTTCCGCTCGTGTGCAGCCCTGATATTGTCTTCGTGGGGCACCGTCAGCTCCACAAGGTGCACCTCTCTCTCTTCCTTGCTCCATACCACCAGGTCTGGCTTCTTCGTTGTTGGGATGGGGAAGAATCTCTCGCAGCCCTCAAGGTCTGCGGCTACCTCCCACAGACCACCACACTGGCCATCCGTGGCCTCGCTTGCCTTCTTTCCATCAGGAACCTTGCTTCCTTGCGGTACAAACACGATCTTGCCCAGTCCTTGTTTCTGCGGCTTAAGAGCGTATTTTCCCTCCTCCACCTGCTCCTTCGCCATCTTGGTAATCACCTTGAGCACTTCATTGTGTCTCCAAGTGTATCTATTCAGGGCCAGGTGGCAGTTTGAGAGGATATGCTTCATGGTTCCTAGTTTGCCGCACCTGCACTTGTCATCTTCCTGGACCTTCCATCTGACTAAGTTCACTGGTGAAGGCAGAACATCATAGGTGGACCGGAGAAGAAAGCTTAACCTCGATGTGTTCCATTCCCAGATCTCACTCCATCCAATCTTTCTTTCCACTTTATGCTCCTCCCACCCGGTCACCCGCCCTTGTTGAGCACACTGGATGAGGTGAACTTCTCGCCTTTCAGCCTCATTCTTTCGCACCTGCCCTGCTGCAGCTGCTCTTCTGTCTCGTTGGGACATCTTCCTAAAAGGTCTGAAGTCGCCGTTGCCAAGTCCCAACCTGCCCGTCTGTGCTGGACCTACAATGTCGCCATGTTCCAACGAAGAGATGATCTCGTCAGCCGCATCCTCCGCATTCCATTTTCTCGCTGTTCTGACTTCTGGCGGGTCGTCGCTGACTTTTTGATCCCTCGACTCCCTCAGCATCATCACAGTCCTGATCTTTCCTGCCTTGTAGATCTCCACGATGGATGCGAGGGGTAGCTGGAGCGCTCCCTTCTGCCTGTACAGGGCTGATGTGTTGGTTGTGCGAGGCAGCCCCAGCCACTTCCTGATGTAGGTGTTACATGTTTTCTCGATCATCTCAACTCTCGACATGGCGACTTCGTACGTTATCAGCGGCCATGCCAGTCGAGGGTAGAGGGCAAACTGCAAACACCATATCTTATACTTTCCTGGCAGTTTTGTTTGGTCAATCGCTTTCAGCCCATCTTTAGCCTGCTTCATATTTCCACACCCCGACTCCTGTCCGACAGGGTTCCTGCATACCACCGTCCCAAACTTTTCACAGGTTGCTCTTTTACTGTAGGCATCTGTTCCCCTGCGATTGTAAACTTCTGTTGCTTCTGCTTCCCTTTGTGAATAGTCAGGCTTCTAGATTTCTTGGCTTTAAACTTCATCCTGGACCAAGTGATCAGCTATTATCTTTCTATCTATCTATCTATCTATCTATCTATCTATCTATCTATCTATCTATCTATCTATCTATCTATCTATCTATTTCTGTCTGTCTGTCTGTCTGTCTATCTATCTATCTATCTATCTATCTCTCTCTCTCTCACGCTCTCTCTCTCTCTCTTTTATATATATATGTATATATATGTACACATATATATTTGTATATGTATGTGTATATGTATATGTATATATATGTGTATGTATATGTGTGTGTGTGCGTGCGTGTGTGTGCGTGCATGTGTGTTGTGGTGTGTGTGTGTGTGTGTGTGTGTGTGTGTGTGTGTGTGTGTGTGTGTGTGTGTGTGTGTGTGTGTGTGTGTGTGTGGTGAGTGTGTTCGTTCGTTCTTTGATTTAACGTCTTTTCACTCTGAGTGAAATTAGACGAAAAAAACAAAACAAAACAAAAAAACAAAAAGGATGAGAGATGAGAGACGGACGGGTTGGATTTGGGGCAGAGAGGAGACAGATTTATAGACATAAGTAGGTGGGAAAATAGAAAATTGGAACAAGAACTTAACACTAACAATTAACATCAACAACGTGTATGGAAAATTTAACTCTAAAGTACAAACTTCATAAACTTAAAGTAATGCATTAACAGGACTGTGAACCAACGATTCTGAAATTTTAACTGACAAAAATTGATCGGAAGTTACTTCTTTAAAATGAGTTTCAGAATGATTTTCTTGTGTAAACATTTTTGGTAAAAAAGAACGTAGCATTTTGCAGTAAAATAGACAGTGAAACAGTGTGAATTGTTCGCCGCAAATATACTTGACTTTTTTACAGTATTTTGTTTTCAATGCGTTTAGCTGAATACGAAAATGAACAGCAACAATCGATCTCAAATGATATATGGAAGAATACTGTAATTTTTTACATACATTTTGAAATGAAAGTTTTATCATTTGTTGTGACACAAACTTTTCATGGAAATGTTCATGAAAACGAATCTATGAGGCTGATTCTAGCAAGTTGCAAGCTTCTTTTACGGAAGTATTAATAGGTAATTCTATAGTATTATCAGAGTTGTGTGCACCTTGCTTAGCTGCTCTGTCAACTACTTCGTTGCCGAGAAGACCAACGTGAGAAGGCACCCAGCATAAACTGAGATCTGTACCTTTTATCCTTAAAACGATGTATAAGATGATTTGCCTTAGCAATTGTATCAGGTCTTGTGTCTGTATCAAAAGATGTAAGGCATATAATACAGATTTTGAATCAACAAAGAGAACTATTTTGAAAAATACATGTGTAAGGTTTACTAGATAATGCAACGCTTGTAAAATAGTGACTAATTCCGCTGTAAAGATAGATATATTTGCCCCAATGAAAAATGACTTTTTTATTTTATGTTTTGGAACATAAAATGCTGCTCCAGCACATTTATTTTCCAAGACTGATCCATCGGTAAAAATACGGAGGTGGGTACGGTAATTTTCATCGACGTGTTCTCTTGCTCTGCATATCGAAATGTTAACGTTTTCATATTTCTTAGCATCTGTATAATCAATATCAAAAGTGACTTTTAGCATTTCCCATGTAGGAATAGGCGTTGTGGATGGTGTTTCAGCTATTTCATCCAGATTTATGTTAGACTGTTTGACCAGGTCAGATACGTAAGTTGCAACAGTCATTTGTGATGAAATGTTCTTTGCTCGTTTTGGAAAGTCAACATCTGACCTGATTTTCATTTCCTTACCCACAAAATTGTCCGTTTGTGAAGAAGTTCTAACGGCAAACTTTGCTGTCGCTAACTCACGATAGTTGTTCAGAGGCAGAATTCCAGCAACTTTGTACGTTTCCAGATTAGAAGCATGGGCTGGTACACCTAGTGCAATTTTAAGACTTTTGCGGTCTAAGCTTTGAATCTTCTTTAATAAATATTTTGGTGCACTGAAAAACACTTCTTGCGCATAGGATAATTTAGATCTTATAAGTGCTGTTGACAGATGAAGTAGTATGTTTGTATCCATTCCCATGCAGGGTAATCTGCTTATTATCTTTAGAAAATTTAAGGCTTTCCTTGCTTTTGTTAAAATATAATCAAAATGAACATTCCAGGTTAATTTCGATGTTATAAAGACTCCCAGAAATTTTACAACCTGCTTGTTATTTAGCACATCACCATGCAGTCTGAAAGTAGGCAAGTGAATTAAAGTACCACCAGGATTAAATAGCATCATGTTAGTGTGTGTGTGTGTGTGTGTGTTGTGGTGTGAGTGTGTGTTGTGGTGTGTGTGTGTGTGTGTGTGAGAGAGAGAGAGAGAGAGAGAGAGGTGTGTGTGTGTGTGTGTGTGTGTGTGTGTGTGTGTGTGTGTGTGTGTGTGTGAGAGAAAGTGTGTGTGTCTCTGTGTGTGTGTGTGTGGAGAGAGAGAGAGAGAGAGAGAGTGCGTGTGTGTGCGCGTCTGTGTGTGTTGTGGTGTTGTGTGTTGTAGTGTGTGTGCGTGTGTGCGTGTGTGTGTGTGTGCGCGTGCGTCCGTGCGTGCGTGTGTGTGTGTGTGAGTGTGTGTGTGTGTGTGTGTGTGTGTGTGTGTGTAGTGTGTTTACGCTCGCACTATCATGGATGTCACAGTGAGAAACGAGTTCACAGTCAATAGCGAGAGAGAGAACGCCTGAAGTGGAAAAAGAAAATACTCTGTGGCATCAAAAGTCATTAATTTTTTACTTCATCGATCCAGGTAATCTCTGGTCTAGTGTCTACCTCTCGCTGTAATTTCAATTTTTAATGATTTGTTGTTGTTGTTGTTATATGCTTTTTGAAGCCAGCCTGTAGGGTTGCATTCTTGTCAGGAGACTAATCACGTCATTAATTAACTATTGATGGATATGATGATGGACCGATGTGGTTCCCACCATTTCTCTGATTCTGGTGATCCTGATCACGTTGCATGTGGTCTTATTGACAGCTCTTCTCTAACAACACATCTCACAGGTGGTAATTTTGTGCTCTGATGATAACAATTGTCCAGAAAGTCAAAGATACACCTGCTCATCTCCTTCCATTTATTGATTTATTTATTTTGTTTTAGTTTAGTTTAGTTTGTTTTCTATTGTTTTATTTCATTTTTATTTATTTATCTTATTTTATTTTACTTTTATCTTATTTTACTTTTTTATTTCATTTTATTTTATTTTATTTGTTTCTTTGCTTTTGCGTTTATACTTGTTTGTTTGTTTATACGATAACTATTTATATATTTATGTATAAATTCATTCATTGTTTATTTTTCTATGTATTCAGTTATTTAGCTATTTACTTATTCATACATTTCTTTATTTATTTGCTCGTTGATTTATTTTGTTTATTTATTGTTTTCTGTCAGACTGTTGTTCGCCGCGTTTTCTTGTTAGACAACATAGTGAGCGAACACAGTAACATGAAATAACAATAAATTTCGACGTGTGCTGTGAACTGCCACAGAGGGTTGTTCATGGACGAGACAGGTGGTAGTCTCTGAGGCCATCCTACATAGCTTCTACATCCACTGACCCTTTGCCTCCTGCACCCCATCCATCAACTGCAAAAACAACCCTTTGGCTCCCTCACCGTATCCACCAGCTTCCTGCAGGAAGCTGGTGGATAGGGTGAGGGAGCCAGAGGGTTAATGTTTTGTTGGCTAGCATGGTTGACAATGCGGGATGCTGGTGGACAGGATGCAGGAGTCAAAGGGTTAAAACTGATCATATGTAAGATATACACGGGTTGGTTTGACTTAAATCGTTAGAGTTCTTTATTTACCACTCACAACCGTATAGTCAGGTCAGTATAGTGTTACGTATTCTTTTTATTGTCCTTCATTTCTGCCGTTTTTGTCAGTGACCCGGGAAACTTAACAGCGATACGAACAAAATTTACTTATTCAGTGTGTTTCAAATAAGTACTGACGTATGTTTCTACGAAAAGTCGACTATCAAAAGTAGCAGCTGACGTCATGTATATCTTAAAATACAATAGTGAAACAAAACAACCTCAATACGGAAAACAAGCGGAAAAGATACCCTTATTTTTTCTTTATCTATTATCAGTGACATAATATGGAATTAGACAAATGAGGTTCTGTATTTAGTATTTGTAAGTCCCCCCGTGGGGATGCGGGAGGGGGGGGTGTCTTTCAGTATAAACAGTATCCCCACCTTCTGAATAAAGTCTGCGCTAGAAATTTCTTCTTTTCTGTCTTTCTTTTTGTTTCTGCCTTGTTCTTTTGCTCTCTGTCATTTCTTCCTATCATTTTCTGCCTTGTTGGTTCATCCACCTGTACGTCTTCGATAAAGTCTTACGTACTTTCTCTTCAGAAGTGATAATTGGATACATGTGTTAAGTAAATTTTTTGGCTCTAGGGAAATGAGATATGTGGAAGCAGTTTTAGGTAACTTAGGCCTGTTTTTATGGGCTGTTTTTAGTGTCTTTTGTTATGTTTAAATTTGTATTCAGATATGTTTTTTTAAATCTCCTGTGCGATAAATTGGACGGAGTGGTCAACGCCAGGGGCATCTCTTTAGATTATGTGCGCGAATGCATTGACATGTGTAATTTTCTCTCTTTCTTTTTATTTCCTATTGAAGTATGGTGTATGATTTGAAATGGCTATATCATAACCCTGATATGACTCTACGCAGTCGGCTGGGCTTTAAACAAAAAAAATAACAATAACAATAGTAATTGTAACGACCTCAGTACTCATCTATAAATATCGTTTCAAGATGTGCGTATACACACAATTTTTTTTTAGGGCTAGTTTGTTCTTTTGATAGCCGTGAACCCAAAATTTGATCAATATCTCGAGTTCAATCCTAGCCCGCTACAGTAACCCTTTGACTTCCGCACCCTGTCCACCTGTATCCTGCATTGTCAACCATCCTAGCAAAGCAAAAACTTAACCCTTTGACTCCCTCACCCTATCCGTCAGCTTCCTGCAGGAAGCTGGTGGATAGGGTGAGGGAGTCAAAGGGTTAAGTTTTTGCAGTTGGTGGATAGGATGCGGGAGTCATATGGTTAAAAAAATCACCTGTTCGCTGTCCAGCTTAATGTTTACGTCATTCCGGTGGTATCAGCTTAGTGTTTCATAGGTCCCCTCCCTTCCCCTCCCCTCCCCTCCCCTCCTCTCCTCGCCATCTCTCTCCATTTCAAGATCTTGCCAGCGCATATGGTTTAGCGTAGGCTTGGAGAGTATGCCGCAAGATGATTGCCTGCATCTTTGAGTGGAATATATATGAAATTGTCCATGTACAATGTCATTTTCCTGAGCAAACCCCAGATTAATTCCAAACGTAGACTCCGTTCCATTTGTCCCAGCGAACTTTTCCAGTGAATAAAAAGAGACTGCTGCTTTGAAGACAGTTTTTGTTTCAAATCGATAACAAAGAAAAAAAAATCATGCTTTAAACAAACGTAACGCTTTTACGATTGTTCAATTAAGTTCCTCCCCCCCCCCCCCCCCCCCCCCGAAATTAGAGAAAAATAACTGATGAATCAGTTAATCTGACATCATGTAACATTACAGGGCAAAGTCAAAATTGACTGAAAATTCAACTCTCTCTCTCTCTCTCTCTTTCTCTCTATCTTTTTGTCTGTCTGTCTGTCTCATTCTCTCTCTGTCTTTTTCTCTGTCTGTCTGTCTCCCTCTCTCTTTGTCTTTCTCCCTACCTCTCTGTTTCTCTCTCTCTCTCTCTTTCTCTTTTTCTCTTTCGCTCACTGTCTCTTTTCTCTCTCTTTCTCTCTATTTTTCTCTTTCTCTTCTTTCTCTCCCTTTCTCTTTCTGTCTCTTTCTGTCTGTCTCTCTATGTCTCTGTTTGTCTGTCTCTGTCTGTGTCTCTGCCTGTATGTCTGTCTGTCTGCCTGTCTGCCTCTCCCTCTCTCTCTCCCTCTCTCTCTCCCTTACTCCATCCTTTCTTTCTCCTCATCCTCTTTGAATTAACCTTTCCTACTTGCTTTTTTTTTTGTCTGCATTTTCAAACAACCTTGCCACGCTAAGCATGTCATTCTGGATTAAAAAGAACAACAACATTGCTCTAACGGTTTTCTTTCTGTATATTTTTCTTTCTGTATATTTTTCTTTCTGTATATTTCTGTCATCTAAGGTCTGGTGTCAGTAGGCCTATGCTTTACATTGTGATTTTAATTGGCTTGGTGTCTATTGCATTCCGCTGGTGGCAGTCTAGTGAAAGCTGGTAACTCTCGTCTTTGTTCTGTGTTATCTGATCCTTTTCTCTGTAGGGTTTTTTTCCCCTGCCATTACCGGTAGTTATGACTATTTCACTCAAGTAAATGAGAGTTTGAAATAAACGATCCGTGTATAAGATGATATATATATGTGTGTGTGTGTGTGTGTGCGTGCGTGCGTGCGTGTGTGTTTGTGTGTGTGTGTGTGTGTGTGTGTTTATAAATTATCATCGCATTTAGGCATTTTCTTTTGTGCTCGCTCGCTTTCTTTCTTCTTCTTTCTTTCTTCTTTCTTCTTTTTTTGTGTTCTTTCCTCTTTCTTTTTCTTTCTTCTTCTTTCTTTTTTTTATGAGGAAAGGGGAATTAGAGCACCTGGTCACAACAAGAAAGCTGGATGGAAAGGGAGAAAAAAACATAGGATGGACTTGCAGAGTGGCTGAAAACAGAGAGGTTGGGAGATGCACTTGCAGCGGCAGGGGATGGATTCGTGTGGAGGGCCACGATTGCCAACGCCATGCGGCAGGGCACATGATGATGATGATGATGATGATGATGATGACGACGACGACGACGACGATGATGTTGATGATGACGACGACGATGATGATAGAAAGAAACTCTAGGGAGAGCTAGACAACAGAAGGTCTTCAGAGAAGTAACCCCCTTTAGACAAGTGTTTCGGCCCTGAATTCCTTACACTCTCGGGGGGCCGGGCCACATCCAGGTCATGACTCCTGGATGCCCTTCTGCTGTTGTCTATTTTTTTTTTTTTCCCCACGCCCGGGAGCGAACCTGGGCGATTCTGCGCTTCAGAACTGCGGTACGCGGTTTTACCAATGTGCTAACGGGGCACACATCATCTGTAGGGAATTTAATCCTTATGAAGTTCACTTTTTTCGTTCCTCCTTGCCCAGATCCAGCTTGAGCTCCTTTCTGCTGCCTCTGCCATCGCTTTAAGGGCTCTAGTCCTCTTCTTCCCAGAAATGGCGAGTTGTTTCATGAGATCATAAGCGGAGGTGCCCACAAACCCTCTTGCCCCGACCTCTATGGCGAAGATTTTGACCCGCAGACCTGCTTTCTTCAGGGTGCTGGCAAGACCGGCGTATTTTTCGGTCTTGTAGATATGTGCTTCTTCCATTCTGCTTTCGTATGGCACAGTGAGTTCTATCAGAATCACTTGTTTCGAGGAGTCAGAGTGGAGAGCGATGTCTGGTCTCATGCCTGTCTTGCTGATGACATCTGGGTAATTTCTCCACTCTGGGAGGTCTGCTGTACACTCCCAGTCGACTGCTCCGTCCAGAAGACCCTTTGGCAATGTGCTGGTTGTCATAGCACTTTCGGGCCAGACCTGTTTCCCTCCTGCTTTGTAGAACGTTGTCATAGCAATTGGTGCGTTTGGGGTCATGGTTTTTTCGCTAACCACATCTGTGATCACTTTCAGAACTTGGTTGTGCCTCCATGTATACCTTCCTTGGGCTAGCGCTACTTTGCAAGAGCTTAGGACATGTTCCACTGTTTGTTTCTTCTGACAGAGCGGACATGCTGGGTCGTCTGATTTCCCCCATTTCACTAAGTTTGCATTCGAGGGGAGCAGGTCATATACAGATCTGAGGAGGAAGCTTATCCTTAGAGGAGCCATGTGCCACATATCGTTCCAGCTGAGACTTCTTTGGAGTGCACTGTCCCATGTTGTCCATTGCCCCTGTTGACCTTGCTGGACTGCCTTCTGCACTCTTTTGACATCTTCTTCTTCCTTCAACTCCTGTATGATCATGTCTCTTTTTTCCTTCCCTTTGGCTTTGGACCACCACTGCATTTTTGTTGCTCCCAGTCCCTGTCTGTTGGTTTGCGTGTGTCCAATTATTTCTTTGATGCTGAGGTTTCTCTTGGCATTGTTTACAGCCTCTTGGACTTTCCACTTTCTGCCAGTTCTCAGCTTTGGATGAACTGATCTCACGATATTGTCTTCCGATTCCTCCAGCATGCTCAACAGTCTTGCTTTTCCAACTTTGTATTCCTCCACTATGGATTTGAAAGGTAGCTTCAGCATTGCTTGACGACAGTAGAATGCAACATCAGTGAGACCAGGTGGGACACCGAGCCATTTTCTTGTGTATTTGTTGATTTTGGCTTCCATTGCTTCGACTGTGCTGGTGCAAATGTCATAGATTAGCAGTGGCCACAGCAGCTTTGGTATCAGCATGAACTGTAGACACCAGACTTTGTATTTGCCTGGCAGTCAGCAGTTATCTATTTTCTTCAGGCCTTCTTCTGCTGTTTGCTTGGTTTCACATCCCCTTTGTGTGTCTTTCAGGGAGTCATCATACCATCTTCCGAGACTTTTTACTGGCTCTTCTGTGACAGTGGGGATGGCTTGGTTGGCTACCATGAATTTGACTGAATCTGCCACTTTTCCTTTTCGCAGTGAGAGACTTCGGGATTTCTTAGGTTTGAACCTCATTCTTGAAGAGGCCACCAGCTCATCCAGCTGCTTTAAGATTTGGTGTGTCTCTTCCTCATCCGTGGACAAGACTGTTGTGTCATCCATGAAAGCTTTCAGAGGAGGCATCTGGTATCCATCTCCCAGATTCACTGGACCTGAACTCTTCATTGCAGCTTTCAAGATGACTTCCATTGCCAACACGAACAGTATGGGAGAGATTGCACAGCCCATTGCAATGCCCACCTCTAGGTCTATCCAGTCCGTGGTGTATTCTTTGGTAGAGAACCGCATTGAGAACCCTTGGAAATACTTCCTCAGCATTGTTCGGATGTTTTCTGGGATGTGATGCATTTCAAGAGCCAGCTGGATCATATCGTGTGGAACTGATCCATATGCATTCGCCAGATCAAGCCAAACTACGTCAATGTCTCTCTTCTCTGTTCTTGCTTTTTGGATGGCATCCCAAATCAACGTGGCATGTTCCAAGCATCCAGGCATTCCTGGTATGCCTCCCTTTTGGACTGACATATCCAGATACTTGTTTTCAGTCAGGTATTTTGTCAATCTTGCTGCCATAACAGAGAAGAAGATTTTCCCCTCGACGTTCAGAAGTGATATTGGCCTGAACTGATTGATGCTGCTGGAGTTCTGCTCCTTCGGAATGTACACTCCTTCAGCTCTCATCCATTGGTCGCTGATCTTCTGGTTCCTCCATGCTGATCGAATCATCTTGTGGAGCCATTCGAGCACTTTTGGGCATTTCTTGTAGAGCAGGTATGGTATTCCGTTTGGTCCAGGTGCTGACTTGGCTCTGGCTTTCTTTACTACGTTCTTCACTTCATCCAGTGTTGGTGGTTTGTTATTGAATTTTCCTTCTGGCGCTGCAGGCCAAACCAGATTCTGGATTTCAAGTGGTGCCTCGCGCTGAGAATCGGAATATGTTTCCCTGAGATGCTGCTCTAGGGTTTCCTTGCCCACTGTGAGAGTCCCTGATTTGGGTTGTTCAAACAGCTTTCTTGCAAAGTCAAAGGGATCTTTGAAGAAACGATCTTGAGTCTTCTTCTTTTTGCTCTTTCTTCGCCTTGCTGATTCCACTTTGCTGAGAGCATTGTGTTTGGCCTTCAGATCTTTCCAGAGTTCCAGGAGCCCTTGCTTCTCGAATTCTGAGGCAGTTTTCATTCGCTTTTTAAGCTTCCTTTTCTCCCTCCGGATGCTCTCCATCTGTTGCTGTCTTCTGGATTTCTGGGGAGGCGTTTTTGTCTTTGGCTGCTTCACTCCATAAGTGTCCCTGCAGATAGAGTATATGATGTCTCCGTATGTGTCAAGTTTGTGTTCCAGCGTACTGTTCCCTATTAGCGCATTCAGCTTAAGGACAAGTTCCTCATCTAATTTCTCCCATTGTTCTTTTGCACCGGCAGGCGGCAAATTGAGTTTTCCACGTTTGGCGTTAAGAGCTTGTGCAAAATCCGCATCAGAACCGTCAGCGTGGATGTCCTTGGCACTATGGTTTAATTCCTGGCCTTGATGATGAAATAGGCTAAAAGGACGTAGTAGTACAGCACCCAATTTCCACTCTAACTGCACGAGTTCGAGTCTGAACGCTCTGATTTTACTGTTCGAATGTCTCGTTTACAGTCTAACATAAACGTAATTGGTTGTACTGCTAGATTTTGGTAAATCCTAAGCCTTCAGTCTACAGGCTAGTTTGCCTGGCTTGTCAGACATTGTCAACACCTTAAGGCTTCAGTCAAAAGGCTACTTTGTCTATTTTGCCAGACATTGTCAACACGCTAAGCCTTTAGTCAAAAGGCTACTTTGATTATTTTTGCCAGACATTGTCAACACGCTAAGCCTTCAGTCAACAGGCTAGTTTGTCTGTCATGCCAGACATTGTCAACACGCTAAGCCTTCAGTCAACAGGCTAGTTTGTCTGTCATGTCAGACATTGTCAATACCCTAAGCCTTTAGTCAAAAGGCCAGTTTGTCTATCTTGCCAGACATTGTCAACACCCTAAAAGTCAAAAGTCTAGTCGCCTTTTGTCTAAAGGCTAGTTTGTTTATCTTGTCAGACATTGTCAACACTTCTTCCAGACTAAAGCACAGATATGGATCTGTTTCCACCCGAGGGGTTTCTGTAATACAGGTATGGTGCTCTGATCAACTGAGTCAATGGGAGCCACTAAAAACTTTGGCCAAATGTGGGGCTCGAACCCACAACCCTGGGATTAAGAGTCCATTGGTCTAGCGACTGAGCTGACCGGCCGGTGTCAGTACGCTGATACTTTACTGTTTCATGCCTTCGCCAGTCACTGTGGGCTGGTTGTTCTTTTGACACACCCGTGGACTAAAGATCTAATACTGTATAATCGAGTTCAGTCCCAGCCCGCAACATTAAAATCTTACCTGTTCTCTGCCTATCTTAATGTTTTCATCATTCTGGTGGTGTCAACTTAGTGTTTTATAGGTCAATACCCCCCCCCCCCCCTTGCCTATCTTAATGTTTCCATCATTCTGGTGGTGTCAATTCAGTGTTTTATAGGTCAATATCATCCCCCCCCCCTTGCCTATCTTAATGTTTCCATCATTCTGGTGGTGTCAATTCAGTGTTTTATAGGTCAATATCATCCCCCGACCTTGCCTATCTTAATGTTTCCATCATTCTGGTGGTGTCAATTCAGTGTTTTATAGGTCAATATCATCCCCCCGGCCTTGCCTATCTTAATGTTTTCATCATTCTGGTGGTGTCAACGTAGTATTTTATGGGTCAATATCTCCCCCCCCCCCTCCCTGTCTATCTTAATGTTTTCATCATTCTGGTGGTGTCAATTCAGTGTTTTATAGGTCAATATCCCCCCCCCCTTCCTCGGCTATCTTAACGTTTTCATCATCCTGGTGGTGCCAGCTCGGTGTTTTATAGGTCAATATTCCCCCTCTGTCTATCTTAACATTTGCATCATCCTGGTGGTGTTAACTTAGTGTTTTATAGGTCAATATCACCCCACCCCCCTTGCCTATTTTAATGTTTCCATCATTCTGGTGGTGTCAACTTAGTGTTTTTTTGTTTTATAGGTCAATATCCCCCCTCCCTGCCTATCGTAATGTTTTCATCATTCTGGTGGTGTCAATTTAGTGTTTTATAGGTCAATATCCCACCCTCCCTGCCTATCGTAATGTTTCCATCATTCTGGTGATGTCAACTTAGTGTTTTATAGGTCAATATCCCACCCTCCCTGCCTATCGTAATGTTTTCATCATTCTGGTGGTGTCAATTCAGTGTTTTATAGGTCAATATGCCCCCCCCCCCTTGCCTATCGTAATGTTTCCATCATTCTGGTGGTGTCAATTCAGTGTTTTATAGGTAAATACCCCCCCCCCCTTGCCTATCTTAATGTTTTCATCATCCTGGTGGTGTTTACTTAGTGTCAATATCCCCCTTCCTTTCCATTTGAAAATCTTGCCAGTGCAAGGGTTTTGCGCAGGCTCAGGGAGTTTGCTAGATAATTGCTGGCAGATTTGGGTGAAGCGCATATGGAATTGTGCCAGTGCGGTAAAATCCCTCTCGAACGAACTCCCAAGTTCTAAACTCTGTATGCCGTTAGTGAAAAACCACTCATAGTTCTGTGTAAAACGCCATGACTTAGTCACGTTGTACGCCATATCTTTGAAATGTTTTGACTTTTGTTACCAAAGAATTAATGCTCTTGTACATCAAAAATGGTTTGTCATGGATTTTTTTTCCCAAAAAGTTATTAAACAACAGAAACAAAGTTTAACTGGCTCGGTATGTAGGCCTATCGTATTTCAGCGATGACAGTCTAGTGAAAGCAAGTGACTTGTCGTTATTCAGTGTTCTCTGATTCTTTTCTCTGTTGATTTATCTTCCCGTCATCAGTTTGGCCCGGCGTGGTTATTTCAGTCACGCAAATGAGTTTTTCAGATAAAGACCTGAGTACACTTAAGTACTTGGTAAGAGTCTCCCATTTTGAGGGGGCATTACTGTAATGTGTCATAGTTTTAACCACTGTGATATTTACAATAAAAATGGAGCTGATTTCCTTCTCTCTCTCTCTCTCTCTCTCTCTCTCTCTCTCTCTCTCTCTCTCTCTCTCTCTCTCTCTCTCTCTCTCTCTCTCTCTTCCCCTCATTTTGTTTACTGACAATGTCCAAATGCGCTTACAGTACTCGTTGCCTCATGCCTTCTTCTAACCCTGACTTTTTTCTTTCTTCCTCCTCCTCTTTCCTCCTCCTCCTCCTCCTCTCTTCTTCTTCTTCTTTCTTAAGTCTGTCAAAAGTCATCGGATTCCTCCAGCTTTCTCAGTTGTGTACCACGACCTGGTTCTGCCGTAAATGGTTTATCTGTCCATTTCATAATGCTATCAACCCATCGTCGTTTTTTCTTTTTTTTTTCTTCTTTTTTTTTTCTTTTTCCTTTTTGTTTTTTTTTGTCTTTCCCTCCGTTTTCCTACCTCAGCAGTTCCCTGGAGGAATTGATTAGCAAGGCCATCGGACCAACCCAACACACACACGAACACTCGTGCAGGCTTGTACAAACACACACACACCACACACCACCACACACACACACACACACACACCACACACACACACACACACACAAAGCGCACT
>CM060311.1:24427288-24434788 GCA_030674185.1 Monoplex corrugatus | reverse complement strand
TTACTTCAGAATGCGATATACAGAATCCAAGCTGGAACAAGATGTTAGTTAAAAACTGAGATGCAAACTGGTGGTACATTTGAACAGCTAGGCCAACTTGCAAAGGAGCCAGGAGCATTTTGGGGTCTTGCAGCTTGTATGATGGCTTGGTCTATGGCAGCTATTTTCAGATCGTTCTCAATTCCACAGAAGATTGTTTTCAGGAACAACTGGAGTGAGTCAGAGACAAAATTTAAGTTCCCTGAGACAGACTTGATCGTATCCGATCCTGCACACATCCTTGATAGCAAAACTCCTTTTATATCACTTTCAATCGATTTTGTGGCAGTTTCGTATTAGGTTCAGTTTTTGTTGTTGGTTTTGTTTTGTTTTGTTTTTTGTTTTCTTCTTTGCATCTGAATCTTCTGTCTGTGGGGCGTCAAAGTGCTGTCTGTTCTAAGAGTTACCACAGAAATCTTTTTGCCTCTGCTTGATATCAATATATCTAACCCAAAATGTTCAATAAGTTTGTTTTTCATATGTTTTGTAGTGTATGCATCAACTCCATCCCCGCAAAACTCCTGCACTTTTGATACAAGATCAGACAATGTGGCTTGTTCATCATCATTCTCGTCCAAATGTTGGCAGACTTTTAGAAAACCTTCCTGCCTAGCCTGTTGAGGATCTTCATAGAAAGTAGTTGGTTTTGTTTTCTTTGCATCGGTAAATCAATCAGAACTGTTTCTGTGTGTTCTGAAGCTGACACTGAAGGCATCATGGTACACAGCATCCCATGCAAAGAGGTCTTCCCAACATGTTGACTGAATTCTGTCAGATACTGTTTTTGCCCAGCTGTCATCTCATTCCTTGCAAACACCTAGGATAGCTGCCTGAAATCCCTCGTGTGGTTTGGTTTTCACTTGGAAGGCTTCATGTCCTTTTCTGTGAGTATTGACACCAGCAGTGATGCCACAAAACAGTGAATCATTGGATCATGGGCAGGCTGAAAGGATCGTCTGGATGGCCTCGGGTCATCTCTACAGGCGCTTTGTTTCTTCTTAGATATTAATCCTTATTACTTTGGCATTTGTTAGTCAATCCGGCATTTTCTATGTAATTTCTGTCCTTCAACAGTCACAATGTTAACATCACGCTGTGTGCTGCACCGATTGACAATCTTACATCCAGTCTCACCTAATTTTACTGTTGGTTGACCATTGTCAAGGGATTCTTTTCAAATGACGCAGTTTGCTGTACATTCGGCTGCAAAATAAGACGAACGAAAGCTGTCACATCACACAGAATACAGAATATTTTATTGCCTTGTTGATATACAAAAACTGTTACATCACACGGAATACAGAATATTTTATTACCCTGTTGATAAACAAAAGCTGTTACATGACACAGAATACAGAAATCTTTATTGCCCTGTTGATAAACAAAAAAGGGCAGTTTAATGGGAGGCGTGGAGATGGAGTGCATTTTAAATGTTCAATAAAATACAGTGATACAGACTTTACAATATGTTATACTTCCACACACACACACACACACACACACAAACCACCACTACCACCACCACCACCACCACCATCACCACCACACCATACCACACCACAAACACACACACACGCACACACACACACACACATGTACGTTTATACAAGTCATCATCCAGAATAATAATCAAAGTTTTTCTTTTCCGTTTTTTTTAATTGACAAGGAAAACAGAGGCTGGGAAACTGAATTGATACCATAATTAATTAACTGATCAAGAAACATAGCTTCATCACATTTCAAATTCAAATTGATAAAGAAAACCAACAAAAAAACAACAAAACAGAAGATCAACAGCAAAGTAATTAGTCAAAATCATAAATAGCATGCGCACTTAATATTTTTATCATTATTATATCATTGATGCACACAGATAACTACATAAAAGTATTGTATGGCGAGCTTTGTGTTACAGAACAAAAATATTCAAGAAAACACAATACTCTTAACTCCTGTGCGGTTTTCTTGTAGGGGAGATCTGCCCTGGGATGTTGACTTGCTTGCTTTGCCATAGTTTTTCAGGCGTTGGACGCTTCTATTGGAGAGCAAATTTGACAATGGAAGGGTCCACACTTCATTAACATGCATTATCAGTTACACACACACACACACACACACACACGTGCTACGAATCATCCCTATAATGCCGCATGTCATTCAAGTTCAAGAAACAAATTATTGAGAACTTCAGTATTGATCCCAATTTTAAAAAAATCATAATAAACAAAAAATAAGCCTTTGCTTACCTGCAAATATTTGCTGCCAAACTTGCATTCAAACGGCCAAAACACTATTCCAAACGTGAAAAATGCAACCCGATCGTAGATCATTGTATATCCGTGAAACGCGCTTCTACCATAGTATCGGTATATCGCGGTAAACGTTACGTGAAGATGAGAGTTACGCTTTTCTCGGTAGCGGATGTAGCCGTTTACACGTCAACTTCAAGTGGCACCCAGGCCGCGAATTGTATGGTATGCCAGAGCGGTCATATCGCATACAAATCACAACGCTCGTAAATCTAATTTGTTAATTGTGACAGTATACCAAACTTTCGTGTGTCCTAGGGTATTTTTCTTGTTTTTGGTTATTTTTTCCTAGCCTGTGAGAAGAAAAAAAATTCTGTTGCAGAGATTCCCATTGAAAAATTATATTTGGTAGACTATTTCTGAGGCGTTGCCTCAAACACAGAGGCCATACATAAATAATGCAAAAATAGGTACATACATGTATACATACATAGTCTATCTTCTAGTCGATATGAACTCTCTGTCTGTCTGTCTGTCTGTCTGTCTGTCTCTCTCTCTCTCTCTCTCTCCTCTCTCTCTCCCTCTCTCTCTCTTTTCCTTCTCTATCTCTCTCTCTTCTTTCTCTCTCTTTCTTTCTCTCTCTCTCCCCTCTCTCTCTCTTTTCCTTCTCTATCTCTCTCTCTTCTTTCTCTCTCTTTCTTTCTCTCTTTATCTCTCTCTCTCTCGGTGTTTTTCTGTCTCTGTCTCTCTATCTCTGTCTATCTCTCTCTGTCTCTTTCTTCCTCTCTCTCTTTCTTTCTTTCTCTCTCTCTGTACTCTGTATGATCCTTTCTCTCTCTGTCTCTGTATCTCTTTTATCTCAGTCTTTCTCTCTTTCCTTCCTCTCTCTCTGTATTTCTCTCCCTCTCTCTGTCTCTTTCTCCCTCCCTCTCTCTGTCTCTTTCTCCCTCCCTCTCTCTGTCTCTTTCTCCCTCCCTCTCTGTCTCTTTCTCTTTCTCTCTCTGTACACACACACACACACACACACACACACACACACACACACACACACACACACACACAACACACACACATGTATATATATATATGTATGTATATTTATATATATATACATACATAATTTTATATATTGATTGAAACTGATATATATATATATATACTACCATCCATACATAGAACCGTACAACCATACAACCATACATACAACCGTACAACTATACAACCATACATACATACATACAACCATATATACATGTACATACAATACATACATACATACATACATACATACATACATACATACATACATACAGACATGCATACATACAGACATACCTACCTTTCCCTCCCTTTCTCTCCGTCTCTCTCTCTCCCCCCCCCCCTCTTTCTCTCTGCCTCTGTCTCTCTCTGTCTCTGTCTCTGTTTGTCTCTTTCTCTGTCTCTCTCTCTCACTCTCTCTTTCTCTCTAATACGGATGTAAACATACACATACACAGTCTGTCTGAAGTCGATATGAAATCGGTCCACCCCCTCTCTCTGCCCGTCTGTCTGTCTCTCTCTCTCCCTCTCTCTCTCTATTTCTCTCTCCCCCTCTCTCTTTCTCAATCTCTTCTCTCTCTATGGCTCTCTCTCCTCCCTCTCTCTCTCCCCCCCCCCCTCTCTCAATCTCTTCTCTCTCTATGTCTCTCTCTGTCCTCTCACTCTCTGTGTGTATATCTCTCTCTTTCCTTTCAGAAGGTGAAATTGGAGGGATGATTGAACATACAAACAAAAACAAAAACAAAACAAACAAAAAATAAAAACAAAACAAAAACAAAAAAAGAAGAAGAAGAAGAAAAGAAACAAACAAGGGAAAAAAGCGTAGGCGTTTCTAAGGCATTGCCTCTTCCACAGAGACCATTAAAACCCGGAACGTATTTATAAGAATAATGGTCGTCCCATACACGGCAGCAGTAAAAAGATGCCCCATAACCTGATCTGTCAGTGGGGCAATAGGTGGCACAGATCTCAACTCAGAGATCTCTCGGGGCTACCATTAATAAAGATTGCCGTGTTTCCCTCGACGCTTTGCTTTCCACAACCGTGAACAGAGTCTGGTATTTTTTGTATTTTTTTTTAGGATCATTGCTCTTAGGTCTTTGGGTTTTATTTTCCACAACCGTGAACAGGGTCTGGTATTTTTTTCAGGTACATGGCACTTAGGTGTTTGGGTTTCTTCTTCTTTCTTTCTTTCTTCTTTCTTTTTTCTTTCTTTCTTCTTTTTATCTTTCTTTCTTTCTTTCTTTCTTTCTTTTTGTCTTTCTTTCTTTTTCTTTTTGTCTTTCTTTCTTTCTCTCTCTCTTTCTTTCTTTCTTTCTTTCTTCTTTCTTTTTGTCTTTCTTTCTATCTTTCTTTTTGTCTTTCTTTTCTTTCTTTTTTGTCTTTCTTTTCTTTCTTTCTTTTTTTCTTTCTTTTTTTTTCTTTCTTTCTATTTCTTTTTGTCTTTCTTTCTTTTTCTCTTTTTCTGTCTTTCTTTCTTTTCTTTCTTTCTTTTTTGTCTTTCTTTCTTTTTGTCTTTCTTTTTGTCTTTCTTTCTTTTTTGTTTTCTTTCTTTCTTTTTTTTTCTTCTTTTTGTCTTTCTTTCTTTCTTATTTTCTTTCTGTCTTTCTTTCTTTCTTTTTCTTCCTTTCTTTCTTTTTCTTTCTTTCTGTCTTTCTTTCTTTTTTCTTTCTTTTTGTCTGTCTTTCTTTCTTTTTGTCTTTCTTTTTGTTTCTTTCTTTTGTCTGTCTGTCTTTCTTTCTTTTTTCTTTCTTTTTGTCTGTCTGTCTTTCTTTCTTTTTTCTTTCTTTTTGTCTTTTTTTCTTTCTTTCTTTCTTTGTTTTTGTCTGTCTGTCTTTCTTTTTATTCTTTCTTTTTTGTCTTTCTTTCTTTTTGTCTTTCATTCTTTCTTTTTCTTTCTTTTTTCTTTCTTTTTTCTTTTTTTTCTTTTTCTTTCTTTCTTCTGTTTTTCTGTCTTTCTTTCTTTTCTTTTTCGTCCCGTTTACTTGCATCTTGATGGTCACAGAAGCTGGGACAGTTTTTACAATGTTATGATGATGACGATAGTGAGGACGAAAATCATGATGCTTTGAACTTTCATCAAGGATTGATACTAGCATGACAAGGCTGTGCTCTACATTTAGCATCACGATATATCCTGTCGTAATCAGGCCTGAGATGTACAGACACTTGCAGTGTTGGGTCAGGAGATTTGAGCTCATGACGCACTTAACTCTGAGTAGGAGCCAGCTGGGGGCTGAAAAACCCCACGACGATTTTGAAAGGATTTATGGGGGATTCGAACCCACAACCTTCCAGTCAGTTAGTTCGTTGCACCTACCACTACATCCCAGAGACAGGTTTGTGTCAGGTACTGATCCACTGTAGGGTGGACTGGAAGTTGCACACACACACACACACACACACACACACACACACACACACACACACACACACATACAAACACAACACGCACATACACATACACACACACACCACCACCACAACCATCACACACACACGCACACACACACACACACACACACACACACACACACACACACACACACACACACACTCACACACACACACACACACACAACACACACACACACAAGTACGTACAGACTTTTACACTACTGTGATAAAAATAATGTTATTCCGGTAAACCAGGCGGGTTTTAGAAAAGGGAGATCTGCAGTTGAACACCTGGTTAAACTTACAACTCAGATCAAACAACAGTTTGCCCGCAGAAAAAGTGTTTTAGCTACTTTCTTTGATGTAAAAAAAGCTTACGATCAAGTTTGGCATAAACGTCTATTGTTCAAGCTAAAATCTGTTGGTTTATCTGGTAATATGTACAATTACATTAAATCTTTTTTAGCTAATAGAACAATACGGGCTAGAGTGGGAGCTAGTTATTCTACTTCACGATGCCTTGACATGGGGATTCCACAAGGTTCAGTGATAGCACCTATTTTGTTTAATATCCTTATACAGGATCTTCCTAAAGCTCTTTCAAATCGTGTTGTTTTAGTACAGTATGCTGATGATATATGTACTTGGATGAATATCACTTTAAAAAAGACAACTCTACAGAGAACACGGAATTACATCAGGAAGTTGTATCAAATTGATCTTGATAACCTTGGAAACTATATGTTAGAAAATGGTCTGTCATTGTCGGCAGAAAAAACTAACATGATGCTGTTTGATCCTGGTGGTAACTCAAATAACTTACCTACTTTCAAATTGCTTGGTGAAGTGTTAAATTACAAACAGGTCGTAAAATTTCTGGGAGTTTACATCACGTCGAAATTAAGCTGGAATATCCATTTTGATTATATTTTAACAAAAGCACGAAAAACCTTAAATTTTCTAAAGATAATAAGCAAATTACCCTGGGGAATGGATACAAATATACTGATTCATCTGGCAACAGCGCTGGTCAGGTCTAAATTATCCTACGCGCAAGAAATTTTTTTCAATGCACCTAAATATTTACTAAAAAAGATTCAGAACTTGGACTGCAAAAGTCTTAAAATTGCACTAGGTGTACCAACTCATGCTTCTACTCTGGTAACGTACAAAGCTGCTGGAATTCTACCTCTAAACAACCATCGTGAGCTAGCTACAGCAAAGTTTGCAATTAGAACTACTTCACAAGCGAATAATTTTGTGAGCAAAGAAATTAAAATCAGGTCTGATATTGACTTTCCAAAACGAGCAAAAAACATTTCATCACAAATTACAACCGCAACTTACATATCTGACCTGATCAAACAATCCAGCATAACTATGGATGAAATAGCCAAAAAACCAATGTTAACGCCTATCCCTACATGGGAAATGCTAAAGGCCACGTTTGATCTCGATTATGCAGACGTTAAAAAAGATGATAATGTCAACATTACGCTATCCACAGTTTGTGAACACATCGATGAAAAGTACCGTACCCACCTCCACATTTTTACCGATGGGTCAGTCTTAGCAAATCAGAGCGCTGGAGCAGCGTTTTATGTTCCAGAATTTAACATTAAAAAGTCTTTTTTCATTGGGACAAATGTATCTATATATACAGCAGAACTGGTCGCTGTTGTTCAAGCGTTGCATTATTTAATAAGCCTTCGGCCTGTGTCTTTCAAAGTAGTTCTCTTTGTTGATTCAAAATCTGTATTATATGCCTTACAGTCTT
>CM060311.1:24419788-24422288 GCA_030674185.1 Monoplex corrugatus | reverse complement strand
ATAGGGTGAGGGAGTCAAAGGGTTAAATTTTTGCTTTGCTAGCATGGCTGACAAGGCAGGAGCCTGGTGGACATGGTAAGGGAGTCAAAGGGTTAAGTTTTTGCTTTGCTAGCGTGGCTGACAAGGCAGGATCCTGGTGGACAGGGTGCGGGAGTCAAAGGGTTAAGGAATCGATATGTTCTCTACATTGTAAACTGGATGTCAGATATATTCCCACAAATTTCACCTTAGTTGTACATTTCAAGTCTTCTTTATTAATTTGAAACAAGGGTGTTAACTGTTAAGTATCGAGACCATTATGAAAAAAGCATCATGTGTGTGGTTTTTTTTTCATTGGACATTTCCAGGCCTGTTGTCCTTCAAGTAAGTTGAAGTCTTATCAATGTTATATTGATCGAATTGTTCAATATATTTTATTTCTGGTATAGATGTCTTTTATTTTTCAAGGTAACATTCATCCAAAAGACTGCATCTTCAGCATGTTGAGCTAAGTCTGTATTTTCTTAAAACTTGTATTGGCAGGCTGTGGATCAAAATATCAAATAAAACGAAGAGATATCTGCGGAACCCTGTGGAATTCCCAAGTTTGCAGATCGTTGTCTTCAGTATATATTGCCTTCTTTAACAATGATATTTCTGTCACTTGGAATTGCTTTTACATTATCATAAATATGTTCATTCAGACCAAGATAATTTAGTTCATTAAAAGAGTCGCATGCCAGACTTGATCGCTAGCTTTTCTTTTTTTTAGATCAAGGGGGGGGGGGGGGGGAAGTTGTTAATATATTTTTTCCTATAAGCAAACACTTTTTTTATATAAACTTTTTTGATTCACTTCTTGCAACCAATCAAACGGACACCAAACATACAATATGGCATCAACAACAAAATATCATACACACATGAAAAGACATCGCCGACATTCGAACTCCATACACCATACAGGCACACATAACAATTTGTACATTAGAGGTTCAAAAATGAACATCAAAATCTAAGCATTATGTCAACATCCTTTTATGATTTTTTTTTTTTTTATCTCAAACTGTATCTTTTTGCTGTAAGACAATCAAACATCAACGACCAGTGTGGTAACATAAATGACATCAATCTATGCATACAAAACAAGTATTGTTCTCATACCAACAACCTATGAAATAAAAAAAACATATGACAATATTCTAAACAATGAAGGTTTTAATGTGTGCAAACTCTTTTTTTTTCATTTGAGTCGTTAATTTGACTAAAATGGTCAGTTGTTGACCTATTTCTTGTTACATTCAGACTGGTTAACGGATAGTTTTTTTTCTTCTCAAAAATAGGTCAGTCGATTTGAAATATATGTTTTTTTTTTATATCAAATTCAAAACATGAGATGTAAGTAAGATATGTTTGTAACAAGTTGGATCAGAGGGGGGTTTAGTAGTTTTCAGTGTAGATAACATAATTGAATTTTTCCAAATGACATTACATTTTCCTAGCATTTTATTATAATATTGTGTTAGTGTGCAACCCATTTCTCTGGCAAATAGCTCTAATGGTGTGTGTGTGTAGTGTTGTGTGTGTGTGTGTGTGTGTGTGTTGTGTGTGTGTGTGTGTGTGTGTTTGCGTGCGTGCGTGCGTGCGTGTGTGTGTATGTGTGTTTGTGTATGTATGTGTGCGTGTGTGTGTGTGTGTGTGTGTATGTATGTGTGTGTGTGTGTGTGTGTGTGTGTGTGTGTGTGTGTGTTGTGTGTGTGTGTGTGTGTGTGTGTGTGTGTTTGTGCGCTCGCGCGTGCGGGCGTGTGAATATCCATTCTGTCACATTCACACAAACAATGGCTGTTCTTTTATTTTGAATTTAAAAAAATCAAAATGTGTTCGCAATGAAAATGTAACAACAAACGGACGAATAAATGTTTTATGGCCACAAAGTGCAAAACAATCCTTTCCGCTAGAAATGGCAAACATTAAACCATAGCGATATTGATTTGACTTTGTCTATACAAACTGCAAGACAGTTAGTTACTCGTACACTGTGCTGCAGGTCTGTTCCTTCTGTTGATATTTCTTCACCACAATTTAACTCTTTGACTCCCACACCCTGTCCACCAGCAACCTGTATTGTCAATCACGCTAATGAAGCAAAAACTTAACCCTTTGACTCCCTCACCCTATTCACCAGCTTCCTGCAGGAAGCTGGTGGATAGGGTGAGAGAGCCAAAGGGTTAAGTTTTTGCAGTTGGTGGAGAGGCTGCGGGAGTCAAAGGGTTAACTGACAGCTGCGATTATGATCAGAGGGGGAAGAGTGGCAGAATGGTTCAGACGTTCGCCTGCCAATAATTAAACTCGAGGTTCAAGGGTTCGCTCCCCCGTACAAGCCTCGACTTTTCTCTTCTGTTTGACCGGAAAATCGAACGCCCTTCGGAAAGGGATGAAAAACGAGTCGCACCCGTGTGCTGCACACGCTAAAGATCACACGTTAGTTGAAAATAGTGAAGAGCAGGACACTGCCCGGCTG
>CM060311.1:24399788-24414788 GCA_030674185.1 Monoplex corrugatus | reverse complement strand
CGTAGGCTCAAGGGTGTCGGCCAGACCTCCTTTCTCAGGGACCGGTAGTTCTCACTGTCCAAGGGGATGTGTTGTGCTGTTTGGTCAGCTTCTCCACAGGGGCACTGGTGGGATTGTACAAGTCAGCAGTGCTTGTTCATGTGGTGGTACAAATCTGTTTTGCCCAGTTCGAAGGCGGAGGATAATGACTTGCTCTTGATTTAGTTTTGTCGCTGTGGTGTAGTGGTTAACGCAACGGACTACCGACTGGAAGGTTGTGGGTTCGAATCCCCATCAAGTCCCTTCAAAAACAAAAACAAAATCATTGTGGGAATTTTTGGCTCTAACCAGCTCCTACCCAGAGTTAGGCGTGCGTGCTATGGGCTCATTGATATCACCATCATCGCAGTGTAAAAAAAAAGCTGTGCCAGCTTCTGTGGCCATTAAGATGGCGTAGAAAATGAGACGAAAAAAAAGGGGTGAGCACAAAGGTAACCTCCCTGAGTGCAATGATCCTAAAAAAAATTGTTTGTTTGTTTGTTCGTTTAATTGTTTGTTTATTTGTTTGATTGATTGATTGTTTGTTTGTTTGTTTGTTTGTTTCTTTCTTTCTTTTTGTTTATCTTTATCTCTCCGAACGGATATTGTTCGAAAGACTCACAACGATGTTGTGGGTGAAATGCACTTTTTGTGTGTTTCAAAGAGGATCTGAATTTACCGTCTCATTTGAAAGACTAGCACCCAGACCTCTGCTCTCAGTCTTGTAACGCATAGGCCCTGAACACAGAGCGACCACTCCAGTTAGGAGTAGGTTATGTGCACGGATGGAACTTGATAAATTAGAGATTCGAGATATTCCACACTCGGTGGTGGATCATTTTCTGTGTCTGGACCATACAACTGGAACTAGCTTCCCCTGCCTCTTCGATGGCCAGATGCTCTGTCTTCCTTCAAGTCTATCTTGAAGACATATCTTTTTGTCCAGCAGTGATTTCTCCCTCTATATACCCACCATATAAAGCATTCTTACCAACAAATGCTTATCAATTAACACCAGGAAGAGAGTTCTTGAACGCTATATAGAACCGATACTGTTATACGGTTGTGAGGCGTGGAAAGTCAACAAGCAAAGCCAGAACAAGATTGAGGAAAGGGGAATTAGAGCACCTGGTCACAAAAGGAAAGCTGGAGGGAAAGAGAGCACCAGGTAGACCCAGGGAGAAACTATTGGACAGACTTGCAGGGTGGCTGAGGACAGAGAGGGTGGAAGATGTGCTTTGCGGCAACAAGGGATTGATTGGTGTGGAGGGCCATGATCGCCAACGCCCTGCGGCAGGGCACTTGATGATGATGGTGATGTTGTTTGACGGAGCCATCACAAGGATAGGGGGTCGCCTTAAGCCCTAAGTCCCCTGTGCTAACAGGGTAGGTCTTTTGACCATGAGTTAAGGGCAAGGGTATCATCATCATCATCATCATCTCATCATCATATCATCATCATCATCATCATCATCATCATCATCATCATCATCATCAACAGGTGCCTTGCCGCATGGCGTTGGCGATTATGGACTTCCATCTGTCTCTATCTCTTGTTGCCCCAAGCATCTCTTCCACCCTCTCTGTCTTCAGCCACTCTGCAAGTCCGTCTAGTATCTTCTCTCCTGGGTCTGCCTGGTGCTCTTTTTCCCTCCAGCCCTCCCGTTGTGACCAGGTGTTCCAATTCCCCCTTCCTCACAAAATGGCCCATTAATGTTGCCTGCCTTTTCCTAATCTTCCTTATGAATGATCCACCTGTGTCCGTCTCCATCAAGACTGTCTCACTTGCTCTCCTTGCTGCCCATGGAACTCTCAACATCCTTCTCAGAAACCACATCTCGGTTAAAACAAACTGCAAACTCACAGAACCTTTACCATAATTATGCTGGTTAGCTTTGTTCTTTGTTTGATTACCAAGGGCCGTAATTCCGACCTATCCTTGCACAATTCTCCTTTACTATAGGCTGCATATTCGGCCCGAGACAGTAAATTTTTTTTTCACCAGATGACGAAACCACTTGTTCGAAATGAGTGACTAAGTCAGCCTCTGCACTCTAAAGATTGTTACTTTGCCAGCCAGTGGCTTACAAGCAGATGGACGATCGGCCAGTTTGTGTGGGGGGGGGGGGGGGAGAGTAAGGGAAGCAATCTGATCAATCAGACTTTTTGCTGACATTCAGAGTAAATACCTCGACTGCTGAAAAGATATTGTATTGCGTATGGTACCATAGTAATGCTTATTTTCACATCTGTATTCAATGTCTCTTATGTGGAGATAATTTCAGTGCATGAAATTTATTTGTGTGAAAATTTTGTTAATAAATTTATATAACACATATTTTCCACACGACTGGCAGAATCAGTTATTTGTTTTTTGTTCTTTTTCCAAACGTCACCTCTTGCTTTCAGCTCTGGAAAAAGGAGAGCAGAGTGCGTAAGTCTTTCTCTGTCAGTACATAGCCTCTCCATCAGCAAGCCCTACGTAGTGCCTCCCGGTGGCCACACACGGTAATTGAGCACCTCACGGACTCGGGATAAACCCTCGAGAGGCTCGGAAGAGGTCTGGCCCCCAGACGTGCGGCACAAGGCCTACCAGCGTGTGGATATGCCCTGGTGCCCACGAACCAGAACCCCAGCTATGGGTAAATAGCAGCGCTGCCTTTTACTGTCTCGGGAGAGACCAAGGCTAAGGGAGTAAACCCTCACACACACACACACACACACCACATCACACACACACACACACACACACACACACACACACACACACACACACACACACACGCACGCACGCACACATACACACACATACACTCACACACACACACTCACACACGCACACTCACACAGACACCCACACTCACACACACACACACTCACACACACACACTACACACTCACACACACACACACACACACACACACACACACACACACACACACACACACACACACCACACACACACTCACACACAACACACACACACACACCACACACATAGACTTGAGGGAAGACAGAGCATGTGGCTGTCGAAGAGAACACGGGAAGCTTGATTTAGTTGTATCATCATCATCATCATCATCCTCATCATCATCATCATGTGTCCCGCCGCATTGCGTTGGCGATCATGGACCTCCATATACATCTGTCCCTTGTTGCCGCAAGCGCATCTTCCACCCTCTCTGTCCTCAGCCACCCTGCAAGACCGTCCAATATATTTTCCCTGGGTCTACCTGGTGCTCTCTTTCCCTCCAGCTTTCCTGTTGTGACCAGGTGCTCTAATTCCTCTTTTCTCATAAAATGGCCTATGAACGTTGCCTGTCTTTTCCTAATCTTCCTTATGAATGATCTTCTTGTGTCTACCTCCATCAAGACTGTCTCGTTTTTTGTTTTTTTTTCTGTTTTTGTTGTTGTTTTTTTTTTTTTGCTGTCCATAGAACTCTCAACATTCTTCTTAGAAACCACATCTCAGCTTCCTAATCTGGTTCTGGCTTTGCTTGTTGACTTTCCACGCCTCACAACTGTATAACAGTATCGGTTCTATATAACATTCAAGAACTCTCTTCCTGATGTTAATTGATAGGCATTTGTTGGTAAGAATGCTTTTCATCTTCTTGAATGCCGTTTTCGGCTTGGTCGATTCTGCTGGCTATTTCTGATGTGCATCTGCCATTTGGTGAGATGATCGTTCCCAGATATTCAAACATATCAACCTGTGTCAAGGTTGTGCCGTTTGCTGTTATTTTGCGTGAGGGGATTTCATGTTTTTGACTGATTACCATGACTTCATTGTCTTGCAATACAATATACAACATATAGGGAATCATCTAGGAGTGGCCTTGCAATGCACCAACCTCTGTCAAAATAAATAAATAATAGATAAATAAAGAAAGAAAGAAATGATAATTTTAAAAACCTGCACGGCCAGTATGCTACTGACTGGGTGAAAAGAAACAACTATACCCACAACAAATGCAACAAAAAATGTCTGTGTGTGTGGTGTGTGTTGTGCGTGTGCGTGTGCGTGTGCGTGTGCGTGGTGTGCGTGTGCGTGTGCGTGTGCGTTGTGAGTGTGTCATGTATGTGTGTGGTGTGTGTGTGACGCACGCGCGCGTGCGTGTGTGTGTGCGTGTGTATGTGCGTGTGGTACGTGTGTGTGTGTGTGTGTGGTGCTGTGTGTGTGTGTGTGTGTGTATGTGTGTGTGTGCGCTGCGTGTGCGTGCGTGTGTGTGTATGTTGTGTGTATATGTGTGTGGGGGGTGGGTGGGGGGATGTTTTATTATAACTCAATCATCATTACCTGAAGCATCATCACAGCAAGTCATTATGTTATAAGGAAGGAACTAATTATGTCATTTGAGTTTGAATGACGTCATAGTCCCAAAACGGGAAGTGATGACTTGAAGATAGAAAACCTCCCATGTAACGTGTGATTTTAAAGCTTTATAAGCTGCCTTTCAAAAGAAGAGGCAAAAATATTCGTAAAATGTGAATATTAATCAGGATTTAGCTGTTGGGTTTTTACAAATGCCTCTTTGATGCTTTTTTTTGGGGGGGGGGGGGGGGGGGAGTATCCAATGAATTTTTCCCTACATTTTTTTTTAACTGGGGCTTCCATTTTATTTCTTTCACTTTCTTCTTTTCTTTTTTCTTCTTTCTTTTTACTTTTGTAGGCCTCTAACCTCCTATTTTCCCCAATTCTTTCTTTTCTTTCCTTTTAGTGTGCGTGGCCTCGAATCTCCTATTTTTCCTACAGTTTTCTTTCTATTTCTCGGTGTGGCCTTCATTTTCCTGTTTTCCCCCTATTTTTTCAGCATTCTTTCGTGGTTTTTTTAACTTCTTGCATATCATCTGCCCTCCTTCTCCCCCCTCTCTCTCACATAACACACACAAACAAACACACACACACACAGCGCGCACACATACACGCGCATATATTTTTTTAAAGTCTAAAAGCACAGGCGAATAGACATTAAAAAAAATAGCGAACGAATGAACGAACAACACACACACACACACGCACAACACACACACACACACACACACACACACCACACACACACACACACACACACACACACACAACACAACACAACACAACACAACACACACACACACACACACACACACACACACACACACACACACACACACACACACACACACACACACACACACACACACAAGCACACATTTATCGTTTCTCTCAGTCAGTTTTATGTACGTTGACTAACAATGGACAGATTAGGAAACAAGGGGGAAGCAGGGAGAATTTTAGATATTTACTAAGTAACATAACTCTTGAGAGTCACGGAGTTATCTCCCATGTAGAATTTCTCAACTCCAACACATTTTGCGCTACCCAATCAGCCAGCACAGACGCAGCCACAAAGCATAAAGTTGTTAGCTCAGAACAGAGAACAGAACAGAACAGAACAGAACAGAACAGGAATGTTCTGAGCTCACAACTTTATGCTTTGTAAGCTCAGAACACAGAACAGAACGGAACAGGAATGAGCTTACAACTCTTTGCTTTGTGGCTGCGTCTATGCTAGCTGAATGGGTAGCGCAAACTGTGTTGGAGTTGAGAAATTTTACATGGGAGATAACTCCGTGACTCTCAAGAGTTATGTTACTTAGTTAATGGACAGATTGTTTGCATAAACATTGTTCAACCGCTTGCTGGTGTTGGCGTTTTTATTTGCTTTAGTATGTGATGATTTTTGTTCCTTTCTGTCCTCTGCTCTGTGCTGCGAGCTACCTCCCCCCCCCCCTCCCCCACGCGCTCCCAATCAGTTTCTCTTCACTATTTTATCATTTTATGTATATACAACTAATACTACTACTACTCCTTCTCCTCCTCCTCCTCCTACTACTACCATCACCACCACCACTACTACTACGACGACGACTACTGCTACTACTACTACTACTACTACTGATTTTTATAAGGCGCCGAATCTCGATTCAAGGATCAAACTGAGGGCGCGCGTACTCTCACCATATGGTCACCACAGCAGTCACCCAACAACGACCAAATCTCCAGGGCACGAAGCACACGCAAACAACGGGGAGGGGGGGGGGGGGGGGGGAGGACATGAAGGCAATGGGGCTAGTTGGTAGAACCATGGACTCAGGATCTGATATCTCGAGTTCAATCCCAGCAATGCAACATTAAACACTGGCCTGTTGGCTGCCCAGTCTTAATGTTTCCATCATTCTGGTGGAGTCAGCTTAGTGTTTGATAGGTCATTTCTTCCTTTCCCCCTCGTTTCAAGACCTTGCCAGCGCACAGGGTTTTGTCCAGGCTCAGGAAATTTGTCAGATGATTGCTGGCAGATTTGGGTAGAGCGCATATGGAGCTGTCCGAGTGCTCTGAATCCCTCTTGAAATAACTCCAGTAATTCCAGTACTGTGTATGTGTGTGTGTGCGTGCGTACGTGTATGCGTGCACGTTCGCAATAGTGGTGTTCACAAAAAATGTTTCAGAGAGAGAGAGAGAGAGAGAGAGAGGGGGGGGGGGGATTATCAGCAGATCCCTGTCTTTGTGTTTTCAGCATCACAGTTTAATCAAAGCACACTGCAGGAAAATTGAAACCGCTAGCATTGTGGCATTCACCACCACATCCAGGAAAACACAAAAGACCGTGCTTTTTGCAGATATATATCGCTTACTGTTCCAGGTAGACCCAGGGAGAAAATATTGGACGAACTTGCGGAATGGATGAAGACAGAGAAAAAGATATAATATTCATAATGGAGTGCCATGATCCCCAACGGCCTGCGGCAGGGCACATGACGATAAATTCTTACTCTTTGCTTTATTGTTTATTTGTTGTTGTTTGTTTTTAACAAGAGCACTGGATGACCTTCAGTGTATCGCAGGTGCTGCGGACAAGTACACAAGATCAGACCATTCTCAATCAAGGAGAAGAGTGGCAGAATGGTTCAGACGTTCGCCTACCAATAACTAAACTCGAGGTTCCAGGATTCGCTCCTTGGGGAGGCCTCGACTTTTCCTCAGTTTGACCGGAAAATCGAACTGAACGTCTAGTCCTTCGGAAGGGAACGAAAAACGAGTCCGACCCGTGTGCCTTCTGGCTTGTGCACGATAAAGATCCCACGACAGTTGAAAATCGTGAAGAGCAGGGCATTGCCCGACTGCCTTGGTTAAAAAAAAACATCGGAGAGATAAGCTGATTTCCCAGGTCCCTCCCCTTGAAGACCAATTAGAGCTCTTGCCTTTCTAAAGTCTTGGTTAAAAAAAAAGTAAGTACGAACATAAATTTGAAGCGAGGGAGAGGGGATGGGCGTCGCCCTCGTGGTGCTGGCCCCGGGAAAAGTTGAGGTCTCTGCCACCTCACTCCCCTACGTTCCCAGGGTTATGGAACTATCTAGGTAGGACCTCAGGACCTGGCCAGCTCGTGGGTTTATGTGCGGGCTTAAGGCTTGTGCCGTCATCATTCTGGATCCTCTCCATCACATGGCACACGTGACGTTAGTGCATATGGAATTCATTTCGACCGCGGAGACGTCATCTTGAGAAACTGAAACTGAAACTGAAATTCTCAATCTATCAGCCCCAGTTAGCTGGTTGTATCTGTCAGCCCTCATCCATTCCTGGACCTGTAGATAATTCCCTTTGATTGGGGAATCAGACAGCCGCTGATGTTGGTGGCAATAAATACACCTGCATGCATGTTGTTCCAGTGGCCACTTTCATGCAGGAAAACCGATGCTGTAAGTGGTCAACGCTCTCTCCAGAATAGCCATGTGTAGAGAAGCACTTGGGATCTTCTCACCCTTTTCTGAAATGTCTGGCTGGGTGTTTTGAGGCAGCCAAGATGTGGTTTCTAAGAAGAATGTTGAGAGTTCCCAAGACAGCAAAGAAAATAAACGAGACAGTCTTGATGGAGGCGGACACGAGAAGATCATCATAAGGAAGATTAGGAAAAGAGGCAAAATTTATAGGGCATTTTATGAGGAAAGGGTCACTGGAGCACCTGGTCACAACAGGATGGGTGGAGGGAAAGACAGCGCCAGGTAGACCCAGAGAAAAAATATTGGACAGACTTGCAGAGTGGCAGAAGACACAGAAGGTGAGATTGGTATGGATGGCCATGATCGCCAACGCCATGTGGCAAGGCACTTGATGATGATGATGATGATGATGATGATGATGATGATGATGATGATGATGATGATAGATGATGATGAGAGAAGCACTTGGGTCTTCTCGCCCTTTTCTGATATGTCCTGCTGGGTCTTTTGATGGAGAAACGTCCCAACCAAACGTGTAAACTCGTCACTTCTTCAGCATCGTCTGTAGTCCTGTGGCTTTGCCAATTCCAAACAGCCTGGAAGTCGTGTCGCATTCTGTCAGAACATGGGGAGAAAGCAGCAAATGCCGCTTTTCTACAAGTTCATGTTTATTATTCCTTTAACCTGGGTTTTCCTATTTGCTTTCCTGCAAGTGCATGTTTGATATTCCAGTACCTGGGTTTTCCTATTTGCTTTCCCGCAAGTTCATGCTTGATATTCCAGTACTTGTTGTTTTTTTCTTTTTGCTTTTCTGCAAGTTCATGCTTGATATTCCAGTACCTGGGTTTTCCTGTTTGCCTCTCTGGGAAAAAAAAGTATGATACGAGAATGTAAATCAACTCGCCGACTGATGCTGCTGCAAGGTCACCGCCTTCCAGTGAAGCAGCTGGGGAATCCCATGTGAAAAGGAAAGTGTGCCGCGTTGCAGGGATGGAAGGCTATTCGCGTCAAAAATGTGAAATCACTATTTTTGTATTTGCGTCAAGATTGTGAATTCGCCAATCAATAAAACAAAATTTAAAGAAAAATTAATAGTAAATCTATGTGAGCATTAAATTAGTTATAATTCTCAAATATTTGTAGAAAACCCCTTATTCCTTTGTGGTATATGAAATAGTTTTCATAACAATTAATGTTGGGCGTTTTGATCCTATCCCCCTACCTACTCCATCCCATGTCTGTCCTATCCCCCTACCTACTCCATCCCTGGTCTGTCCTATCCCCCTACCTACTCCATCCCTGGTCTGTCCTATCCCCCTACCTACTCCATCCCTGGTCTGTCCTATCCCCCTAACTACTCCATCCCTGGTCTGTCCTATCCCCCTACCTACTCCATCCCTGGTCTGTCCTATCCCCTACCTACTCCATCCCTGGTCTGTCCTATCCTCCTACCTACTACATCCCTGGTCTGTCCTATCCCCCTACCTACTCCATCCCTAGTCAGTCCTATCCCCCTACCTACTCTATCCCATGTCTGTCCTATCCCCCTACCTACTCCATCCCTGGTCTGTCCTATCCCCCTACCTACTCCATCCCTGGTCTGTCCTATCCCCCTACCTACTCCATCCCTGATCTGTCCTATCCCCTACCTCTCCATCCCTGGTCTGTCCTATCCCCTACCTCTCCATCCCTGGTCTGTCCTATCCCCCTACCTACTCCATCCCTGGTCTGTCCTATCCCCCTACCTACTCCATCCCATGTCTGTCCTATCCCCTACCTACTCCATCCCTGGTCTGTCCTATCCCCCTACCTACTCCATCCCTGGTCTGTCCTATCCCCTACCTACTCCATCCCTGTCTGTCCTATCCCCTACCTACTCCATCCCTGGTCTGTCCTATCCCCTACCTACTCCATCCCTGGTCTGTCCTATCACCTACCTACTCCATCCCTGGTTACCTGTCCTATCCCCTACCTACTCCATCCCTGGTCTGTCCTATCCCCCTACCTACTCCATCCCTGGTCTTGTCCTATCCCCCTACCTACTCCATCCCTGGTCTGTCCTATCCCCCTACCTGCTTACCCTCCATCCCCCTGGTCTGTCCTATCCCCTACTTACTCTGTACTCCTATCCCATGTCTGTCCTATCCCCCTACCTACTCCATCCCTGGTCTGTCCTATCCCCCTACCACTCACCCTGTCCTCCCCTACCCTCTCCTGGTCTGTCCTATCCCCCTACCTACTCCATCCCTGGTCTGTCCTATCCCTACCTACTCCATCCCTGGTCTGTCCTATCCCTACCTACTCCATCCCTGGTCTGTCCTATCCCCTACCTACTCCATCCCTCTGTCCTATCCCCTACCTACTCCATCCCTGGTCTGTCCTATCCCCTACCTACTCCATCCCTGGTCTGTCCTATCCCTACTACTCCATCCCTGGTCTGTCCTATCCCTACCTACTCCATCCCTGGTCTGTCCTATCCCTACCTACTCCATCCCTGTCTGTCCTATCCCCTACCATCCATCCTGGTCTGTCCTATCCCCCTACCTACTCCATCCCTGGTCTGTCCTATCCCCTACCTACTCCATCCCTGGTCTGTCCTATTCCCACCCCTACTACTACTCCATCCCTGGTCTGTCCTATCCCCCTACCTACTCCATCCCTGGTCTGTCCTATCCCCCTACCTACCCTCCATCCCTGGTCTGTCCTATCCCCTACCTACTCCATCCCTGGTCTGTCCTATCCCTACCTACTCCATCCCGGTCTCTTCACTATCCCCCTACCTACTCCATCCTGGTCTGTCCTATCCCCCTACCTACTCCATCCCTGGTCTGTCCTATCCCCCTACCTACTCCATCCCTGGTCTGTCCTATCCCCTACCTACTCCATCCCTGGTCTGTCCTTATCCCCTACCTACTCCATCCCTGGTCTGTCCTATCCCCTACCTACTCCATCCCTGGTCTGTCTCTATCCCCTACCTACTCCTCCCTGGTCTGTCCTATCCCCTACCTACTCCATCCCTGGTCTGTCCTATCCCCTACCTACTCCATCCCTGGTCTGTCCTATCCCCCTACCTACTCCATCCCTGGTCTGTCCTATCCCCCTACCTGCTCATCCCCGTCTGTCCTTTCCCCCTACCTAGTCCATCCCTGGTCGGTCCTATCCCCCTACCTGCTCTATCCCGTCTGTCCTTTTCCCATACCTACTCCATCCCTGGTCTGTCCTATCCCCCATCTACTCCATCCCTGGTCTGTCCTATCCCCCTACCTACTCCCCCTGGTCTGTCCTATCCCCCTACCTACTCCATCCCGTCTGTCCTATCCCCCTACCTACTCCATCCCTGGTCTGTCCTATCCCCTACCTACTCCATCCCTGGTCTGTCCTATCCCCTACCTACTCCATCCCTGGTCTGTCCTATCCCCCTACCTACTCCATCCCATGTCTCTGTCCTACTACCATCCGCCCTATCCTACTCCATCCCTGTCTGTCCTATCCCCCTACCTACTCCATCCCTGGTCTGTCCTATCCCCTACCTCTACCTACTCCATCCTGGTCTGTCCTATCCCCTACCTACTCCATCCCTGGTCTGTCCTATCCCCCTACCTACTCCATCCCTGGTCTATCCCATACTCACCCCTACCTTACTCCATCCCTGGTCTGTCCTATCCCCCACTACTCCATCCCTGGTCTGTCCTATCCCCCTACCTACTCCATCCCTGGTCTGTCCTATCCTCCTACCTACTCCATCCTGTCTTCCCCCATCTGTCCTATCCCCCTACCTACTCCATCCCTGGTCTGTCCTACTCCCCCTACCTTACTACCTATCCATCCTGGTCTGTCCTATCCCCCTACCTACTCCATCCCTGGTCTGTCCTATCCCCCTACCTACTCTATCCCTGGTCTGTCCTATCCCCCTACCTACTCCATCCTGGTCTGTCCTATCCCCCTACCTACTCCATCCCTGGTCTGTCCTATCCCCCTACCTACTCCATCCCTGGTCTGTCCTATCCCCTACCTACTCCATCCCTGGTCTGTCCTATCCCCCTACCTCTCCCCTATCTACCTATCTCCTGGTCTGTCCTATCCCCCTCCTACTCCATTCCTGTTGTCCTATCCCCCTACCTACTTCCTACTCCCACTGTCTGTCCTATCCCCCTACTACTCCACCTGGTCTGTCCTATCCCCTACCTACTCCATTCCTGGTCTGTCTATCCCCTATCTATTCCATTCCTGTCTGTCCTATCCCCCTGCTAATCCATCTGTTTACCCCATCCTCTTGACTACTCCACTACCCGTCCCAACCCTTACCTTACCCTCCCCATTGTCCTATTTTACTCCCCTTCTCCACTCTACCCATTTTGTGTTTTTGGTGTGTGTGTTTGTGTGGTGTGTGTTGTGTGTGTGTGTGTTTGTGTTGTTGTGTGTGTGTGTGTTGTGTGTTTGTGTGTGTGTGTGTGTGTTGGTTGTGTGTGTGTGTTTTGTGTGTGTGTGTGTGTGTGTGTGTGTGTGTGTGTGTGTGTGTTGTGTGTGTGTGTGTGTGTGTGTGTGTGTTGTGTGTTTGTGTGTGTGTGTGTGTGTTGTGTGTGTTGTGTGTGTGTGTGTGTTGTTGTGTGTGTGTGTGTGTTGTGTGTGTGTGTGTGTTTGTGTGTGTGTGTGTTTTGTGTACGTGTGTGTGTTGTGTGTGTGTGTTTGTGTGTGTGTGTGTGTGTGTGTGTGTGTGTGTGTGTGTGTTGTGTGTGTGTGTGTGTGTGTGTGTGTGCGCGTGTGTGTAACTGTGTGTATATATGTATATGTGTGTGTGTTTGTGTGTGTGTGCGTGCGAGCGCGCGCGCGCGTGCATATGTGTGATTAAAAATGTGTTAACAAGGTAGTCTCCGCTCTATAAGCCCTATGAGTTGATCTTTAACTGTTCAGGAATGGCGAAAGTACTAGTTTGGAAAATAAAGCTCTTAGGTCAATGTTAGAAAAACTACACACAAAGAAATCTGAACTCAGCACTGTTAAATGGACTCTGTGTGTGTGTGTGTGTGTGTGTGTTGTGTGCGTGTGTGTGTGTGTGTGTGTGTGTGTGGTGTGTGTGTGTGTGTGTGTGTGTGTGTGTATGTGTGTGTGTGTGTGTGTGTGTGTGTGTGTGTGTGTGTGTGTGTGTGTGTGTGTGTACATTATTTTCTCGAGAATTTCTGAAAATATCTGAAATCTGTTTTGGCTGTTCTGACTGTCTATCATTACACTCGATGAACGTCAAGTTATATTTCAATGGAACCTTCTTCAAGGTAACAACGACCCATCAGCGGAGAGCACCAATCCCAACCAATTAACGCTAAAGAAAAGAAAAAGAAAAAAAATTAAAAGTCTCAGAATATATTTAGACAACCAGTTTCTTTCTGTTAAAAAAATATGTTGCAATTTTAGTGGTGGGTGTTCTGATTCGGATATTAGAGTGTAGGAGGAGATGAGGGAAAGCTTCCTGATACAAGTCTTGTCGGAGTTTTTCCCCTTATCTATTTATTTATTTATTTATCTATCTATTTATTATTTATTTCATTACTATTTATTTATTTTTTTTACTGTTATTATTATCATTATTTTTCTTTTTTCTAATTCATTTATTTGTTATTCATTCATTCATTATTATTTAGGATTTATTTCTTTATTTCTTTCTTTATTTTATTTATTTTTATTATTCGTCATTAGCTCGGTTGGTTTGAGCGTCGGATTAACGTGCTAATGGTCGAAGGTTCGAATCCCGGCGTGCGCTACATTAACATTTCTCACTGTCCCATCTTAACATCATTGTTATTCTGGTGGTGTCAGAAAAAGATTATCAATAAGTACACCTTCCCTTACTTCCTTGGGTCGGTGATCCCCGTCGGCCATATCACCTGAGGTGGGTGGGTGTTGACGTAAAAACTGAACAAAATCAGTCAATTAGAAAATAACTTTATTTCGTTTATTTAAATTAATCTGTTTATTTCATTTTTTAACCCCTGACCGCTTTTATGATTGAACAAACACCATTTGACGGTTTGGTAAAGCAAAGTTTGTGCTTCCATCCAACTGGTAATGTTTCGACTGTAGTGAGGGGAGTTAAGCTGGCGGCTGAGCGAGCAGCCCAATAGACAGTGGAAGGCCCGTAATTTGGCAAAGCAGGACTCTTTTCTTCTCTCTTGGTCCGTGTGGCCGGGTTGGACACTGACTGGTTTACGTTGTGCACAAAACCTTGTGAATATAATAGAAATAGAAAGCAAAAATAAAAGGTTGAAGCTAAATAGCAAGAAGGCTGAAATCATGGTAATCAGTAAAAAACATGAAATCTCCCAATGCAAAATAACAGCAAAGGGCACAACCTTGAGACAGGTTGATAAGTTTAATTATCTGGGAACGATCATCTCACCAGACGGCAGATGCACATCAGAAATAGCCAGCAGAATCGGCCAAGCCAAAACAGCATTCAAGAAGATGAAAAACATTCTTGCTAACAAATGCCTATCAATTAACAGCAGAAAGAGAGTTCTTGAATGTTATATAGAACCGATAACGTTATACGGTTGTGAGGCGTGGACAGTCAACATGCAAAGCAGAACAGGATTGAGGCAGTCGAGATGTGGTTTCTAAGAAGAATGTTGAGAGTTCCATGAACAGCATAGAAAACAAACGAGACAGTCTTGATGGAGGCAGACACAAAAAGATCATCGATAAGAAAGACTAAATAAAGACAGGCAAAATTTATAGGCCATTTTATGAGGAAAGGGGAATTGGAGCACCTGGTCACGACAGGAAAGCTGTAGAGAAAGAGAGCACCAGGTAGACCCAGGGAAAAATATTGGACGGTCTTGCAGGGTGGCTGAGGACAGAGAGGGTAGAAGATGTGCTTGCGGCAAGAGATAGATACATATGGAGGGCCATGATCACCGACGCCATGCGGCAGGGCACATGATGATGATGACGTTGTGTGCCTGTGTCTCTGGGTTTTGATCCCCTCCCCCCACCCCCAACTTGACACTCGGCTTGGAGTTTGGAGTTTGTTCAAGAGGCATTCATCGCGTTCGGAAAACTCCATATGCGCTCCACCCAAATCTGCCAGCAATTATCTGACAGACTTCCCAGGCCTGCGCAAAACCATATGCGCTGGCAAGGTCTGGAAATGGGGAAAGGGGGGAGAGGGGCCTATGAAACATTAAGATAACACCACCAGAATGATGTAAACATTGAGATGGGCAGCG
>CM060311.1:24389788-24394788 GCA_030674185.1 Monoplex corrugatus | reverse complement strand
ATTAGCCAGTTTCAAAGACCCGAATGGCCATTTTCAAAGACGCACATGGTCCATTTCGAAGACCAGATTAGCGAATTTCAAAGACCCAAATCGCCAATCTCAAAGACCAAAATGACCAATTTCAAAGACCCAAATGACCAATTTTAAAGACTCAAATGACAGATTTCAAAGACACAAGTGACCAATTTCACAGACTCAAATGACCCATTTTTAAACATCCAAATCACCAATTTCAAAGACCCAAATGACCAATCTCAAAGACCCAAATGACCAATTTCAAAGACACAAATGACCCATTTTCAAAGACCCAAATGACCAATTTTTCAAAGCCCAAAATGACCAGTTTCCAAAGACCCAAACACCAATTTCAAAGACTACTATGGCCTCTTTCGAAGATCCAGCTTGGCCAGTTTTAATTATACAAATGGCCAATTTTAAAGTCACATTTGACCAATTTAAAACCTATAAAAGGCCAATTTTAAAACCAGAATTATTTTCAAAATTATGTCAAGGCTGCATTGGCAAATTTCAAAACGATTTCAAAGCCAGAATCAGCCAATTTGAAAACGATTTCAAAGCCACAATCAGCCAATTTCAAACTGATTTCAAAGCCACAACAAGCTAGTTTAAAAAATATTCGATCTACAACTGGCCAGTTTCAAACTGATTTCAAAACCGCAACTGGCCAATTTCAAACTGATTTCAAAACCGCAACTGGCCAATTTCAAACTGATTTCAAAGCCACAACTGGCCATTTTCAAACTGATTTCAAAACCACAACTGGCCAATTTCAAAATGATTTCAGAGCCACAACTGACCAATTTCAAAACGATTTCAAAGCCACAATCAGACAATTTCAAAACGATTTCGAAGCCAGAATCAGCCATTTTCAACACGATTTCAAAGCCATAATTAGCCGATTTCAAAATAATTTCAAAGCCACAACTGCCCAATTTCAAAGCAATTCCTAATGGCTCATTTTGAAGATTCAGCCGAACAAATGAAAAACTCTATCTGGCCACTTTCAAAGCAATTTCAAAGACACAGATGGTCAATTGGAATTCACAACCGACAATTTTACAACTCTAACTGGCTAGATTCAAAGTAATTGGAAAGACACAATTGGCCAGTATCAAAGTAATATCAAAGATACAACTGGCCGGTTCCAAATGCACATCTGGCCGGTTTCATACACACAGAGTGAAGATATTGGTTCGTTCAGTTGCGGCCAGTCTGGTCAATTCAGTTTCAGTTTCAGTTTCAGTTTCAGTTTCTCAAGATGACGTCTCCGCGCTCGGAACAAATTCCATATGCACTAACGTCACAGGTGCCACGTGTCTGGTGACCATGGCACATGTCTTAAGGCTGCACATAAACCCATGAGCTGGCCAGGTCTTGAGACCCTACGAAGACTATGTTTTATCTAGTCTATATTTCATACTGGTATTTTGTTAGCCTACCACTGGAATAATCTTGGTTACATGTAAATGACATATGTATGTGTGTATCTTACCTTCAAAAAAGGAACATATGTATGAAGTAAATAAATAAATCATTAAAGGTCTGAATCACAACACAACTAGCTATTCTGTATAAATTCGTCCCACATGACAGAGCCTCCACCTAGTCAATGCCCACATGCTCAGCAATCTATCAACTAGGTGAAGCCAATATTTTCTTAATCACAGATAGGTAAGTAAGTGAGTGAGTGAGTGAGTGAGTAAGTAAGTAAGTAAGTAAGTAAGTAAGTAAGTAAGTAAGTAAACAATGGGCGATGGGATGAAGCTAGCTACTGCTTTTTGTTTGTATAACTCGTTGATAATACTGGCCTGTTTATGGGTGGCTTACTTATCACTCAGCTTTGTTTTTTTTGGTTTCCTTGTTTGTTTGTTTGTTTTGTTGTTGTTGTTGTTGTTGTTGTTGTTAGGCTTTATTTTCGTCAGACTGTCTTCTGTTTCATTGGTTTAACCCTTTGACTCCCGCACCCTGTCCACAAATAGCCTGCTCTGTCAACCATGCTAGCAAAGCCAAAACATAACCTTTTGACTCCCTCACCCTATCCACCATCTTCCTATAGGGTGAGAGTGTCAAAGGGTTAAACTTTTTGCTGTTGATGGACAAGGTGCGGGAGTCAAAGGGTTAAACAAGTTTTTATTCTTTAATAACAAGAAATATATGTAATACAGTTCAAAGGCTGTGGGATTCAGGTCAGCACAACAGAGGCTTATATAAAGCGCTAACCCACGATGAGAAGAAAAAAAATCAACGATGAAAAAAAAATTTGACACTACTCAAATTTTGAGACGAACAACAACAAACATAAGATTATATAAACCATTGACACTACTCAAATTTTGAGACGAACGACAACAAACATAAGATTATATAAACCATTGACACTATTCAAATTTTGAGACGAGCAACAACAAACATAAAATTATATAAACATTGACACTATTCAAATTTTGAGACGAACAACAACAAACATAAGATTATCTAAACCATTGACACTATTCAAATTTTGAGACGAACAACAACAAACATAAGATTATCTAAACCATTGACACTATTCAAATTTTGAGACGAGCAACAACAAACATAAGATTATATAAACCATTGACACTACTCAAATTTTGAGACGAACGACAACAAACATAAGATCATATAAACCATTGACACTATTCAAATTTTGAGACGAGCAACAACAAACATAAGATCATATAAACCATTGACACTATTCAAATTTTGAGAAGAACAACAACAAACATAAGATTATATAAACCATTGACACTATTCAAATTTTGAGACGAGCAACAACAAACATAAGATTATATAAACCATTGACACTATTCAAATTTTGAGACGAACAACAACAAACATAAGATCATATAAACCATTGACACTATTCAAATTTTGAGACGAGCAACAACAAACGTAAGTTTATATAAACCAGAGCCCATGAAAAAAAGTTACCTAAGAACATTTGATACAACTCAAAATGTGAGAGAAACAACAGGAAACATATACTTAGATAAAGCCATAACCCAAGTTAAAAAAATGATATAATTTGAATTATAAAAGAAACAAGAACAAACACAAAAGCTTATCTGAACCAACGATGATAAATATAGAATATTTGACACCATTCAATTTTAAGAGAAACAACAAACAAGCTTATACAATACCCTAACCCATATAAAAGAAACAAGAACAAACATAAAAGCTTATCCGAACAGACCATAATAAACATTATAGAACATTTGACACCATTCAATTTTAAGAGAAACAACAAACAAGCTGATAGAAAGCCCTAAGCCACTATAATAAACTATGAAAGAACAACTGATACTATTCCAAAATTTGAGCAAGACCATAAACAAAATTTTATATATATCACTAACCCAGAACAAAAAGAAAAACAAAAAACAAACAAAAAAACAAACAAGCAAACAAACAAAAACAACCCACTATGATAAACCATGAACGAAAAGTTGATAACAATTCCAAATTGAGCAGAACAACAAACATATAAGTTTATATAAAGCACTAACCAAAAACAAAAAAAATACCCTAACCCACTAACGATAAATCATGAAAGAACATTTGATACAATTCCCGCTTTGAGCAGAACAACGAACATAAGCTTACACAAAGCACTAACACAGTACAACAAAAATAAAAAATACACGAAAGAATAAAACGTGAAGGACAGATAGATGAGTGTCTCAACACGTATGAACTGACAACCAGTACACGTAATGAGACTGTTGTTGAAGAGAATTCTTCTCGTTAGGGTCTTGACTGCTGTGTCTTTCTAACAGACCGTTGTCGAAAAATGGCCTTCTTTTAGAAGTAAAACATATGATATTGTTTTGTTACTTTGAAATATATATTCAAATAAAAATAACAGAGACACCCAGAGTTGACAGCGAAATGTTGGTATGTCAGAGAATATCTGCATTGTCACGTTCATGTGAGACTGAATGTGTTTTTTTTGTTGTTGTTTTGTTTTGTATTTGTGTTTGTTTGTTTTCTTTCTTCGGCAGTTAGCAAAATTTAAAGTATGTAATTATGAAAAAAAAAAAAATAGAAGAAAGAAAATGATTTTGATTCTGTGTCAGTGTGTGTGTGTGTGTGTGTGTGTGTGTGTGTGTGTGTGTGTGTGTGTGTGTGTGTGTGTGTGTGTGTGTGTGTTGTGTGTGTGTGTGTGTTGTGTGGTGTGTGTGTGTGTGTGTGTGTGTGTGTGTGTATGGTGTGTGTGTTGTGTTGTGGTGCGTGTGTTTGTGTGTGTGTTGTGCGTGCGTGGTGTGTGTGTTTTGTGTTGTGTGTGTGTGTGTGTGAGTATGTGTGTGTATGTATGTGTTTGTTGTGTGTGTGCGCGCGCGGCGCGCGTGTGTGTGTGTGTATGTGTTTTTATGTATGTATGTGTCTTGTATGTGTTGTGTGGTGTGTGTGTGCTGTGGTGTGTATGTGTGTGTGCGTATATGTGTGTGTTTGTGTATAATATGTATGTATGTATGTTGTATGTGTGTATGTGTCTCTGTGTGTATGTGTGTATGTGCCTGTCTGCCTGTCTGTCTGTTTTGTCTGTCTTGTCTTTGTCTCTGTCTGTCTGTCTGCCTGTCCGTCTGTCTGTCTTTCTGTCTGTCTGTCTGTCTGTCTGTCTCTCTCTCTCTCTGTGCGTGCGTGCGTGCGTGTGTGTGTATGTGTGTGTGTGTGTGCAATTACCCAAACATTTTTCGGCTTTGTTGTGTTGGTTCAATTACTCTTAAAAGGGTACAGCATTACAAACTTTTAACCCGTAGTTTAAAATGCCAAAATGGAATGTTTACTGTGCGCGTGCGTGCACACGATCACGCTCACAAACACACACACACACACACACACACACACACACACACACACACACACACACACACACACACACACACACACACACACACCAATTGTATTCATATACGCACATGCAAACACACACACACACACACACACACACACAC
>CM060311.1:24377288-24382288 GCA_030674185.1 Monoplex corrugatus | reverse complement strand
TGACCAAGACTTCAAAAAGCCAAGAAGGTTTATTGGGCCTCAAGGGAAGGGACCTGGAAAATGAACTAACTCTGCAATAGTTATGCGACAACTCTGTACCTTTTCACCTTCAAACTCAATTCAAAACCCAACATAGAGTCATCGTCTTTTGCTCTAGCCTTTTAAGAAAAAAAGGAAAGTTGTTTCATATCGATTGGAGGTTATGTATGTGTGTGTGTGTTTGTGTGTGACTGTTTGTGTTCGTCTTGTTGCGTGTTTGTCTGTGCGTCTGTGTCTGTGTCGTCTGTGTGTATGTGAAAATCTGGATGTAATTTCTCTTTGTATAAACAGTAAAAAAAAAAATCTAGATGTAATTCCTTTTTGTACAAAAAGTAACAAAATCTTGACGTAATTTCTTTTTGTGTAGCTCTACTGCCTTGTGGACATATCGGGAGGAGAACCCTGAAAAAAATCAACCTACTGCCTTGTAGGTTGTCGTGGGAACGACAAAGGCTAGCGGAGAGACCGTAAACAAACCGATGGAAAGCAACGGGAAACCACCATCGTACGTTCCCGAGACGTTATGGCCAGACAACCCACTGAAAGTAAGTGTAACGACGTAAATAAGGGGCTCCTATGGAGCACTTCCGTTGGTAGGGACTGTCATGCTGCGCAGGTGACGCCAGACCGTCAGCAAGCTACTGCGTCCAACCTCATCCTCAGAAAGAATACCAAAATCGCAACATGGAACATAACATTGTTGCAAAAAGGTAAATTAGACAATATCAAAATGGAAATGGTAAGGCTTAACATTAGTATGTTAGGATTAGGGGAAGTGAGATGGAAGGGGGCAGGCATGATAACATCTGGAGAGCATACAGTAATATATTCTGGTGGAAACTCATATGAAAGAGGACTAGGTATCATAATGGACAGGGACAAATCAAAAGCAGTTAAGGGGTACTGGGCTGTGTCCGACAGAGTTTTGTTGGTTAAATTGGGTGGCAGGCCATTTGATATTAAGGAAGCTTGGCTGAAAACAAAATGCAAAGAAATAGAAGATCGACACAAAACGGATCCTCAGGATATGTATAGACGAACCGAAGAAATTCTCCACAGGAAAAATACATGCACATCAACTGGTTGCTTAAAATCGAAAGATGATACGCTTATCATGGAAAAAGACAAAATATTAGACAGATGGGGTGAGTACATTAAAGACCTTTTTGAAGATGACAGAAACAAAGAATATGTTATAAGAAAGAACGTTGAAGGACCACCCATAATGAAAGATGAAGTTAGAACAGTACTGAAAAAGATGAAACCAGGAAAATCCCCAGGACCAGACAACATTGCTACAGAGATGATTGAAGCCCTGGAGGAATTTGGTACTGAAAAAATAACAGCCCTCCTAAATGAAATTTATGACACTGGAAAAATCCACAAATATATGTCAAAATCAATTTTCATTGAACTTCCAAAGAAGACAGGGGCTATAGAATGCGAACTCCATCGCACAATCAGCCTGATGAGTCATGTAACAAAAATCCTGTTAAGAATAATCATGATGAGGACAAGGAATAGAATCAAAAGAAAAATAGCAGAAGAACAGTATGGATTTGTGGAAGGGAAAGGAACTATCAATGCCACATACATCCTAAGAACTATCATAGAGAGGTCAATAGAGATGAATAAGGATTTATATTTGTGGTTTGTTGATTATACCAAGGCTTCTATCGGGTAAGACATGAAGAATTGATCAACCAAATAGAAAGACTGAATGAATATTGATGGAAAAGATCTACGAATAATCAGAAATATGTATTGGGAACAAACAGCTGCAATGAGAATAGAAAACGATATAAGCTCTTTCCAAAATATCAAAAGAGGAGTCAGACGAGGTTGTGTTTTGTCACCAGATCTGTTTTCACTTTACAGTGAAAACATCATGAGAAACCTAAAGGAAGACTCTGGATTAAAGGTTGGAGGAAAAATGATAAACAACATTCGATACGCAGATGACACCGTGCTAATTGCAGAAAATGAAAAGGACCTACAAAACCTTGTGAATATGCTAGAAATAGAAAGCAAAGATAAGGGGTTGGAACTAAACAGCAAGAAGACTGAAGTCATGGTAATCAGTAAAAAACATGAAATCCCATCATGCAAAATACAAGCAAACGGCGGAATCTTGAGATAGGTTGATAAGTTTAAATACCTAGGGAACGATCATTTTACCAGACGGCAGATGCACATCGGAAATAGCCAGCAGAATCGGCCAAGCCAAAACAGCATTCAAGAAATTGAATGAAAAGCATTCTTACGAACAAATGCTTATCATTAACATCAGGAAGAGAGTACTTGAATGTTATATAGAACCGATAATGTTATACGGTTGTGAGGCGTGGACAGTCAACAAGCAAAGCCAGAACAAGATTGAGGCAGCTGGGATGTTTCTAAGAAAAATGTTGAGAGTTCCATGGACAGAAAAGAAATCAAACGAGACACTCTTGATGGAGGCAGACACAAGAAGATCATTGATAAGGAAGATTAGGAAAAGACAGGCAATATTTGTAGGCCATTTTATGAGGAAAGGGGAATTGGAGCACCTGGTCACAACAGGAAAGCTGGAGGGAAAGAGAGCACCAGGTAGACCCAGGGAGAAAATAGACGGACTTGCAGGGTGGCTGAAGACAAAAAGGGTGGAAGAGGCGCTCGAGGCAACAAGGGATAGAAACAGATGGAAGGCCATGATCGCCAACGCCATGTGGCAAGGCACTTGATGATGACGATAAAAAGTTATAAAAAAAAAATCTGTACATAATTTCCTTTTATATAAAAAGTAAAAAAATTCTGGATGTAATTTCTTGTTATGTAAAAAGTAAAAAAAAAAAAAAAAACGAGATCTGGGTGTAATTTCTTTTTGTGTAAAGAGAGCAACGTTTGGATGTGATTTCTTTTTGTATAGGAAGTAAAACATCTAGATGTAATTTCCGTTCGTATAAAAGTAAGATAATTTCTTTTTGTATGATAAGTGAAAAAAAAAAACATCTGGATGTAATTTCTTTTTGTATAAAAAGTAAATAAAAAAAAACTGCATGTAATTTCTTTTTGTATAAAAAGGAGATTATTAGAATGGCTAGACCATCTAGTTTCACTTTTGCCGGCGTCACTTAAAAACCACACGATTGTGGGATGGGATAGGGATGGATGGATGGAGGGGGGTGGAAGTTTATCTGTCGATAGTAATTGAGGCTTCCAGTACATCCAAGCCCTCCTACGTCATAGGGCTAGTACAGTACGTTAAGACTGATGGGTGTTGTAAACAGAGTAGGAGAGTCCAGACTACCTTTCTGTACTCTGTAGTGTTTGTGTGTGTGTGTGTGTGTGTGTGTGTGTGTGTGTGTGTGTGTGTGTGTGTGTGGTGTGTATGTCTGTCTGTCTCTCTGTCTCTCTGTCTCTCTTCCTCTCTCTATCTCTCTGCTCTCTGTCTCTGTCGTCTGTCTGTCTGTCTGTCTGTCGTCTTCTCTCTCTCTCTCTCTCTATATTATATATATATATATGTGTGTGTGTGTGTGTGTGTGTGTGTGTGCGTCTGTGTGTGTGAGTGTGGTGTGTGTGTGTGTTGTAGTGTGTGTGTGTGTGTAGTGTGTGGTGTGTGTGTTGTGTTGTGTGTATGTATGTATGATTTGTATGTGTATTTATCGTGTTGTGTGTGTGTATGTGTTTTGTTGTGTGTTGTATTTGTGTGTGGTGTATGTATGTATGTATGTATGTATGTATGTATGTATGTATGTATGTATGTATTGTGTATGTATGTATGTATGAATGTTGTTGTAGTGTTGTGTTTGTGTGTGTGTGTGTGTCGTGTGGATGGTGTGTGTCTGTGTGTATGGATAATGGTATTGATACTGGTGGTGGACAGATGGATGGAGTGTTTTTGGTCAGGAGCAGATAGGTATACTTGTAATTGTAGATTATTAACAAAGAGAACGAGAGAGAGAGATAGACAGACAGACAGATAGAGAGAGAAAGACAGACAGACAGACAGACACACTACAGAAAGAGAGACAGAAAGAGAGAGAGGGGGGAGGGAGGGAGGGAGAGAGAGACACAGACAGACAGACATACAGGCAGAGAGACAGAGGGTGATGAAGAGAGAAAGAGCGAGAGAGAGAGAGGGAGAGGGAGAGAAAAGAGACAGACAGACAGAGACAGAAAGAGAGAGAGAAAGAGAGAAAGGGGGAGGGAGCGAGAGAGAGAGAGAGAAAGAGAGAGAGACAGACAGACAGACATAGACTGAGAGAGGGTGATAAAGAGAGAAACAGAGAAACAGAGAGAGAGAGAGAGAGAGTGAAACAGACAGACAGACAGGCAGAGACAAAGACAGCAAGATAGACAGACAGATACAGTCTCAGGAGAGAAAACAGAGACAGAGACAGAGACAAACAGACAGACAGACAGACAGACAGACAAACAGATAGACAGAGAGAAGCAGAAACAGCCAGCCAGCCAGCCAGACAAACAGTCAAAGAGACAGACAGACAGAGACAAAGACAGCAAGACAGAGAAAGGGTACACTTGGACACTTTGGAAGCTTGATGTCACTGAAATCAGTAACATCAAGTTTTAGAGCATGGGGGGTAACAATACCACTATAAACACTTTGTGACCTTTACAAGACAAACTGCGAAACGAGAGTAGTGGGGGGAGGAGGGGTAAAGAGAGAAGAGAAGTGTGGAGAGAGAGAGAGAGAGAGAGAGAGAGAAAGAGAGAGAGAGAGGGAGGGAGAGAGAGAGAGAGAATTGACCAAGAGACTAGGTAGCGCTGAAATCTAGCACTGTAAATGTCATCATCGACATCCACAAATACATTCATTGGCACACATACTCTCTCTCTCTCACGTTACTGTCAAAGATGCCTGGATTTAGTGAGGGAGAGGAAGAAAGAGAGAACGGGGAAAGGTAGAAGAGAGAGAGAGAGAGAGAGTAAGAGAGAGAAAAGAAAGTGAAACATTGAGA
>CM060311.1:24364788-24369788 GCA_030674185.1 Monoplex corrugatus | reverse complement strand
CACATATAGCCACACATGCATTCAACATACACACACACACTCACAGACATATGGGCACACATACAACAGACAGACACACACACAAACACACACACACACACAAAACACAGACACAAAACACACACACACACACACACACACACACACACACACACACACACACACACACACACACACACACACAACACATCCACTAACAGAAATGGTGTCACAAGATCACGTGAATCAGTCTTCGTTTTAAAGTGATGCTGCAATTGAGTTTGCGGTTGGGAGATTGTTCAAGAGATGGTCATCACACTCTGACAATTCCATAAGCGCTCCACCAAAATCTGAAAGTAATCTTGTGCCAGACTCCTTGAGCCTGCGCAACCCTATGCGCTGACAAGATTTTGAAATGGGGAGGATGAGGAAAGGAGGAAGGAACCTATAGAACAGTAAACTGACATTACCAGAATGATTGGAAACATTAAGATGGGCAGCGTACAGGTCGGTTTTTATGTCGCATACTTTTGGGTATAAATTCGAGACATCAGATCTGAAGTTCATGATTGTGGAATCCTTAAGTGTACAGTAGCATCGTAAGTGGACAGCAGTTCAAACAGCATTTTGCGTTTCTTTTCGGCACCTTTCCTATTCATCACAAACTACATATTGTAATTCATACATTGAGTAGAAAATCCACCACAAAGATAGGGTATTCAAAAAGAAATTACGATTTCTGTAATGAAACACAATAATGCACCCTTTCCCGTTGGAAAATTGAATGCATACCATGACTGACTGATTGATTTGGTTACTTTTTACGTCGACACCCATCTCAGGTGATATGGCCGACGGGGGAAGTGGTGGAAGGGGGACTTATCCAATCCTATACTGACACCACCAGAACAACAATAATGTTCAGATGGGACAGTGAGATGGCCAGTTTTAATATAGCGCACTACGGGATTCGAACCCACAACCATTAGCATGTGAATCCGACGCTCAAACCAACTGAGCTACAGGGGCCCGCAAACAGCATACCATGGCATCGTCTGCTTAAGATGTACTGTGGGGTTAAGGCCATTCTCTGTATCGGTCAGGAACTTTAGTCCACATCCAGTAACTTGTCCACATACCAGTAACCTTAGTCCACACACCAGTAACCTTAGTCCACATACAGTAACCTTAGTCCACACACCAGTAACCTTAGTCCCACACCACTAACCTTAGTCACACACCAGTAACCTTGTCCACACACCAGTAACCTTAGTCCACCACCATACTTAGCATCCAGTAACCTTAGTCCACATAGCAGTAACTTAGTCCACACACAGTACCTTAGTCACACCAGTAACTCGTCCACACACCAGTACTTAGCCACATACAGTAACCTTAGTCCACATACCAGTAACCTTAGTCCACACACCAGTAACCTTAGTCCACACACCAGTAACTAGTCCAACACCAGTAACCTTAGTCCACATACCAGTAACCTTAGTCCACATACCAGTAACCTTAGTCCACACCAGTAACTTAGTCCACATGCAGTAACCTTAGTCCACACACCAGTAACCTTAGTCCATACACCAGTAACCTTAGTCCACATAGCCAGTAACCTTAGTCCACACACCAGTAACCTTAGTCCAACCCAGTAACCTGTCCACACACCAGTAACCTTAGTCCACATACCAGTAACCTTAGTCCACATACCAGTAACCTTAGTCCACAACAGAACCTTAGTCCACCACCAGTAACCTTAGTCACACACAGTAACCTTAGTCACATACAGTAACCTTAGTCCACATACCAGTAACCTTAGTCCACACACATAATTCTCTGTATCGGTCAGGAACCTTAGTCCACATACCAGTAATTCTCTGTATCGGTCAGGAACCTTAGTCCACATACCAGTCAGTATGATAATATTCAACATCTGGCACAATTGTACACAGGGCAGTGGTGGAAATCGGCTAACGGCGCACGATGGCTGGAACTTGGTCTGGTCCGGCGAGGAGTGTGCACTGCTGTCCACTTACGGTGCTGCTGTTCACATAAGAGGTTCACACATGGTTGTATCATCAGAACCAGCCAGCCTGAAAAGAGAGTATTAGAATCCCTGTGGAGAAGCTAACCAGACAGCAGAACACATCCCCCAGTACATCTAGAGCTACAGTCATGAGGGCAGAGATCTGGCCAACACCTCTGAGCCTGCGGAAGAAGCTGTACGGGGTGACTGTATGCGCTACAGAAGACGACTTATTTCATTCTCTCATGAAACATCCAAGATCATTCCAGAAACACAGGTTTTGCTATCTACACATTGAAATCCACTTTGTTACAAAAGGATCATCAATTTTTCATTTTTCTCTGTTTTTTTTTTTTCTTTTGATTTTTTTCCTGCTTGATATTTTTTTCAGTTTTGTAATGTTTTTTCCTTTCTTTTGTTTTTTTGTTGTTTTGCTTTTTACACCAACAACACACCACACACACACCACCCACATACCACAACACCCACCACACCCCCACACACACACACACACACACATCACACACCACACAACACACACACACACACACACACACACCCACACACACACACACACACAACACACACACACACACAAACACACACACACACACACACACACACACACACACACACACACACAACTGGACAAGAACTGCCATAGATGCATGTTTTCTTGTGCAGACTGGTTTTTTTTTCAAATAAACCTGAAAAGTGTATGACTCTTCAAAGGCACAGACTGTCTTACAGACTCAGGGTTAGGGTTGACTGGATCTTTTCTCTTGTGTGTTTGCAGGTGTGTGGGATTGTTTGTTTTTGGTCCATCTTTCTGGGTTTGTTTTTTTTAAAAAGTTTTCATGTTAACAAACAGAGCCCTTTACTTCTTTTCTTTCCTCCACGCCCCTGCGTCCACCCCCACCCACTCCCCGTCCTCTTCTCTCCATGTCTGTCTGTCTGTCTGTCTGTCTCTCTCTCTCTCTCTTTCTTTCTCTCTCTCTCTTACCCGTCGATTGTTTTTCAAAAAAAGTTCCATTATCACCGATGTTGCAGGCGTGACCAAAAAGCTTCAAATGATGGTTTGAGAGAAGGGTTTTCCCACACCATTCATTCTCCAATCTTGACATTAAATCCAATTCTTGGGGGGGTCTCACCCCACCCCACCCCACCCCCACCCCCACACCCAACCCCATCTCCGCCCCCTCTCCTGCATCTATCATCAACTGTCACCTTGCCTCTCCATCACAGTCCTGCCTCTTCCCCCATCCCCTCCTACTCTCTTCACAACTCCCCCCTCCCCCCTTCCCCCTCCTTTCTCTATTTACGGTTTTGCTGTCTCCTTTCTTCCTCTCTCATCGCCCCCTAGCATCTGTCCCCTTCCAGCGTAGGCTGTCCTACAGAATGTCAACTGTTTTATCATCCATTTTGATTCCAAAACTTTTGTATTTTCCGTGATTCCCTTATTGTGTTGTGTGTGTGTGTGTGTGTGTGTGTGTGTGTGTGTGTGTTGTGTGTGTGTGGTGGTGGTGGTGGTGTGTGGTGTGTGTGTGTGTGTGTGTGTGTGTGTATGTGTGTGTGTGTGTGTGTGTGTTGTATGTGGTGTGGTGTGTGGTGTGCGTGTTTTGGTGTGTGTGGTGTTGTCGTTGCTTGTTAGTTTCTAGTGTATTAGAGGACGTGTGTGTGTGTGTGTGTGTATGTTGTGTGTGTGTGTGTGTTGTCGTGTTGTATGTGTGTGTGTGTGTGTGTGTGTGTGTGTGTGTGTGTGTGTGTGTGTGTGTGTTCTTGCGTTACGTGTGTGTTGTCGTGTGAGTGTGTGTGTGTGTGTGTGTGTGTGTGTGCGTGTGTCGTTGTTTGTGTGTGTGTGGTGTGTGTGTGTTGTTGTGTGGTGTGTGTGTGTGTGTGTGTGTTGTATGTGTGGTGTGTGTGTGTGTGTGTGTGTGTGTGTGTTCTTGCGTGTACGTGAATGTGTGTGTGAGAGTGTGTGTAGTATAGTGTGAGTGTGTGTGTGTGGTGTGCGTGTGTGTGTGTGTGTTGTTGTGTGTGTGTGTGTGTGTGTGTGTGTGTGTGTGTGTGTGTGTGCACTCAAGCCTGCTCAACACTTGATTGAACAAAGTTATCATCTTCTCTGTCACAGAGAGAGAGAGAGAGAGAGAGAGAGAGAGAGAGTAAGAGAGAAAGAGAAAGAGGAGAGAGAGAGAGAGAGAAAAGAAAGAGAGAAAAAGAGAAAGAGAAAGAGAGAAAGAGAGACATTCTCTCCTTTTCTCTTTGTTTTTTTTTAACCAAAACTTTAGAAAGGTAAGAAGGCGAACTGGGGCTCAAGTCAAATGTACCAGGCATGCATGCGCTTTCTAACAAACCACGGTATTTGCACTTTGCAATAAAACGTAAATACCTACACGGTCGTCTACATCAGACGAGAAAACATCGCTTGAAATTGCAGCAACACTCATCGTCAGTTACATGTGGCTTGACCATGTAGGCGGCGATCGAAACAAGAAGAAAACCAACAACAAAATACCTATTGTGTTGCCGATCTCTCTGTTTATATCTCTGGTCTGTTCCAGGAAGTGGTCACAGCTGTATAAATCTGAATGGACACTGAATGATCCAGTTAGAGGCACCATTCTCCAAGTCTCAAGTCTCAGTCTACAGCATCACTCCTTGGAATGTTGGCTGCCCGCACTGCTCTCCGGGTTTCTGTCCTCCACATCTGTCTGTCCTCAGTCAGTCTACAGCATCACTCCTTGGAATGTTGGCTGCCCGCACTGCTCTCCGGGTTTCTGTCCTCCACTTTTTGCGCGTCGAACAAGAGCCAACAACAATACCTTATGTTGGTTGCCGCATCTCTCTGTTTATATCCTCCTCGTCTGTTCTCAGCAGCGTCACAGCTATACTCCTTGGAATGGGCTCTGCACTGATCCGGTTTGTCCTCCAATCTCCTGTCTCAGTTCAGTCTACAGCATCACTCCTTGGAATGTTGGCTGCCCGCACTGCT
>CM060311.1:24347288-24354788 GCA_030674185.1 Monoplex corrugatus | reverse complement strand
GAGACGACATCGCAGAAGTAGATCTGTATAATGTCCAGCTGCCTGGTCCTCTTGAGGGCAGGGACAGGATGGTGAGGGCTTCAGTGTAAACCTGAGGTTCATATGGGTATTACAGGAAAGATGGAGGGAAAGAGATCACCAGGTAGACCCAGGGAAAAAAATATTGGATGGACTTGCAGATGGCTGAGGACAGAGAGATGTGCTTGCAGCGACAAGGGATAGATACATATGGAGGGCCATGATCGTCAACGCCATGCGGCAGGGTACTTGTGGTGATGATGATGATGATGATGATGATGATGATGATGATGATGATGATGATGATGATGATAATGATGATTGATGAGGTATAAACCTCTTGAACTTCCCTTTGACCATTGTCCATCAGCATCCTGCGTTGTCAACCATGCTATCAAAGCAACTTAACTCTTTGACTCTTGCATCCTGTCCATCAGCATCCTGCGTTGTCAACCATGCTAGCAAAGCAAAAACTTAACTCTTTGACTCTTGCATCCTGTCCATCAGCATCCTGCATTGTCAACCATGCTAGCAAAGCAAAAACTAACCCTTTGACTCCCTGCACCCTGTCCACCAGCATCCTGCATTGTCAACCATGTTAGCAAAGCAAAAACTTAGCCCTCTGACTCCCTCATCCTATCCACCAGCTTTCTGTACCGTCAACCATATAAGCAAGCACAGACTTAACTCTTTGACTCCCCGCGCCCTGTCCACTAGCATCCTGCCTTATCAGCAATGTTAGCAAACCAAAAACTTAACCCTTTGACTTCCTGCATCCTATCCACCAGCATCCTGTATCGTCAATCATGCTAGCAAAGCAAAAACTTAACCCTTGGACTCCCTCACCAGGAAGCTGGTGGGTTGGATGAGGGAGTCAAAGGTTAAGTTTTTGCAGTTGGTGGACCGGGTACGGGAGTCAAAGGGTTAAGCTGGGACAGGATAAAGCAATTCGTTTTTGTTATTTCCGTGCTTTTTGTGTGTGATGGTTTGGATATTTGGAAGATGTTGTGTGGAGCCAAGTCGATGGCCAGTCACAACACCATCATCACTACTGATACAACTGTCCGTGGTCTCGCGAGCTAGTTGGTTGTGTTGATAGAACCCGTGGACTCATGATCTGATATCTCGAGTTCAATTCCAGGTCATCATCATCAGGTGCCTTGCCGCATGGCTTTGGCGATCATGACTTCCATCTGTCTCTATCTCTTGTTGCATCAAGCATCTCTCCACCCTCTTGTCTTCAGCCACTCTGCAAGTCCGTTTAGTATCTTCTCCCTGGGTCTACCTGGTGTTCTCTTTCCCTCCAGCTTTCCCGTTGTGACCAGGTGCTCCAATTCCCCTTTCCTCATAAAATGTCCTTTAAATGTTGCCTGTCTTTTCCTAATCTTCCTCATGAATGATCTACTTGTGTCTGCCTCCATCAAGACTGTCTCCAGGTCGCAACCTTGAAAACTTGCCCGTTCGCTGCCCATCTCTTCCACTGGTGTGTGTGTGTGTGTGTGTGTGTGTGTGTGTGTGTGTGTGTGTGTGTGTGTGTGTGTGTGTGTGTGTGTGTGTTGTTTGTCTGTCTGTCTGTCTCTGTCTCTCTACCTCTCTCTTCCTCTCTCTCTCTCTCTCTCTCTCTCTCTCTATCCTTCTCTCTCTCTCTTTACACCCTCACTCTCTCTCCCTTTTTTTCTCTCTCTCTCCCTGTGTCTCTTTCTCTCTCCTCTCTCTCTCTTCCTCTCTCTCTCTCTCTCTCTCTCTCTCTCTTCCTTTTCCTCTCTCTCTCTCTGTTCTTCTCTCTCTCTCTCTCGTCCCCCTCTCTCTCTTTCCCTGTTCTCTCTCTCTCTTTCCCTTTCCTTCTCTCTCTCTTTCCCTTTTCCTCTCTCTCTCTCTCTTTCCCTTTTTTTTCTTTCTCTCTGCCTCTGTCTCTGTCTCCTTATTCCTCTCTCTCTGTCTGTATCCCTGTTCCTCTTTCTCTCTCTGTCTCCCTTTTCCCCTCTCTCTCTCTTTCCCTTTTCCTCTCTCTCTTTTCCCTTTTTCTCTCTCTCTTTGCCTCTGTCTCTGTCTCCCTTTTCTCTCTCTCTCTCTGTCTGTCTCCCTGTTCCTCTCTCTCTCTCTGTCTCCCTTTTCCTCTCTCTCTCTCTTGTCTCCCCTTTTCCTTCTCCTCTCTCTTTCCCTTTTCCTCTCTCTCTGCCTCTGTCTCTGTCTCCTTTTTCCTCTCTCTCTCTGGCCTCTGTCTCTGTCTCCCTTTTCCTCTCTCTCTCTCTGCCTCTGTCTCCCTTTTCCTCTCTCTCTCTGCCTCTGTCTCTGTCTCCCTTTTCCCTCTCTCTCTCTGCCTCTGTCTCTGTCTCCCTTTTCCTCTCTCTCTCTCTGCCTCTGTCTCTGTCTCCCTTTTCCTCTCTCTCTCTCTGCCTCTTCTCTGTCTCCCTTTTCCTCTCTCGTCTCTGCCTCTGTCTCCTTTTCCCTTTTCTCCTCTCTCCCTCCTCTCTCCTCTGTCTCTGTTTCCCTTTTCCTCTCTCTCTCTGCCTCTGTCTCTGTCTCCCTTTTCCTCTCTCTCTCTCTGCCTCTGTCTCTGTTCCCTTTTCCTCTCTCTCTCTCTGCCTCTGTCTCTGTCTCCCTTTTCCTCTCTCTCTCCTCTCTCCCTTTTCCTCTCTCTCTCTGCCTCTGTCTCTGTTCCCTTTTCCTCTCTCTCTCTCTGCCTCTGTCTCTGTCTCCCTTTTCCTCTCTCTCGTCTCTGCCTCTGTCTCTGTCTCCCTTTTCCTCTCTCTCTCTCTTCTATAATTCTGGTGGCGTCAGCTTATTCTTTCATAGGTTCCTGTCCCTCTCTTCCCATTTCAAGATCTCGTCAGTGAAAGGTCATGTGCAGGTTCCGGGAGTCTGCCAGATGATCGCTGTCAGATTTAGGTGGAGCCCAGTGTGGAATTGCCGAACGCGATGAATCCCTCTGGAACAAATTGCAAACTCTATGAACAGAAGCAAGGAACTGTTCAACAAGCCACTTACCTGGGATCCTGATATTGGCTTTTTCGGCGATAGCGACGGTTGGCAGCGGGAAAATAGTTATCTTAATTAAAACACAGCGACGCTCATGGGTAAAACAACCAATGCGCGATCGGCAAGGTTTCTGACAACGATTATATAGTAGTAGTATACTGTGGAGTCATCCACCGTGGGGCACTTGCGTCTTTGTCTAGCCTCCATAGTGCGCTCGACTCTATTCCCTTCATAGCTCTTTGCTCCCGCGAAAACAGCAGTTCTCCACCCCACTCGATCCTGGACAACCGTATCCCAGTTCGCAACATTGATAGAAAATTCTATCATGGACGTTTTACACTGGTCCTTGAAGCGAAACTTGGTGGTCCAACGTTACGCATGCCCTCAGAAAGTTCCCCATACAGTATCTACTTGGGGATTCTGAAGTTATCCATGTACGCAACGTGACCAAGCCACCTGAGACGCTGAGACCGCAGGATGGGATATAGTGACTGAATGCCAGCTCTTTTGAGCATTTCTGTATCGGGACTCTACCTTGCCATTTAATTTTCAAAATTTTTCGTAAACACCTTCATATGAAAACAATCTAACCTCCTCTCCTGACCAGCATACAAGGTCCATGTCTCACTCCCGTAAAGGGGTGGACGCATGTTTGGTGAATTAGAGTCTTAGTTTTTATATCGTAAGCTTATCATTTTCCCATGCTCTTTTCATAAGTTTCTTGAATGCGGCCGTAGCCTTTCCTGTTCTGCTTGTCAATTCCTCATCCAAAGATAGGGTCGATGTTATGGTGGATCCCAAGTAAACAAACTTATCTACTGCTTTCAGAGATTCACCACCGAGTTTTATCTCTGGTGGGGAGTTTGTCCCTTGTCCAATTACCTCACTTTTCTTGACGCTGTTGTTAACCCGAAGAGATGGCATGCTTCCGAATAAACGATCGACAAGTCTTTGAAGTTCGATTTCACTGTGAGCTGCTATCGCAGCATCGTCAGCGAAAAGCAACTCTCTGATCAACATTTCAGTCGTCAGTCTTTTCGACTTAAGTCTTTTCAGATTGAAAAGAGATCCGTCGAACCTGGTTTTGAGGTAAACTCCATCCTCGCTCCCATCAAAAGCATGGTGCAGGAGAGCAACAAAATAAAAGGCAAAGAGAGTGGGTGCCAGGACACAACCCTGTTTAACATCACTCCTCACCTTGAACGGCTCTGATGTATTTCCATCGAATTGAATGCACGCATTCATGTCCTTGTGAAAAGAAATGACTAAATGCAAAAGAAAGGGTGGACAACCGATTGTTTCCAGTATCTTATAGAGCGATTTCCGGCTCATAGTGTCAAATGCCTTCGTCAGATCAAACAAAGGCGATGAACAGTGGTTTTCTTTGTTCCCTGCGTTTTTCCTGCAGCTGGCGCAATGTAAAGACCATATCCATGGGATCCATCATTAGCAATAAGGGATCTAACCGTTTGACTCCCACACACTGTCCACCAGCATCCCGGATTGTCAACCATGCCAGCGCAGCAAAAACTTAACCCTTTGACTCCCGCACACTGTCCACCAAGCAACCTGTGCTGTCAACTATGCCAGCAAAGCAAAAAGTTAACCCTTTGACTCCCTCACCCGTATCCTCCAGCTTCCTGCAGGAAGCCGGTGGATATGGTGGGGGAGTCAAAGGGTTAAGTTTTTGCAGATGGTGGATAGGGTGGGAGGGGGAGTCAGAGGGCTAAGCCAGAAATCGTCTTGTGGACAGCAAAGAGAACAACAGCACTGTTAAGGCTGAAACTGTGTGCAAGGACAGGAAACATCTCCAAAAACACAAGATCAGACTGTTCATCACATCTCATCATCATCACATCATCATCATCAGGTGCCTTGCCGCATGGCGTTGGCGATTATGAACTTCCATCTGTCTCTATCTCTTGTTGCATCAAGCATCTCTTCCACCCTTCTTGTCTTCAGCCACTCTGCAAGTCCGTCTAGTATCTTCTCTCCTGGGTCTACCCAGTGCTCTCCTTCCCTCCAGCTTTCCCGTTGTGACCAGGTGTTCCAATTCCCCTTTCCTCATAAAATGACCTATGAATGTTGCCTGCCTTTTCCTAATCTTCCTTATGAATGATCTACTTGTGTCTGCCTCCATCAAGACTGTCTCGTTTGTTTTCTTTGCTGTCCATGGAACTCTCAACATCCTTCTTAGAAACCACATCTCGGCTGCCTCAATCTTGTTCTGGCTTTGCTTGTTGATTGTCCACCCTCACAACCATACAACAGTATCGGTTCTATATAACATTTAAGAACTCTATCAGACTGTTACGTGCACAGATAAATTCTATATTCCTGTCTGCGTGTTTGAGTTTGACTTTCAGTTTCAGTTTCAATTTCTCAAGATGACACTCCCACACTGAACGTCACAGGTGCCATGAAATGGAGAAGATCCAGAATGATCATCATGGCACAAGCCTTAAGCCTGCACATAAAACCCATGAGCTGGCCAGGTCTTGAGGTCCTATCTAGATACCTACCATGTCTGCGTGTGACATATACATCCTCAGGAACACTTCCTGCCTTCTCAGATCACTTAACTCAGTGACTTCAAAAATTAAGAATTACAGTTGATCAAAAACTTTTTTGAACACAGGTCACTTTTTTCCCAGGAAAGGTCACTTCACATAACACAAAGTGGCTAACCTCCCTTTGTATCATGGTTCTATATTCCGTCTTCTTCTCCCTTAAATTAACTACGCGAAGAGTGATTGGGGGCGCTTCACTACAGAACTGTTTACCTTCCAGATTCTTCCAGTTCTGTCAGCGTACCAATGCCTGGATCTCTGAAAATGATTTCTCTGTCAATTCCGTATTGTCAGTCCATCGGGTTTTGTTGTTGTTGTTGTTTTGTTTGAGTTTTGTTGTTGTTGTTGTTGTTGTTATTTTTTTCTGTCTTCGTCTCAGTCTGAACCCCCCACCCCACCCCCGCAAAAGATAATAATGATGATGATGATGATGATGATGATGACATTTGCTGCTGTCTGGACTAACCATGGTAATCGTCTCTTTCTGTCTGTGGTTTTTAACCCTTTCACTCCCGCACCCTATCCACCAACTAAAAAAAAAAAACTTTAAAAAACCTTACACTTTGAATCCCTCACCCTCTCTGTGTGTGTGCGTGAGTGTGTGTGTGTGTGTGTGGTGTGTGTGTGTGTGTGTGTGTGTGTGTGTGTGTGTGTGTGTGTGTGTGTGTGTGTGTGTGTGTGTGCGTGAGTGTTGTGTGTGTGTGAGTGTTGTGTGTGTGTGTGTGTGTTTGTTTGTGTGTGTTGTGTGTATGTGTTTGCTGTGTGTTTGTGTGTGAGTGTGTGTATGTGTGTGTGTGTATGTGTGTGTGTTGTGTGCTGTGTGTGTGTGCTGTGTGTGTTAAGTGTGTGTGTTTGTGCGTGCGTGTGTGTGTATGTGTGCTGTGTGTGTGTGTGTGCGTGTGTATGTGTGTATGTGTGTGTTGTGTGTATGAGTTGTGCGTGTATTGTATGTGGGTTGTGTGCGTGTGTATATAGTGTGTGTGTGTGTGTTTGTGTGTTTTGTGTGTGCTGTGTGTGTGTGTATGTGTGTGGTGTGTGTGTGTATGTGTTTGTGTGTGGTGTGTATGTGTATGTTTTTGTGTGTGTTTGTGTTTGTATGTTGAGCTCTCTCTCTCTCTCTCTCTCTCTCTCTCTCTCTCTCTCTCTCTCTCTCTCTCTCTCTGTCTCTCTCTCTCTCTCTCTCTCTGTGCTTGTGTCTGTTTCAGACGAAGAGAAAGAGAGCATGCAAGCAGTGAAACCAAGCTGAGTACATAGTGTATAGACAGGGGATAGACAGGGTGAGGTGAGGGAGACAAAGGGTTAAGTTTTCATCTTTGCTAGCATGGTTGACAATGCAGGATGCTGGCGGACAGGGTTAAGTTGCAGAGTCAAAAGGATTAAAGAACAGATCTAATTACGCTCCTCTTTCCCCTCCAGTTGACGCAAAAGTAATCAATATAACTTTTTGACAAGTTTGTACCGCGCCTGTGCTTATGAAGCCAATTACTGCTGACACAGTCATTTTCTCATCTTTTTTTTTATTTCACTATAAACATGAAAACGAAACGAACAAGCAAAACAAGCAATTAAAGAAACAGAATCACACACACACACACACACACACACACACACACACACACACACACACACACACACACACACACACACACACATACACACACACACAGCCGCGCGCGCGCGCGCATACACACACAGACACTCACACACGTACACACACTCACACATACACACATACATACACACACGTGCACACACACAAACCACACGCACGCACGCACGCACGCACACACAAACACACACAGAGGTGTGCGCACACACATATGCACGCACGTGCACAAGAACACACACACACGCACCACACACATACGCACACACGCACGCCCACGCACACACACACACACACACACACACACAATACACATACACACACACA
>CM060311.1:24334788-24337288 GCA_030674185.1 Monoplex corrugatus | reverse complement strand
AATAGATAGATAGACAGACAGATAGATAGATAGATAGATAGACAGACAGATAGATAGATAGATAGATAGATAGATAAACAGACAGATAGATAGACAGACAGAGAGACAGGCAGATAGATAGGTAGAGAAAGATACAGACAGACAGACAGATAGATAGACAGATAGATATATAGATAGAAGATAGATATGTAGATAGATAGATAGATAGATAGATAGGCAGACAGATAGATAGGTAGAGAGATATACATACATGCATACATACATACATACATATATATATACATACATACATGCATACATACATAAAACTACGCACAAAAAGTTAAGGATCACTTGCACAAAAATTCATAACTTTCAAAATAAGAAAGCGAATGCGTTGAAGTTTGGCAAACATTTAATTCCATGCTTTAATGATAACGATACACAATTGCCTTCAATTTCGAGCAATCGTTTGGTGTGTACATTTGATTAAAGTGGGTACGTATCGAAATTTGATTTCCCAAAGTCATTGAAATCACAAGACAGGGCATTCTGATGCTCCCAAAAGTTCAGTAATGCGTGTAACCGCCATGGCTGTTCTGGCACTCGACGCAGCGAGTCCTCATCGAGTTGACCAGGTTGGTGAAGATCCTCTGTGGAAGCGCCTGCCATTCAGCCTGCAGCATCTGGTAGAGGTGTTGGGCATCCCTGGGAGGGGGGTGGTTGCTCCTCACTTTGCGATCCAGCTCATCCCAGAGGTTCTCAATCGGGTTGAGATCGGGACTGCATGCTGGCCACTCCATTCTGTTGACTCCAGACTGCTGCAGGAAGTCGTTGACCACCCTTGCCCTGTGGGGGCGAGCGTTGTCATCCTGGTAGACAGCCGTCGGTCCCATCTGCTGCAGTGTAGGCACAGCCAGCGGTCGAAGGATCTCATCCCGGTATCGGAGGCCAGTCAGGTTACCCTGTACATGATACAAGGGTGTTCTGTGGTGAAGGCTGAAGGCCCCCCAGACCATTACAGAACCTCCACCAAAGGCCACCTTTTCTTGGACAGTGGTGTCAATAAAGCGTTGCCTTGGGCGCCTCCAGACCCTCAGTCGGCCGTCGTTGTGGTTCATGGTGAAGCGTGATTCATCACTGAACAGGACCTGGGACCATTGCTGACGTGTCCACCTCACATGACGTCTGCAGAAGGCGCGGCGTGCTGCCCTATGGGCTGGAGTTAAGCGTGGCCGTACAGCTGGGCGACGAGAACGGAGGTTAAACCCATGAAGGCGGTTCCGTATGGTCTGCTGGCTGATGTTGATGTTAGTAGCCACCCTCAGCTGCCTTCGAATGATGCTGGAAGAGGCTGTTCTTGTCTGCAGGGCTTGTCATTCAATGAGACGATCTTCACGTGGGTTTGTCTTCTTCGGTCGACCAGATCTGCGTCTTTCATGGACCCTCCCAGTGGCTGTGAAGCGCTGAATCAGTCTGACAATGACCGAGATGGACCCCTGAAGTCGCCTGGCCACTTCTCGCTTGGGAACACCATCTTGGAACCATGCAACAGCTCGTCCACTCTCAAACTCGCTCAATTTTCGTCGTGGAGGCATTGTCAGATCAGGCCTACTACTGGTGGAATGTCTTCTTATAAAGCCAAGCAAGAGACAGCATCTCACACATAAACAGCAGTGCTTGCACGTGCATAATGGTTTTTCTATTTGGCTTGTGCAATGTGTTCAGGCAGAACGGTCCAAAACAAGGTCCTTTTTCGCAAGTTTCCGCTTTTCCGTTTGCGGCCAAGCTCAGTAGTAGAGAATCCCGTGCAATTTTCGCACTAACACAACATCGCCCACTTACAGCTGAACAAGAATTCATAACAATTTGGCTGGACTGAGAAATAAATAACAGTAGCGAACTGAGTTTATTACGCACCTGTTTTCTCATAGTGATCCTTAACTTTTTGTGCGTAGCTTACATACATGTGTACATTCATGTATACGTACATACATACATGCACGCATACATACATCAAACATCTTTTTCATACATACATACGTCCGTATGTACGTAGGTACGTACATCGATAGATAGATACACAGAGAGAGAGATGGAGAGAGACAGACAGAGAGAGAGTCAGACAGACAGAGACAGACAGACAGACAGACAGAGACAGATAGACAGACAGAGACAGACAGACAGACCAGACAGACAGACAGACAGACAGAGACAGAGACAGACTTCCTGGCAGACAGACAGACAGAAGAGACAGAGACAGACAGACAGACAGACAGACAGACAGAGAAAGAGAAACAGAGAGAAAGCGACAGACAGGCAGACAGACAGACAGACAGAGACACAGACAGACAGACAGACAGACAGGCAGACAGACAGACAGACAGAGAAAGAACAAAAACAATCAAACAAACAGCCACACAATCAAACACCCACTCGTATTTTCGAGTGTACCTGGGAGTCGCAGCGCTCAAACGAAATAAATAAATCAATCGATAGATAGACAGACAGACAGACAGAC
>CM060311.1:24327288-24329788 GCA_030674185.1 Monoplex corrugatus | reverse complement strand
ACCTGTAAGCACAGTACTGTAGCCATGATTAGTGAACCTGATTAGCTGACTGTAGCCATGATTAGTGACCTAAGCCATGATTAGTGACCTGTAAGCACAGTACTGTAGCCATGATTAGTGACCTATAGCCAAGATTGGTGACCTGTAAGCACAGTACTGTAGCCATGATTAGTGACCTGTAAGCACAGTACTGTAGCCATGATTAGTGACCTAGAGCCATGATTAGTGACCTGTAAGCACAGTACTGTAGCCATGATTGTGACCTGTAAGCACAGTACTGTAGCCATGATTAGTGACCTTAGCCATGATTGGTGACCTGTAAGCACAGTACTGTAGCCTATGATTAGTGACCTGTAAGCACAGATACTGTAGCCATGATTAGTGACCTATAGCCATGATTGGTGACCTGTAAGCACAGTACTGTAGCCATGATTAGTGACCTATAGCCATGATTGGTGACCTGTAAGCACAGTACTGTAGCCATGATTAGTGACCTGTAGCCATGATTAGTGACCTGTAAGCAAGTACTGTAGCCATGATTAGTGACCTATAGCCATGATTGGTGACCTGTAAGCCAGTACTGTAGCCATGATTAGTGACCTGTAAGCACAGTACTGTAGCCATGATTAGTGACCTATAGCCATGATTAGTGACCTGTAAGCACAGTATACTGTAGCCATGATTAGTGACCTATAGCCATGATTGGTGACCTGTAAGCACAGTACTGTAGCCATGATTAGTGACCTGTAGCCAGATTACTGTAGCCATGATTAGTGACCTATAGCCATGATTAGTGACCTGTAAGCACAGTACTGTAGCCATGATTAGTGACCTAGAGCCATGATTAGTGACCTGTAAGCACAGTACTGTAGCCATGATTAGTGACCTATAGCCATGATTGGTGACCTGTAAGCACAGTACTGTAGCCATGATTAGTGACCTGTAATGCAAGTACTGTAGCCATATTAGTACCTTAGCCATGATTGGGGACCTGTAAGCCACAGTACTGATAGCCATGATTAGTGACCTATAAGCCACTTGATATGTAGTGACCTGTAAGCCAACAGTACCTTAGCCATGATTAGGTGAACCTACTAGCCATGATTAGTGACCGTAAGCACAGTACTGTAGCCATGATTAGTGACCTATAGCCATGATTGGTGACCTGTAAGCACAGTACTGTAGCCATGATTAGTGACCTGTAAGCACAGTACTGTAGCCATGATTAGTGACCTGTACACAGTACTGTAGCCATGATTGGTGACCTGTAAGCACAGTACTGTAGCCATGATTGGTGACCTGTAAGCACAGTACTGTAGCCATGATTGGTGACCTGTAAGCACAGTACTGTAGCCATGATTGGTCACCTGTAAGCACAGTACTGTAGCCATGATTGGTCACCTGTAAACGAGTACTGTAGCCATGATTGATGACCTGTAAGCAGAGTACTGTAGCCATGATTGGTGACCTAGTAAACAGAATACTGTAGCCAAAGAATATATCGTATAGGCTACTGTAGCATCGTTGCTGTAGCATGCGCTGCGCCATGACCACACAGATACATACGCACATACTGCACGCACCACACACACACACATACACACCACACGACGCCCACGCACGCACGCACGCACGCACACGGAAACATTTTGAACATTCACCAGAAACTATTATTTCAGTCAGCTATCTGGATGCAGCTTCAGGCATGCACTCAAGTTTCGATGTCAGTTTCTGAGCAGTGATAGTGTCCTGCATCGGCGATAGTAAAAAGGTTTAGGGGTTGTAGTTTTTAGGCCTTTAGCTTACAACTGTCTCACCTGTCTGGTGCACCGGGTTCAGTGTTGGCCGCTGCACTCTTTGATGACTCCGCCCCCCCCCCCCTCTCTCTCTTCCAAGACGCTTTTCTTGACTTCTGTTGGACAACGTCTTGAATATTAGGCCATGATTTTGTTATCTTCTCGATGTGTGAACTGAGGTCCTGCATTCCTTCCTTTTTGCCTTCTGTTTTTCCTTGAGAAAGGTTGCCGTGAGGTCTGTGTTCTTGCTACGTGACACTGTTTTTCCTTGAGAAAGGTTGCCGTGAGTCTGTGTTCTGCTACGTGACACTGTTTTCCTTGAGAAAGGTTGCCGTGAGGTCTGTGTTCTTGCTAGTGACACTGTTTTTCCTTGGAAGGTTGCCGTGAGGTCTGGTTCTTGCACGTGAAATGTTTTTCCTGAGAAAGGGTTGCCGTGAAAGTCGTGTTCTTGCTACTGACACTGTTTTTCCTTTAAAAGGTTGCCGAGGTCTGTGTTCTGCTACGTGACACCTGGCCATGTCTTTTAGTCTTCTCTTCTTGATGTCTGCTAGCAGTTTTTCTGGTGTATCAAGTTCTTCCATGATGCTTTCATAGTTCTCTACCTGTCCATTTGACTCGTAGTAGTCTCCGTAAAACGACTCCCTGCTGCCTCAATTCTCTGCAATCCGATTTTCTCAGAGTCCATGCTTCGCAGCCATAAATCA
>CM060311.1:24317288-24322288 GCA_030674185.1 Monoplex corrugatus | reverse complement strand
ACGAGAAAGAACGAAAGCACAAACTAATATTTTAGTAGCTTCGAGAGTAAGGAGATGACGGATGGAACCTATTCTACGAAGTTCAAGGTAACAGACACGACAGATGTTTGAGACATGCTGCTGAAAGTTAAGAGTGTTGTCGATGGTGACACCTAGATTCTTAACTTTTTGGGAGAGGGTGATGTCTGTCCCATTCAGTGATATGGAAGATGGAATTAAGTCACAGTTGAGAAGTTTTTTAGGAGTAATGAAAATCATTTCAGTTTTGTCTTGGTTTAGTTGTAATTTGTTGCAAGTCATCCAGTCTTTCACGTCGGAAATGCAGGCTTTAGTGGTTTGTACGATGTTGTTTACATTAGAGATGGGACCAGAATTGTAAATTTGATTGTCATCTGAGAAGCTATGATGTGATACAGAATGGCGGAGAATAATATTTGCGAGAGGCTGCGTGTACAAAACAAAGAGAACTGGACCCAGGACGGATCCTTGAGGAACGCCATATCTGAGGGCTGAGGGAGGTGAGGGCAAGCCATTTACAGATACAGTCTGTGTGCGGTCAGAGAGATATGACTGAAACCAGGAGAGAGCGGAGCCAGAAATTCCGTAGCAGTTGTGGAGGCGCCAAAGCAGTATCTCATGGTCTATAGTGTCGAAGGCAGCAGACAAATCTAAGAGAGAGAGAAGAGAAATGTCACCATCATCAAGGGATGTCAGAAGATCGTTCACAATTTTCAATAAAGCAGTTTCAGTGCTATGTCCTGATCTATATGCTGACTGATTGGGATATAATAAATGGTTTGATTCAAGATGTTCTAGAAGTTGGTGTAAAATAGTGTTTATATGAACAGCAGGAGTGTAATAGCCGATCTGTGTGTAGTTATGTTTATATGAACAGCAAGGCGTGTATTAACCAATCTGTGTGTACTGATGTTTATATGAACAGCGGGAGAGTAATAGCCGACCTGTGCATACTGATGTTTATATGAATATAGCAGGAAAGTAATAACCGATCTGTGCGTACTGATGTTTATATGAACAGCAGGAGTGTAATAACCGACCTGTGCGTACTGATATTTATATGAACAGCAGGAGTATAATAGCCGATCTGTGCGTACTGATGTTTATATGAACAGCAGGAGTATAATAGCCGATCTGTGCGTACTGATGTTTATATGAACAGCCAGGAGTGTGATAACCTACCTGTGCATACTGATGTTTATATGAACAGCAGGAGTGTAATAGCCGATCTGTGCGTAGTGATGTTTATATGAACAGCAGGAGTGTAATAGCCGATCTGTGCGTAGTGATGTTTATATGAACAGCAGGAGTGTAATATAACCGATCTGTGTGTACAGATGTTTATTTGAACAGCAGGAGTGTAATAACCGACCTGTGTGTACTCATGTTTATATGAAAAGCAGGAGTGTAATAACGGACATGTGCATACTGACGTTTATAAGATCATAACAGGAGTGTAATAACCGACCTGTGCGTACTGGTGTTTATATGAATGGAAGAGTGTATCGCCTGTCTGTGCTTACTGATGTTTACAAGAATAGACTTCAGATGTGTGTTTGGAATTTGTTCAAGAGGGATTCATTACATGAGCTTCAGATAATTCCATATGTGTTTCACCCAAATCTGCCAGCAATTATTTGGTAGATTCCCTGCACTTGTGTAAGTTTGCAGTTTGGAGGTTGTTCGAGAGGGAATCATCGCTTTCAGACAATCCCATAGGCCCACCACCTGGCCGAACCTTCTAGCTATTATTTGGTAGACTCCCTCCGCCTCAGCAAGCCTACTCAAAACCCTATGTACTGGATGGCAAGATTTCAATAGGGACATGGTGAAGAAGGACCCATGAAATACTTACCTGACACTACCAGAATGGTGGACACATAAAGATGAACACTGAGGGCTCTCTCTCTCTCTCTCTCTCTGTTTTTCTGTCTCCCTGTTTGTCTGTCTGTCTGTCTGTACTGTCTGTCTGTCTCTCTCTCTCTCTCTCTTCCTCACTCTTACTCTGTGTGTGTGTGTGTGTGTGTGTGTGTGTGTGTGTGTGTGTGTGTGTGTGTGTGTGTGTGTGTGTGTGTGTGTGTGTGTTCACACTCGGTACCCGATAACATTGCATTGCTTGTCCTATTCATAAGACTGTAGACTCTCTGTCTCTCTCTCTGTCTCTCTCTCTGTCTCTGTCTCTCTCTCTGTCTCTCCTCTGTCTCTCTCTCCTCTCTGTCTCTCTCTCTCTCTCTGTCTTTCTGTCTCTCCTCTCTCTCTCTCTCTCCTCTCTCTCTTCTCTGTCTCCTCTCCTCTCTCTCTCTCTCTCTCCTCTCTCTCTCTCTCTCTCTCTCTCTCTGTGTATGTGTGTGTGTGTGTGTGTGTTCACACTCGGTACCATAGCATTGCATTGCTTGTCCTATACATAAGATCGTCGACTCTCTCTCTCTCTTTCTCTCTCTCTCTCTTCTCTCTCTCTCTCGCTCTCTTTCTCTCTCTCTCTCTCTCTCCTCTCTCTCTCTCCTCTCTCTCTCTGTCTCTCTCTCGCTCTCTCCTCTCTCTCTCTGTCTGTCTGTCTGTCTGTCTCTCTCTCTCTCTCTTTTACCTCTCTCTCTCCCTCTCTGTCTCTCTCCCTCTCCCTCCCCCTCTCTCTCTCCCTCTCTTTCTCTCTCTCGCTCTATCTCTCTCTCTCTCTTATTCTCTCTCGGAAACGTGTACTGTAATTTAGGGCAGTCATGACGTTATTCTCTTATAATCTAGGTCAAACTTCTGACGTCACATAAACGCTACTAAACCAGTTGCAATACTGTGCGTACTGATATTTATATGAACAGCAGGAGTATAATAGCCGATCTGTGCGTACTGATCTCTCTCTCTCTCTCTCTCTCCACACCCTCCCTCTCTTCGTCTCTCATGTATATTTGTGATATAATTGAAAACATAATTATTAACCAGAAACACAAAAATAGAACGAGTCAGCGAATTTAATACGAAAGAACAAACGAAGCACAAATTTTCGGCCAACTATCCTTTGTTAAGCGTAAAAAGAAAAAGATTATAAAGAATAAGTACACAAAACTTAGGGCTAAAAGAAAAGTGTCACTTTAATTGAGAGTATAATTATTCTTGCCACGTAATTCAGTATCATTCTTGAATTATTTTTACACATACGCGCACACGCGCCACACACACACACACACACACACACACACACACACACACACACACAACACACACACACACACACACACACACACACACACACACACACACACACACACACACACACACACACGCCACACACACACGCGCGCAGGCACGCACACGCAAGCATTTGAGTAACATATGCGTTTGAAATTTTATTAGTGTATTCTTGGTGAAATGTCATACTTTAACTCTTTTCTTGTATGTGTGTGGGGTTTTTAGTTTGGTTTGGTTTTCTTGTTTTTCTCTGTTGGTTATGTTCAGATTTGAATTCTTTTATTTGATCCTACTCTCTGTTGTTTCATAACAAATAGAGTACACACGGTAGGTAAGTAATAGACACGGTAGGTAAATAATAGACACGGTAGGTAAGTAATAGACACGGTAGGTAAGTAGTAGACACGGTAGGTGAGTAATAGACACGGTAGGTAAGTAATAGACACGGTAGGTGAGTAATAGAGACATGGTAGGCAAGTAATAGACACGGTAGGTGAGTAATAGAGACACGGTAGGTGAGTAATAGAGACACGGTAGGTAAATAATAGACACGGTATGTAAGTAATAGACACGGTAAGTAAGTAATAGACACGGTAGATAAGTAATAGACACGGTAGGTAAGTAACAGACACGGTAAGTAAGTAATAGACACGGTAGGTAAGTAACAGACACGGTAGGTAAGTAACAGACACGGTAGGTAAGTAATAGACACGGTAGGTAAGTAATAGACACGGTAAGTAAGTAATAGACACGGTAGGTAAGTAATAGACACGGTAGGTAAGTAATAGACACGGTAGGTAAGTAATAGACACGGTAGATAAAAGTAATAGACACGGTAGGTGAGTAATAGAGACATGGTAGGTAAGTAATAGACACGGTAGGTGAGTAACAGAGACACGGTAGGTGAGTAATAGAGACACGGTAGGTAAGTAATAGACACGGTATGTAAGTAATAGACACGGTAAGTAAGTAATAGACACGGTAGGTAAGTAATAGACACGGTAGGTAAGTAATAGACACGGTAGGTAAGAAATAGACACGGTAAGTAAGTAATAGACACGGTAGGTAAGTAACAGACACGGTAAGTAAGTAATAGACACGGTAGGTAAGTAATAGACACGGTAAGTAAGTAATAGACACGGTAGGTAAGTAATAGACACGGTAAGTAAGTAATAGACACGATAGGTAAGTAATAGACACGGTAAGTAAGTAATAGACACGGTAGGTAAGTAACAGACACGGTAGGTAAGTAACAGACACGGTAGGTAAGTAATAGACACGGTAGGTAAGCAATAGACACGGTAAGTAAGTAATAGACACGGTAGGTAAGTAATAGACACGGTAGGTAAGTAATAGACACGGTACGTAAGTAATAGACACGATAGGTAAGTAATAGACACGGTAAGTAAGTAATAGACACGGTAGGTAAGTAACAGACACGGTAAGTAAGTAATAGACACGGTAGGTAAGTAATAGACACGGTAAGTAAGTAATAGACACGATAGGTAAGTAATAGACACGGTAAGTAAGTAATAGACACGGTAGGTAAGTAACAGACACGGTAGGTAAGTAACAGACACGGTAGGTAAGTAATAGACACGGTAGGTAAGTAATAGACACGGTAAGTAAGTAATAGACACGGTAGGTAAGTAATAGACACGGTAGATAAGTAATAGACACGGTAGGTAAGTAATAGACACGGTAAGTAAGTAATAGACACGGTAGGTAAGTAATAGACACGGTAAGTAAGTAATAGACACGGTAGGTAAGTAATAGACACGGTAGGTAAGTAAAAGACACGG
>CM060311.1:24262288-24304788 GCA_030674185.1 Monoplex corrugatus | reverse complement strand
CAACAAGCCAATTTTTATGTCACAGGCTATAAACAGTAATACAACAAGCCAATTTTTATGTCACAGGCTCATAAACAGTAAGACAACAAGCCAACTTTTATGTCACAGGCTCATAAACAGTAAGACAACAAGCCAACTTTTATGTCACAGGATCATAAACAGTAAGACAACAAGCCAATTTTTATGTCACAGGCTCATAAACAGTAAGACAACAAGCCAGTTTTTATGTCACAGGCTCATAAACAGTATGACAACAAGCCAATTTTTATGTCACAGGCTCATAAACAGTAAGACAACAAGCCAACTTTTATGTCACAGGCTCATAAACAGTAAGACAATAAGCCAACTTTTCTGTCACAGGCTGATAAACAGTAATACAACAAGCCAATTTTTATGTCACACGCTGATAAACAGTAAGACAACAAGCCAATTTTTATGTCACAGGCTCATAAACAGTAAGACAACAAGCCAACTTTTATGTCACAGGCTCATAAACAGTAAGACAACAAGCCAACTTTTATGTCGCAGACTGATAAACAGCAAGAAAAACAAGCCAACTTTTATGTTGCAGGCTGATAAACAGTAAGACAACAAGCCAACTTTTATGTTGCAGACTGATAAACAGTAAGACAACAAGCCAATTTTTATGTTGCAGGCTGATAAACAGTAAGACAACAAGCCAACTTTTATGTCGCAGGCTGATAAACAGGAAGAAAAACAAGCCAACTTTTATGTCACAGGTTGATAAACAGTAAGACAACAAGCCAACTTTTATGTCACAGGTTGATAAACAGTAAGACAACAAGCCAACTTTTATATCGCAGGCTGATAAACAGTAAGACAACAAGCCAATTTTTATGTCACAGGCTGATAAACAGCAAGACAACAAGCCAACTTATATGTCGCAGGGTTACTGTTATTATTGTTTAAAGCCCAGCCAACTGCGTAGAGCCGTATTGGGGCTATAACCCCTTCAAAACATACACAATATACAAAACTTCAACAGGAAAAAGGAAAAGAAAAGAAAATTAAGTACATATATCAATGCATTCGCGCACATAATCTAAGGACATGCCCCTGGCATTGACCACTCCGTCCTATTTATCACACAGAGAATTAAAAAAAAACACACCTGAATTCAAATTTAAACATACCTAAGGACACCAAAACATATGTTAGAAAAAAAGGGCATAAATTACCTAACACTGCTTCCGCATATCTCGCCTCCCTAGAGCCAAAAATGCACTTAATATATATACCCAATTATCAGTCCTAACGAAAAAGTCGTAAGCCTTTATCGAGCTCATGCAGGTGAATGGACCAGTAAGGCAAATAATGAAGGAAGAAATGACAGAAAGTAAAGGAGGAAGAAAGAAACAAAGAGCGTGACAGAAAAGAGGAAATTTCTGGCACAGAATTTCCAGAAGGTGGGGATACTGTTTATACTGATAGAGCCCGGGGCATGTCGCAGGATGGGATTTGAACTCGAGACCTGAGATCTCGAGGGGCAAGCCAGCCCACATAAAACCATGTGGCCCGCTTAAAGATCGAACCCACGACCTTTGCGTTATCAGTTTCAGTTTCTCAAGACGACGTCTCCACGATCGGAACGAATTCCATATGCACTAACGTCACAGGTGCCATGTGAATGGTGATTTCATGGCACAAGCCTTAAGCCTGCACATAAAACCCATGACCTGGTCAGAGGTCCTACCTAGCCTATGTTTTACCTAGTCTATATTTCATTCTGGTATTTTATCAGCCTATCATTGGAATAGTCTTGATAACATGTAAATGACGTATGTATCTGTGTATATTATCTTTAAAAAAAAAAAGGAACATATATATATATATATATATATATATATATATATATATATATATATATATATATATAATCTTGGTTACATGTAAATGACATGTGTATCTTATCTTTTAAAAAAAAAGAACACATACATAAAGTAAATAAATAGATAATCTAATTCACGATCTGAATCACAACACAATTAGCCTACGTACTCTGTATAAACTCGTCTCACATGACAGAAAGCCCCCACCCACTCACCCCCACCCCCGCCCCCGCCCAGTCAATGCACCAAGCCTCAGCTGCCATCCAATAAATGAAGACAATAATTATTTCCTTACTCATAGCCCCACCATTCTGTCGTTCACAGCATGGCGCTGTGACAAACTGAACTAACGGACAGAACACTTATCCAAAGCAAACACCACTCCTCCCGAAATGTTTTGATCGCGACTTTCAGCAATAGTAGCTTATTTATTGTTAAAATGGGATACAGACAGCCAGAGCCTTATGAAAGATTCGGCGATTTCCCATATTGCGCTGTCTTACAGAATCCCACAACGTGTAGGCTGCTGCAATTACATAGCACTAACTGACGAGAGCGAGAGCCCTGACTGGATGACACACACTATCAATCAGGTCGGCGGCATAGCAGCGCCCAGGGGAAATAGCTGCTGAGGTCACCCAGTCGTTCATTCACAAACTCGCAGTGACTCAAATCCGGTCACGCTTACGTCATGTGTGTCTGGGGTGAGGGCGCCAAGCGGCGAGCAATTTTACCAACCCCGCGAGTTGAGGCAGGCTGCATCCCGAAGGCGTTCGGTTGTATGGAGCCCCGATACTGACAAAATTGCGTCGCTTCGGCAAAACTGTATAAATGAAGACCGAACACGATCTTTGTAAGCAAACCGGATACTGATTGTCGCATTCTGATACGCAGAACGCCTATACATATCTGTTACTATCTAATCATGCAACGCCCTGGTGCGCCTCCACAGAATAAAATCTAACTGTGCCAAATTTGGGTCTGCAATGGGGGACGTAATCTCATGGTACGCTCAAGGTCTTTGTACTCGTAGGAGTGGGAAATGCACAGCTCGTTTCGGCGGTAACTGAACAAGTCACAAAGCCAAGTCAGTGAAAGCTGTCCCGATGTTGCGACAGGTGCATAACTGATATAGTACGAGATTTTTTCTTTCTTTTTCTTTACTTTTCTTTCTTTCTTTTCTTTTTAAGTTTCAGTTTCAGTTTCCTCAAGGTGGCGTTATCACCCTAGGGAAATTCCATATAAATCACTCTTGAATATAGCGCTATTCAGTCTCCTAGTTGTACTGTGCATTACATATAATCACCTGCCCGCGCATTACATATAATCGTGCTTTATATAATGGAGAACGGAGAACTCAAGCTGTTAGTGTTACGAGAGCTGACCACACTCCACTATGTTGTTCAACAACTGTGACGTTAGTGCATATGAAATTCGTTCGGAGCGAAAAGACGTCATCTTGAGAAACTGAAACTGAAACTGAAGTTCAACGGTCCGCGTCTGTTGTATGAGTGTGTATGCAGCGTGTAATCATATTTCCATAAGACAGACACTGACAGGACTTACTGGATCTTTTATGCGTGTATGAAGGGGGTTTAGACACTGGAAGGCTTGCATACATGTTTACCCAGGAGATCAGAAAAATCTCCACCCTTTCTCCACCATACGAAGATGTCTCGACAGATCGAACCCAGAACCCTCCGATTAGAAGCCAGACATTTACCCACTCGATCAATGCGCCCGTCGTACTCAATAACACCACAGATGCCCAAATAAGGACCCAAATAACCGTGCAAATTATATGTATGTATGCACGTTTGTTTTGCCCACACTGTGCAGGCGGTATGTTGCTGCACAGTCTGCATACTCCCTCTTCGGTAGGCGTGCAAACTGAGTGTCCTCATGTTTCTAAAAGCCATCAGATCCTGATATGACATATAGTATCTTGAAGCCGGTGAATAGGGTGAGGGAGTCAAAGGGTTAAGTTTTTGCAGTTGGTTGGTAGGGTACGGGAGTCAAAGGGTTAAGCATGAACATTCGCCAAACGTGTTGGCGAGGTCTGACACGATTGTATAAGATGGTAGTAGCTGAACCACTAATGTAAGTTTAGCTACGTCTATTTATTTGGGGATGAGATTGAGCCACTTGCTTGGTTTGAAAAGATCAAATTCGTTCGCTCAGTTCGCTCCATAAACGTGCCATCCACTGGTCCAAATCCACCAATAATGAACGTACATTGCAAAGTCACGTGAGCTGAACAAGTCTTGCAATGGAGGGAGATGAGATCGCCATAGTTTACATTTTACATCGAATGAGTTATTGGAGCATTAAAAAGGGGAATGAACAAATCACTTGCTGTATGTGTTGTTGTTGTATTTGTTGTTGCTATTGTTGCTGTTGTTGTTGTCATCACGGGCTGGAATATGACTCATATTAAACTTCAAACAATAAATCGTCAGTCTATTCGTCTTTGGACTGCAGCAGCCAGCCTCAAATCATCAAATGCTCATTTATACCAATTATATCATATTGTGCTGAAAATATCTTTATAAATAAAGCCTGAATATACAGTGAAACTCTGTTATAGCGAGAGCGGACGGCCCAGGCACATTTTCTCGCTATTGCCGAGTTCTCGTTATTCCCAAATGACGAATTTACCAAGGGTTGCGTCACACTATGTGCGGGGCGAGAACGCCAACGGCACCGTGCGCACTCGAGCCAGACGAAGATGAGAGGAGGGAGAGGGGGGAGGGGGAGAGGGGATTACACACCGCACAAGGACGCGCCTTTCGTTGTTTTTCTTTGTTACCGGCCACCACGAGATGTGCCTTACCGGGAACTTGACGACGAGGTGGGGGTGGGGCGAGTGGCGAGAACTTTTGTGACCAGGAAGGATAGAAAATCTCTCGTTATTACCGAGATGATTATCCACTAACTCTCGTTAAACCCAATGGTTTATTCTTAAAGATTAAGGATAAAAAACGGGGATTGAAAAATGTCTCGTTACTACAGTGTTCTCGTTATTACAGTTGTCGTTATTAATGGACTCCACTGTACATACAACAAGAGAATGACCGCCAGAGTCCATTTTGTCAAACGAAGTAAATGTGAATATAATTCTTTACTGTTGCAGCCCCAAGAGATGGAAAGCAAAGTGGTCTCCCTTGCAAAGATACAAAAACACAAAGAAAAGTAGATAAAACTGACCTTTTACTGAACAAACTCAATGTCTGGTCTAAAATCCAGAAACTCTGAGGAAGACAACGAAAACAAACAAACAAAATAAAAAGCCCCCCCCCCCAAAAAAAAAAAAAAAAAAATAAAACATAGCGAAGCAAAAAATTAACAAACCACACAAACGAAAAAAGCACGTATACACAAACACAACCACCACTACCACTACTAACATCAACATCAACATCAACACTATAATATATAAATATTGTATGTGTGTGTGTGTGTGTGAAAATGAATAAAAGACTGCTAGTGGCTGGGGAGCAGTCCATATCCTCAAAGAGAGCTATCAGTACTTAGGTCCTTCAGTGAGAGTTCCCTTCGTTTTATTTCATTTAGTTTGCTGTTGTTGTTTTAAATCATGCGAACATTCTGTGTCAAAATCATGCTCATAGCACCTTACCTAGAAATGGATCATTACTTATATTTCATAGAGTGTTTCATACATCTATACATCAAGCATGGGCAGTTCATCAAGAAAAATAAATTGACAACAACAACAACAACAGAAAGGTACCAGTGCAAGTAAGCAGACAATTCATCAAGAATAATAATAGACAAAAAGATACAATCAAAAAAAGGTACAAGAAACACCAGTTCTTCTCTTTCACTCGCACCCCCCCCCCCACCACACACAACATACACACACACACACACACACACACTTAATCTTTACACGAGTACAATAATTGACGCAAATGAGGTCAGTAAGATGCCTGGATATTAGGACGGCGCAGCAATAGCATCAAAACTTGACGTTTCATCAGAAAAGGAAGACAGAACAGCACTGCTGTTTAAACGAAACATTAAACAAATTGTGTGTGCATCCCCACCCACTCATCTCCTATCCACCCAGCTGCCAATGGTACCTGACCCTATTCAATGTTGAGAAGCAATACATCAGTTAAACCTTTACCCTACGATTCCCACACTCTATCTATCAACTGCAAAAACTTAACACTGGTGGATAGGGTGAGGGAATCAAAGGGTTAAGTTTTTGCTTTGCTAGCATGGTTGGTAATGAAGGATGTTGGTGGACAAGATGCGGGAGTCAAAGGGTTAAAGCAGCGACAGATCTGGAGAGAAGGCAGCAGGCATGTTTTCTGAGAAGCACAAAGATGCTTCGAAGGAAAAAGAGTGCACCAAGTTGACGTCACATTTAAAAAATTGTCACCTCTTTTGACGACACACAGGCAGGTGCACGCGCCCACTCAGCACACAGTCTAAAATTTGAGACTCTCTCTCTTTCACACACACACCGCACACACACACACACACACACACACACACACACACACACACACACACACACACACACACACACACACACACGTATCTACAACCTACGTTCAAAATAACAATGGCTTTGAAAATAAACCAGCTTCACAATCATGATTCCTCGGCTGTTTAGTGAAAATGTTACCCGAATTCAATTAGACCTCGGTACTAGCCCCATGGACAGCAAAGAAAACAATCGAGACAGTCTTGATGGAGGCGGACACAAGTAGATCATTCATAAGGAAAATCAGGAAAAGACAGGCAACATTTATGGGCCATTTTATGAGGAAAGGGGAGTTGGAGCACCGGGTAGACCCAGAGAGAAGATGCCAGACGGACTTGCAGAGTGGCTGGGGACAAAGAGGGTGGAAGAGATGCTTGAGGCAACAAGTGATAGAGACAGATGGAAGTCCATAATCGCTAACGCCATGCGGCAAGGCACCTGATGATGATGACTAGCCCCTCAGGTATTCTTATTTCTGGTCACTGTGTCCCAGATTAAAGGTCCAGTCATTCTCGTTTAAATCATGCAACCATAACTTCTCACTTGGACTTCGCCTACAGAAAAACAAAAACAAAACAAACAGGTCTACACGTATATAACCAGTCTTACATAACTGAGAAACTCTGGTCTTGGAGATTCAACCTGCATGAACTGATCGATATGAAACAACCTCCTTTTTTCTGAAAAGAGAAAAAAAGAACGACAGCCAAGTATACATTCTTAAGCCAAGTAAACGCAGACCTGTACGTATCCACAGTCCTAAGAGAAGGAAAGCGTAATTGTCTCCCTTGCAATGATAGAACAAACAGAAAGACAAAGGCAAGCCAATAAAAACAACCTTTAACTCGACAGGATTAACTGTTTGATCTGAAACAACACAAAGTAGAAATCTTTGTGTTGTTTCAGAGAAGACAGTTAATCCTGTCAAGTTAATAGTCATTTCTTTCTTTGTTTTCTGTTGTTGTGCTCTTCGATTTTCAGTTTTGGTGTTTGTGCTTACCGTTGCAAGGGAGATAACCCTACTGTGGACCTCTTGGGGCATAAGATGTATTCACTTTGAAAAGAGAATGTATAAACACGCACGTTGTGCAAACCATCAAACTAGTCAACACAAAAATGAATAACGCAGAGTATTTTATTATTTATATTGTTATAGTGTTTGAAGCCCAGCCGATTGCACTGAATCATATCAGGGTTATAACCATCTCAAAACGTACACAACATTTCGACGAAAAACAAAAACAAACAAAAAAAGAAAAGAAAAAAACAACTGGAAGATAAAATAAAGTACACATATCAATGCATTCGCGCAAATGATCTAAGCATATGCCACAGGCGTTGACCATTCCGCCAAATTTATCACAGAGGGTAAAAAAATTTTTAAAGGGACCCTCACAGTGAGTTGGATGAAATACGTTCGTTCCTAGCCGGCAAAACTGATCAGACCGATCGGCGGTACCAGTTGGGATCAAAGTTTGATCGATTGATAGCAGAGCTGTTTGACTAACTAGTACATGTTTCGTCACAGGCTATGACCAATATCCGTTTTCGGTGAAGTCAGCCGATAGGAACATGGTCACAAGACCTTCCTCACAACACACCAAGCCGGCTGGCCCGTAACACAGTATTTTGTCGCGAAAAAGAGGGCTATGACGTCAGATCTTTGTTCAGTGTTGCGCTCAGAGCATGCGCGCCTGAGTCACTACTGCATGACGTTTGCCAAGCACTTCGCATTGCACGAAGGCAGGAACATGTTGTTAGAAGGGTGGTCGTCTTAGATGTATTTGAAACTTACAACGACAAAATGATCTGAATTCCAGTATGGTAGCTCGGATACTCAAACACGATGATATATACCATTTTTCTCGAAGACAACACACGTTTTTCTACTTTAAAAACACAAACATACGATTTTCAACCACAGGAAATACAACCTGACACCCCTCCAACTTATGATTCAGCCAGTCGATAGTGTGGTCAGAGGAGGAGCTAGGGTTGACGTCAGACGATTATCAACATGGCACAGACTCAAGGCAACAAAAGTGACAGCAAAACACATGTGATGGAGACACGAAAGCGAGTACTACAGACTCATATGTCTCCTCAGAGTTCAACAGAAATGACTTACGACGATCCGAATTCTCCGAACTTGGAAGCTACTGCCTCGCACTTTATGCTGGAGTTCGGAGTGACGAAAGGTATCACTATTCACACGTTGACTCATATGACAAGGCAACAGCTATCGGAATTTCTTCGTGATTTTTACGGCAAATTGAAGTCGAGACTTGAAGACCAACCGATTGGAATGAAAGAGCTCAGGGAAGGCCTTCACAGGTATTTCATGAGAGAAATGGCGGTGGATATTATTCGTGATAAGACTTTCGAACTTGCAAACGCAACGTTTGACATCGCTCTTCGATCAAGCACGAGTTCACGCAAGTGTCATCGTATGCGGATAGAAATGGAGGATTTGCGCAAAATATATTTTGGTGACGCCATGGATTTGACTAAGCCGGACACGCTCCAGAACAAAGTGTTTTTTGATGTGAACTTGTACATTTGTAACCGCAGTAAAGATCATTTGCGACTGATGAAAAAGGACGATTTCGAAGTGTCCACTGACATTACGGGAAAGCGCTGTGTGTGGTTGAAGGAACACCCGAAGTTCAGTACGGGTACCGACAAGGAATTCGAAGGGTATCAGATTGGAGATCGCATGATGGAAAGACCGGGTAGGCCTGTGTTTATTTATTTATTTATTGAGCATTGTGCATGCTTAATTGTTAACATGTGCTTTTCCATAACAAGGGTCATATTTTCGTTTTGTTAAATTTCATTCACCGATTATCATATGACGTGATATTAGCCTAGTCTACTCATTGACGGGAATTATTTTGTGTCGCATTCATCATGGACTCAAGATCTAAAATATAGTTCAGTCCCAACCCATAGTATTAAAAAGTAGCCTCTTCTGTGCCTGTCTTAATGTTTCCAACATTCTTGTGGTGTCAGATTAATATATGGTAGGTCCCATAGGTCCCGTTACCCACCTACCCCCTCCCTATTTCAAGACCTTGCCACTGCATAGGTGAGGGTTTTGTGCCGGCTTCAGGAATCTGCCAGATGATGGCTGGCAGAAATTGGGTGGAGCACATACATGTATTTGGGAATTGTCTGAATGCAATGAATCCCTGAATATCCTTCAAATCATCCCCCCACCCCCCACCCCATTCAGACCATGTGGGCATGTGTGTGTGCTATGTTGTCACAGTTTGTCATGTGTGTGGTTGTGCCCCTGATTGATGGCAGTATGCTCTGTGTGTGTGTAGACTAATTCTAGTGTGTGTATAAAAACATGCACATGTAGGTCCTTGTGCGCATGCATGTGTGTAGGCCTACACATGATCGTTTCGGTCTGACTGTTAACTCTTGTCAAATGTTTGTTTTTAACTTAGACCTGTAGTCTATTTTCTCAAACTCAGTACACCATCTCCTCTTTGATTCCATTAAATGAATACTTCTCATCTCATTGTTCTGTTTTCTTTCTCTTTTTTTTTCCCTATCTTGTTTAGTTTGTAATTTGTGAAGTTTGTGTTTCTGTATTATGATTATCAGATTCATGTCCTGGTGAAGACAGTTCCGTTTGTTCATTTACCACATTTTGTCTCTAACTGATGGTAGTCCTAAACTTTTGCCTTTGTTTACTGTTTTGTTTACACACTTGGTAATTGGCCTACAGTGCCTTTTTCATACATATTGACAAACCTGTGTGTTTTACTTGAGTAATGCTTTAATAACGGGTACAGAGATTACAACTTTCTGATGATGTATAACAATTAATTAACTGTGTGTGGGGACATGTGTGCATCAGATCATAATTGGCAGTTTTATTACGAATGTTCTGATGATTTTCAATAACAATGCTAATTAGTAATAATAAGGAATGATTGTTGATGTATACCAAAGTGCACATTGATTTTTGGTAACAGTGCTAATATCATTAATAATTAGGATCATTTGATTATTGATGCTGTATTTGGTGCTGTTTATGGATGTCCAGAACAAAATTATTATCACGTTGAGTTGTGGTGGTGTATTATAATTAAGTTTTGTCTCAAGTGTGACTCTGTGTGTGTGTGTGTGTGTGTGTGTGTGTGTGTGTGTGTGTGTGTTTTGCGCGCGCATTAATATGTTATATCATCTAAGCCAGTCTTTGATTGTAGGCTATGTAAAAAAGAGTCCAAGTTCGATTATTGACCATCGTTATAATGGTAATGAATCTGTTGGGATTTTTTTTAACTGTGATCTCCATAGTGCCTTTAACTTTAAGTTAAGTTTCCAGTGATTCTCCTTTTAAACTCATTCAGTGGTTCTTTTGTCCTCTATAGCCTTCAGATTTATTATTAGCACAAGTTTGTAAAAGTTGAGACCCAAAACAAGTAGAAGTTGTTTCTTTTTCTTTCTTTGCGTTCATTTTTTCATTTATTTATTCTGTTGTTTTCTGTGTACTGTGTGTTTTTTGGTTATTGTTTCATTTTATTTTGGGGTTGAGGGAAGGTGGGGAGGGGGGGGTTCCGGATGTTTATCTTGATTTTCTCTGTTTATATTCACAATACTTGACAGAGAATCTGGCAGTTAAGCTTTATGATATTTCTTATTGCTGAATGTTTTGTCTTTTTTGTTGTTGAAAATATTAATTGGTGTGATTGAAATTTTTACATTGCTTCAACTTCAGCAATTTTAGCGTTTTGTCTTATTCTTTCTTTGTAATTTATATGTTAAACTAAAGAGGTTTTGTTTTTTATTCATTTATTTATTTATTTATTTATTTATTTATTTATTTATTTGTCTGCTTCAGCTTTGATGCCAAAACAGGAGTGATGAGACACAGTGAACAAAACTAAGTGCAGATCTGATCTATGAAATTTTATTACAAGGTGAACAAAATGTACACAGTGGAAGAACTCATACCAGGAACCGAATAGAGTTTGGAGTTTGTTCAAGAGGGGTTCATTGTACTTGGACAATTCCATATGCTCCACCCAAATCTGCTAGCAGTTACCCTGCCTAATTTTTGTATGAATAATTAAATAACTGGACATTTATGCTGTGCTTTTATCAAGCGCAAAGCGCTATACAATTTACACATTTTAAATTATACAAACGTACACTTATGCATAAACATGCATACTAAGACACCTTCAGACATAAACACATTTGCATGTACACACACATGCACACATTTGCTTACACAGTACACACAGATGTACACACACACATACACACACACACACACACACACACACACACACACACACACACACACACACACACCCCACACACACACACACACACACACAAAAGAACACAAACGACAAAAATATGTCAGCAATGCAGGAGATTTGTGGAAGAAGCATTGATTAATGGAAGGATTGCTGGTAAATAAATGTCTTGAGATTGGATTGGAATGAAGACAGTGACAGACTATTTTGAACAGTGAAGGGCAATTAGTTCCACAATTTTACACAACAGCAGGAGTAACAGCGCTGCCACCATAATATTAATAGATATGACATAAGATAAGAAAAGCAGTGTTCCTTCTCACAGGTATCATTAGATTTGCACATTAACTCAATCTTCTGTTCCTTCTCATAGGTATTGTTAGTTTTGAGCATGAAGTCCTTTTTAACACATACAAAATACTCCCACGCTTGGAAATTACCCTCAGTGGAGCAGTGTGCTCGATGTCAGGTTCTGAAGCCTTATATTAATATTACATTGATCATTTCAGGAGACCCCAAATGCCCTGTACGGTCATTCCTCAAATACGTGGAGCATCTGCATCCCATGACGGATGCCTTCTGGCAGCGACCAAAACGCAACGTCAACGAGACCGATTACGTGTGGTACGATCATTCACCCATGGGTGCCAGCACCTTGAACAGAATCATGCAGCGCATCTCCATCATGGCTGGCATGTACGAAAGCTACACCAACCATTCCATCCGCGCTGCGTACATCCCACTGATAGAAAACATGTGTGCCGAGGCCATCTCTTCTTCAGGTGCCTTGTCACAGCCCATGCTGCCACCGGATCCAAATTGTGTGGACCCTCCGAGTTCTGGTGGGGGCACCATCAGCAACAACAACAGCATCCTGCAGTCACAAGATAGTCGTGCTGAGCCTGAAAGTTCTGGAGATGATTCCTCATCAGTGACATCTGAACATAAGGATGGAGATGATGGGGATGTTGCTGACCCTAAAAGTAAGTGTTATGTGTAGTTATGTGTTATGTTAGATTAGACAAAAGATATGTGTGTACCCTAGCAACCTGGTATTGAAGTGTGTTGTTGTTGGGCTTGTTCTGCCTCAAACCAGTTGTTTTTAAAGTGCTTTAACTAGTTTAAGTGAAAGGTCAGAAATGTTTACTCCACCAGAAGTGAGTGTACCATAGACCTAAAAGAAGTAAAGTCTAATTTTTGAAAACAAAATACAGTATCAGTAGGTTAAAAAAAAACTATGAATAAACTAATTTTTGGTTTTTAAGTGTTATTACTATTTTACAAAATAGAAATAATATAAACTGATCATTTGTTTAATATAAGAAAAAAGAATGAAGGAAAGCCTAAATAAATGGATGAATGAAAAAATAAAACTATAACTAGTACAGTAGTGGTTTAAAACAAAAAAATATGACAAACAAGCTCATTTTTGCTAGGTAATAAAAAAAATTATAGAATGCTCAGATACATAATTATTAATAATTTTGTGATTGTATCTTACTTTGGGAAAAAACAAAATGAAACAAACAGAAAAACTGCATGTGGTGGTGTATGTTTTCTGGTATGCATGTTTTGCCTTTAGTATCCATCTCTGAAATGTTTTTGGTGTTTTTTGTAATGTTTGTGCTTCCCATTTTCTCTGTACCATTTCATTTCAGCTTTTCATTTCATTACGGTCTTGCTGCACATTCCAGCTTTCCATCATATCACTGATCATCAGCCCAAGATTTATTCCATTACTTGACCCAGTGGCAGAAGTCTACAGGAACTATTGTTCTGTTTGTTTAGTTGTTTTCACTCTGTCTTCTGTTTGCATTTGAACATGGTCACGCCTCTAAGGATCAGATAGATTATCTGGATGAAAAATATAGTTTTCAACAAATCTGTTTTGTTGTCCAAATTCATTCATTCTTCCTTGCTCAGTTCTTTTATTTTTGAGCAGTGGGCAAAGGTGCGGAACACACTTCAGAGAGTATTGTTGTCCTGTCTGTCAGTGGACATTCATCTGTCAGACAGCCCCATTTGGCACATATTTTGGATTAGACAGAGAAAGCTATCAGTATGAATTGTACATGAATCTACCCACTTCAGGGAACTGCACAGTTCATGTTGCACTAAAACCATCAAAGTAGTGTGCATAGAAGGTAGCTTCCTGTATTATTTTAGACAAGATCAGGCCCCACTGAACACTACCCCAGTTGACCCAGTTGCAGTATGAGAGGATAGATCTCCACTGGAAGGTAGCTCCATAAAGGTTTGCCATTCACAGAGAATCTGCTGTGGACTCCTTGGAAGGGATATGCTAAAGCAGAGGAAAGATTGGACTGAAAAAAATTTTGTCAAGTGTAAAAATTTAATTTTGGTATTGAATTTTGGTGTGGAGATTGTCAACAGTGTTGAAAAGTGTGATATGAAATAACTGTGTAACTTTTCATTTTAAAAAAGAGACCAGATTTTGATGCTTTCACACCCTTATGTCATTGCTCACTAAAAATATTGAAATTACATAGAAATTCTTTTAACTCCAACAGAATTCTGACAAGGTCACTGATGTAACATTGTAAGAATGTTCAACATGGGGGGGGGGGGGGGGGGGGGAAGCTAAGTAAACAAGCAGCATTTTCTCTTTTACATTGTTTCATTTTCCATCTTGTGTTGTTTATCACGACAGGTTTACGAGAAGCCAAGATGAAGGTTCTGGAACAGATTCAGAATGTCACTGTACGTGACATCCCCAAGTTCGTGGATTGGCTGAAAACTGTCCGTGTAGAGTATCATGGAGACAGGGGCAATCGTGAGTATTTTGGCTTTCATATTGTTGATATTTTCCATGAATGTATTCACTACAGATTTGGTAGATTTTACTTTTAAATCAAAAATAAATAAATCACTAATCAGTCTAGTCTTTTGGTCTGTCAGTATTAACTTTCTCTCTTTTTACTTGTTTAACTTTCTGTCTCTTTTGACTTGTTTAAATCTGTCCGTTTCTTATCTTTTTAAAGTTGGTTTTGTTTTGGTCTGACTTGTCTTTTTGTATACATGTCTCTGTCATTTACTTTTAGAGCACAATTTTTGCTTTCGCTTTTAAGTTTAATTGCATTTTTAGACTTGTAAGGTTAACAGTGAGCATGGATCTTAACTGTTGTCGTGTATCTTCACCTGGTTGTTTTGTTTGACGTGGTGTTAGCCCTGATCTGGCTCTACGAGAGCTGGGCTATAAAGTATAAGCAGTACGAACTTGAACTTGCTTTAGCTCTGATATGCATGTGCATGCAGTTGTGTAGACATTCCGTTCCGTAACATGACATAGAATTGTTTTTTTTTGTACCGTGAATCTGAATGGTTGTCTCATTTTAGTGAGGTGATGGTTGTAAATTATATATGCCTAGGTCATATGTCAGTTATGGGGTCTTTTTCAGATAGGTGTGCATACAGCTGCCATTCCTTGATAGGATTAGTGGCTACTAATAAAAGCAGAACAAAGTAAAACACACACACACATACATCCACACGCACACACTTTGTCTAGAAGCATATAATGATATATATATATATGTGAATAGATGTTAAAAGATGTAATAACGAACAGACAAACACACAACTCTGTGGCTAGTCTGAAGGTTGAATCCATAACCCCTGCATTGTCAGTCTGAATCTCTAACCAACACCAACCAAGGTAATGGGGCTAATACTAAGTAATAGTAAGTAAAACAAAAAACCCCATTATGGCTCACCAGAGGATTGAACCTGTATAATCAGCTTGGAGTTTGGAGTTTGTTCAAGAGGGATTCATTGCACTTGGACAGTTCCAGTTTCAGTTTCAGTTTCAGTTTCTCAAGACAATGTTTCTGCTCTCGGAACAAATTCCTTAATGCCCTAATGTCACAGGTGCCATGTGTATGGTGATCATGGCACATGCTTAGGCCTGCACATAAACCCATGAGCTGGCCAGGTCCTGAGGCCCTACCTAGCCTGTGTTTTACCTAGTCTGTATCAGTGTATGGTAAACTGGTATTGTATCAGCCTATCACTGGAATAATCTTGGTTGCATGTAAATGACATGTGTATCTGTGTATCTTATCTTCAGAAAAAGGGACATTATGTCAAGTAAATGAATAAATAATTAATGGTCTGAATCATAACACAGATAGCTAGTTTCATATGCGCACCACCAAAATCTGCCACTCAGTAATCTGGCAGGCTCCATGAGCATGCGCAAAACCCCATGCACTTGCAAGGTCTTGAACTGAGGAGCGGAAAGGTCAGAGGGGGTGAGGGGGACTAAGCTACACCACCAGAATGATGGAGACATTAAGATGGGCAGCAAACAGGGCAATGTTTAATGTTGTGGGCTGGGATTGAACCCAAGATACCAGATCCTGAGTCCATGGCTCTATCAAAAGAATCAACTGACCCGCATAAGGTAGTTTAAGTACTTTAACCCTTTGACTCCCACACCCTGTCCATCAGCATCCTTCAACCATGCTAGCAAAGCAAAAGCTTAACTCTTTGACTTATTCACCCTATCCACCAGCTTCCTGCAGGAAGGAAGAAGGTGGATAGGGTGAGGTTGTCAAAGGGTTAAATTTTTGCAGTTGATGAATAGGGTGCAGGAGTCAAAGGGTTAATGAACTGACCTAACACTACACAATCGTGCATCAAACTGGAATGTGTGCTGGAACTTAATGATAACATGCACAAGCAGTCACCGTGGTGTACTGGTTAGCGCAGCAGACTACCGACTGACTGAAAAGTTGTGAGTTGGAATCCCTATCGTATCAGCCCTTTCAAAATCATTATGGGGTTTTTAGACTCCATCTGGCTCCCGCCCATGATGTTATGGGCTCATTGGAAGACTGGAACCACACAGTCGAGTTTCATCCACCCCATGGATGCATCATTGAGGATGTTATTCAAATGTTCTGACCAGCACTGTGGTGTTATGGGCTCATTGGAAGATTGGAACCACACAGTCGAGTCTCGTCCACCCCATGGATGCATCATTGAGGATGTTACTCAAATGTTCTGACCAGCACTGTATCTGTTGGGCCTGGTTGATGCCAGTATATAATACTTGATAGTAAGCATAGAGTGCAGTCCTGTCATGCAGTCTCAATCCTAAATGGAACTCCATGGCATCATGTTTGTCATCATCATTATCATTAAATTGTAAAAATTGCCCCAGCTTCTACGGCCGTTCAATTTGCATAGAAACTGGAATGGACGATTTTTTTAAAAAACTGAAAATGCTTTATAGTGATGTGCATAAGCAGCTGAGAAAAATCTGAAGTGGCCTTAAAATTAGATCAGAATATTATATATATATTTTTATTTATATATTATGTATATATATATATATATATATATACACTTCAATTTTCCAAGACAATCAACAAGAGCATTGACTATTTTCTCCAATATTTCAGTCATTGGCCTTCCTCAGGGTAAAATGACAATAAAATGGTATGATCTCATCTACATTAGAGAATCTCACGTCCTTTAAAATATCACATAAAATCACGTGGGGCATGAATGTACACACAAACACATAGTCGCCCATATTCACACACTCACACACACACACACACACACACACAATGTACATGAACACACACGCACATGCACACACGTATACACACACACGCTCACACTCGCACACACATAAAAATACACACACTCACACACATGTATACACACACTCACACGCGCATACCCGCACACACACACTCACACGCGCACACGTTCATACCCATACACACACATTTCTCGCACACAGGCCCCTGAACAATGATATCAATGCACGTATACCTGCCCGGGTAATAAAAAAACTCCAAATGAACCAGATAAGATAGTATGATATAGTAAGAACAATCGAATTAAGACCCAAAATGATCAGTTTAAAAAACGTAAGAATTAAGATTAATACTAATAATAGTCTGTGCCATACATTCATTCCGTACAGTAATTTACTCTCCCTGTATACCTGTGTAGACATCTACACATTCAGAAAGAGATATATACTACTTCTCACCCTACCCCCCCACCCCGCATCTTTACATGCACTTATATATGTATACAAGGCAACAAACAGTAGGCTTAGAAGCACAGGCAAACTGAGGACAAAGAGGGTCAACCACGCTGCAAAAATCACATCGACCACAGAATTTAGAATGGATGGTAATGTATTAAAAACATTTGGAGAGATTGTTTGCATCTTCGTTATCCAAAAGTGTTCTCTGGTTAGACGTTGAGTGCGGGAACTGGAATATATGTGCATATATATAGATGTGCAGATATATATGTATGTGCATGTATATATGTATGTATATATGTACGTATATATATTGATTATATTGATTTGGTTTATTCATAAATTCATACTGTATTGTGGCATCAGTAGCTGAATGCTGTAGGATATTAACATTCGTCAGACACAGTAAGTATATTTATGAAATGTTATTTTAGGTGAAGGTGGGGAGGGGGAGTTGTTACATTGCACTTTCTACTTTTCATTGACCTTTTTAAAAAAAATTTCAGAGATGCGAGTTCTGTGCAACCCGGTGGACAAGCACATTGTGGACCTGTCTGCCCACAACAACAGTCCTACCTCTGACCGCCATCCTCCGTCCATCCTCCGCCAGCCCAGCAAGAGTCTGGACCCTGTTCCTCACCATGACATGAACAATGGCGCACATGCCGATTTCTCTCAGATACAGGGTATCTCTATCAAACAAGTTGAATTTCGCTCTTTTGGTGACACCTACTGTTCCCTGGCAGAACTGGCGCCTATGAAAATCACCATTCCTACAGAAGACACTCTGCTGGTATCAGGGGTTCCGGAGAATGTTCAGTTGATGCTGCACAAAAAACAAGGGGAGGCGAGTTCCTCCAAAGAAGCCATTGCTGACCGTATTTTTTACTCTGAGAACGAAATGGATGTTGCAGAAGTGGCAGCCCATTTGGGTACATTTCGATCTTTGCAGCAGCAGCAGCAGCAGCAGCAGCAGCAGCAGCAGCAGCAGCAGCAGCAGCAGCACAGCAACAGCAGCAGCAGCAGCAAAAGCACGAAGTGGCCATGCCCCTTGTGGTTCCACCCCATAATCTTCCTGTCCCCATACCTGCCATCGATGCTCCTCGTTCTATTAGTACCAATCATCTTACAGTCCCTCATAGGCCTGTCCATCAGAATTCCTTTGAAACGAAATCCAAGAGTGAACTCATCAAGACTAAAAAGTACAAGTCGGTCACCTACAGAGAACCCTCTCCCATTCCAGATCTCAAAAGGGTCTCATCCACAGGCACCCCCATCTTGAAACGCCAGGCCAACGTCATTGAGTCCCCATTTGGGGATGAGCCATTTCCCAAACGTGCACACAGCGAGGATCATGGCGGTTCCGTTTACCCCCATATGAGGAGGGAAGAATCCTTAGAAGCTCTTCGTTTGCGTGCTGATCGGCTTGATGACTCGTTAAGAATGCATCAGGAGATTTTGCAGAATTCTCCTTTGCTAAAGAAACAGTTAGATCGCCATGGGACAGGATTCAGGCATTCGTACAACCCAGTCAAATCAGAACCCAACGACACTTGATATGAACTCTGGGCTTTGTTCACTGGTCCTTGTTGAGCCGATGCCTTTGGCTAGGCAAGAATAAAATCGCTTTTGCTCATGGTTAGGTGAGGTGAGAGCAAGATGGGCACTGATGTCGCGGACAAGAGTCAAATGATTGTATTCTCAGAGTGAAAAAGACTGTCATTTACCCACTGGGGTGTATGGAATAGAGCTGTGATTCTGATGAAAGCCAATGTCTACGATGAAAAAGATGGGGTTTGTTGTATATATATATATATATATATTACATACCTGCATCTGGCAGAGCGTTTTGACTTGAGTGTCTGTACCAGACGTGGTGTTGTGTGGTCTTCAGCTTGGTCTGTTCATTGTGTTGTTGTACAGACTGCCAAGTACAAGTTAACAGTTTGTTATGAAGTCCTTCAACGCCCATAGTTGTTGAAACTTGTTCCAGAGGATTGAAATGAATGACTTTGACATGTTTATCCCCCGTCTGATCTTTATATACTCTACATCCGTTTATCAAGAATTAAAACCTGAAAAATATCCTGCTAGTCGTATCTTTATTGTATGTTTGAAAACAAACTCTGTTCATGAAATCCACTTTTTAAAAGAAACAGCAGCAAGTTTCACACTGTGCAGAAAATTTTATGATGTAGCCTGTCGGTTCCTTTGTGGTTGTTTTCTTGGCAATGCATATTTGCAGAAAGCAGAATCCAGTAAATGCTCTCACTGCGGATGTTCTCATTGAAAGAATGTTTTAAGAGAACTACTTTCTCAAAGTTTCCCTGCTTTTTGATTATATGGAGTCAACATACTCATAAACTTGAAAGTACAGGTCTTAGATCTGGTTATAGATCCTCATGGATGAACTTAATTTATATTGTCATGGAACCTGTGCATTGTTGTACATCCACTTATTAACTGCTTTCACATGTTGATCATGTGCTTCATTTAACCAAAGTACTTCAGTCCCATATTATGTACATTAATTTGTTATGATGATGATATGAAATGTGTCTCTTTTTAACCAGGTAACATAAATCACTGTAGAACAGTATAATGCTGCTGCTGGCTGTTGGACACTGAAGAAGAAAGTGCTGAGCTGCTAAACTGATCATTTGAAAGTTACTGAGTTAGTCAATTGCTTAGTTGAAGGATGCATTTTGAGTAGAGACTGAAAATTGTAAGATTTGCCTGTTGGATCATGGTTTGTGGAATGTTGACTTGAATGTCTTTAGGAGAGCTGTTTTGTGAGATTGTCAATTTTGATCCTGTCGTTCACGTTTCACTTTTGAACCAGTTGCTGGTCGAACATGCTTTCTCATGGACTGGTCGTGAAGTTGTTCTTTCCTAAGTACTGTAAGCCCCAATATTTATTGGGAATCCATATTTGTTCCTCGCCATTTTGATGTTCAGTACAAAGTGAATGACATCAACTTTTCTGCCTCAGAACTTTGATACACATTTGTACTTTATCACAGCATCAGTATTGCACTGTATGTGTACTCTTATTTGATTAATAATCTTTTTTTTTTCTTCTGAAATTCCATATTTGTTTTGTTTGTAAGGTAGCTCTTGTAACACAAGTTGCCTCTTATCTTTGCGTTAGAAATATTTTGACACAGTGACAGATACAAATGTGCAGTTTAGTATTCGTTGCTGTGAATTTTGATAGGGGATGTAATGGGTTAAAGTGTTTAAAAAGGGACCAACACTAACTGAGCAGTGTAAAAGACGAAAATGTTTTATAATCTCCCTCTTTAAAAAGGGAGATTGTTTCATATCTGTTAGAGAGACTGTTTCATATCGGCCAGAAAGAGCTTAGAAGGGAGATTGTGTCATATCTGTTAATAGTGTTTCATATCAACCAGGGAGAGCTTAGAAGGGAGGTTGTTTCGTATATGTAGATCTGTTAGAGAGAGTGTTTCATATCAGCCAGAGAGAGATGTGTTTGTGACTAACAAAAACATACTAGCAAAGACTTTTTTCCAGCTGTTCCTGGATGGATCCTTAACATATTTTGGTCAAAGGCACAGAGCGTTTAAGCATTACACATGGGCAAGTCTTAGAAGTCATATTGCCAAGGTCAAACTCAAAGTCACACAGACCTAAAAACTACTTAGAATCAGCCTTTCTTTTTTAATCTTATGAAGGTGTGTGAACTGCGCTTTGTTGGGAAATTTTGACAGTATATTTATATTCCGTTTTCACTGACAGTTTCTTATTGCCCTTGATATGTGTTGAGTTTTGTTTCACTTGATGCTTTTTGGGGGTCATAGTGATTTTGAGAAGTGTAAGATCTGGATTTTCTGTTGTAGTTTTCTTTTTAATAAAGGGGGAGATTTTTAGAGTGGCTAGGCCATCTTGTTTTTTTTGTTTTTGTTTTTAATTCCTTATGTACCATTATAATCCCTGTGAAAATCAGCACTTTGAAACAGCATCACACAATCCTTTCTTCTGTGTGTGTGGTCTGTAAGCCGGTTTTAATTAAACACAGGTTAGTATCATAATGAAAGATGGTCATAGAGGCCTATATTTGTAGGGATTTGGAATCTGTTTTCTTAGAGTTTCTACATATACTGCATTGATATGCTCTCTATAATTTTCCATTGCTTTTATTCTTGCTTTTATTGCTTTTATTCTTTCTCCCCATTTATAGCCATGCGTGTGTGTGTGTGTTTGTGTGGTGCGTGTGTGCGTGCGTACGTGCGTGCGTGCGTGTGTCTGTTTCAGCGCTTAGATTTGATTTTATCAAGATTTTGCGCTATATAAATATTGTAATTATTATTATTATAATTATAAAATACGTTTTCATGGTTTCATCATTTGCATCTTTTGAGTTTTTGAGAATTTAAGTATCATGCCAGCTGTTCTTGCATACATTGTATGTAATGCACATTATTTCATAGTTTTCTTCTGGGACTGTAGTATAGTCATAGAATGGAATTTTTCTAATTCTGTCAGATACTGCATTGAGATAATTTAGGATCTCCTCTTTCTTTTGTTTTTCTTCTATTTTCATTTTTTTCATTTGATTTTCTTTCTGTCTTTCCTGTCTTTTTCTTTCCAACCCACCTCCCATCCCTTTATTTTTCAGTGTTTTGTCCAAAATAAAATCCAGTCTTTGTTTTGTGGTCATGTGTAATTCAAAACTTTTTAATTGGTAGAGAAATTGAAAAACATGTCAGCATGTGTACTGTTTGTTTCTTTTATTGTTTTTTGTTTTGTTTTGTTTGTTTTGTTTTCCTTTGACTTGAGTTTCAGCTTGTTTTCATTGTTTTCTTTTTCTTTGTTTTGTTGTTTTGAGTTTTTGTTCATTCCTGTCTTTCATTCTCTTTCTTTTCCTTGAGAAAATAAGACATTTGGCAATATTTCACTAGTTTGTTTATTGTTGTTCAGTCCCACCTCATAAAAAAGAACTTGTGGTGGAAGCAGGGTTGTCACATTGACTCAAAGACTGTGCATGGGTGCATTGTGTGTGTGCGTGTGTGTGTGTGTGTGTGTGTGTGTGTGTAGAGAGAGAGAGAGAGAAGTATAGTTTGACCATGTTAAGTACTTTTCAATCCTTACCTTTACTAAGTTTCGTTTTTGTCAGGCCTCATAGTTAGTTGGTTAGAAAGTTGTTCCGAGTAGTGTAAGTTTTGAGGTTGACCCCTCATGTGGTCCATGTTATGCATTTTTAGATAGATCTTTACCAGATTGATTGACTTGGATCACAGTTGCAACCTAAGGGAAAATCATTTACGTAATAGTGCATGGCGCCTCATTATGTTATCCACAAGGTTTTACCAGACATAGAGGGTGTGATACCATATTTAGTTATTGCGGTACCCACTTGTAAGTGTTTACCAGATTTGGATTACGATTGCCATCCAAAGAAAAGCCACAAGTCTGTTAGCCTTATTGTTACAAATCCACGATTCTTTACCTGACTTGGAACACAAATGCCATCCAAGGGAAAATGTACAAGAGCATGATGCCATATTCTGTTATCCACAAACATTTGAGAACCAGAAATATGAAAATGTTTCAAAAGGGATTTTGTTGCTTTTTAATCAAATCATTGATAAGATGTGTTGCGAAATTCTGAGTGAACAGGGAATTGTGACTGAGAAAGGAAAAATGTTGATCGCTTTCCATATTTTTTCAGATGCCCATGAAAAGAGAGATAATATGGCCTGACCATTTGAGATTTTGTTTTCATAAGGCTTGATTTGATCATCTCATTTTCCTTTTGTTGTAAAAAGTTTTAAAAATGAACTTGTCCTAAGAAATATTCTAGTTCTGGTAATTTTGTTAAAGAGGTGAAGACTGATGGTGCTACTTTGACTTACTTTGGTTTTGTACAATATTGAAAGCAATGCTTTATTCAGACTTGTCTTTCAGGTTGTCTCATCCTTGTTTGTTGTAAATAGTTCACGTAGTGCATTGTTACTCCTTTTGAATGACATAACGCAAAGTGTACTAATGCAGTGAAAATGAATAAGTATTGAAACTGGCTCATTGAAACTGCAAAACAGGAGCAGATCGTTTGGGACTCCTGCCAGATGCTGACTTGACTTTTATCAGTTTAGGACAACAACTGACAGAGAGAGAATGTGAGCAATTGACTGAGCAAGATTGAAAAACAAAAACAAAAGAGAGAGAGGGGGGGGGTGGAGGAGGGAAGGGGTAGTGGAATGGAGAAAGTTAACCAAAATGTACAGAACTGTATGGCTTCAGTGTCTGTGGCCAATGGATTGTTTGAATCTGGTGAAAAGTTGTTTGCTGTGATGATAAACAGTAGCAGTAGTTGTATGCAGAGATGCTTATAAATGCGAACTGTGGTCATGGAATGTGGTATGCGTATGTGTACATAAACATAATGGAACAATGAAGGAATGCAGGTTGCAGTGGTACTGGTATCATGGTATTACACACACTGAGAGTTCTTGACTTGCCCATTGTTTATGGTGTGATGACACAGGATTTGGACAGGGCAAGGAATTTTTATAGTACTTTAGCATAAATAGAACTTGAAATATAGAGTCTATACATCTTTATAGTTCTGAAGGTTGGAGGAAGAAGAAAACCCTTTTTCAGTCTTTTAGGGGTGACATTGAATGACTAATGACAACAGTGGCGCAGTTTGCACAAGAACAGATCTGCTTAGGACAAGAATGGACTGCATGAGACCACTGATACAATTAGATGATTCCCTAGTATGTGACGTATTAAGAAAAGACAAACATAGTTATCTATCTAGGACATTGCAATTTAACTACAATCTGAAAACCGTATAAAGTTTATTCATAGGATTTGGTATGGTATGGTAAGAACTGATATTGTTTTCATATCCATAGCTTAGTAAACAGACCCTGTGCAGTGAGTGAACTTTCAATTTTGATTGAAACTTAACAAGGAGCCTCCAGATGGAGAGACCTGTCTAGAAAAAAAATTAAGAGGCTGAGTCATGAGCTATGGTTATGATTGATTTTTCTTTTCAGTAAATGTGTCATTGTTTTTACGCAGAGTTGATAGAATTTGAAAAGAAAACTAGTTGTAGATCTGATTGGGTAAGAAACCATATGGAATGGGAAAGACAATAGTAAAGAGGTAGGACTACTACTAGCAAGGGAGGCAAAAAAAAATGAACATGGCAAAGACCTTAAGAAGAGCAGAGTTGTGCACCTTCAGTAAATCGAACACTACATTAATATAATGTTATAACCCTTAGATTCACATAAGCCGCCTTGAAGATTGTTATGTATGTCTGTAGTTGAAAACTTTGATATTGATCTACTGATGTTCATGTAGATTATTATTTGAAATAATCTGCCAATTTAAACATGCGTATAAAGACATAGTTATAAATACTTTCCTTGCACACAACGACAAACATTAATCGCTTTCAAACCCGAGACAAATGTGATACTGTGCCATTGCAATCTTTGATTTTATCCATGTAATAATGTTTGATTTTAATCCCTGTAATACTGCTTGAATTTGAAATGCCGATGCTCCTTGTGTTCAAACACAGTCCACATTGTATATTAGTCCCTTCAGAAACAAACCACGAGACAACACAATCACAGAGGTTTGGTAATCCATGAAAATTATGAATACTACAATCCACACAAATATTTTCATTTTATTTTAGTTTGAACACTACAGAGCACACTGTCAGGCCTTCTCCAGTGTCCCTCCACTCTCTCCTCAGCTCTTCTCTCATCTTGTTCTTGTTCCGACAGATCGACCGAAGCAGATACTTTTGGTGTTCATAACCACAAGATGAAATGTTGTGTAGAACCAGAAGATGCCCTGACAGTGTGATTCTGATAATAACTCTTTGATCACTCCTTTCTGTGAGATATTTTCTGATTGTTAATGTTAAGCTGTGTCAACATCATGTTGTTGTTTTTTTCTGATGGCAGATTGTTTTTGGGGAGGTTATCCTTTATCTCTGCCAACATTCAGGGAAAAGAAAAAAAATTGCAATAAAATATTCCAAGAAAGTGGAAAGCAAAACAATTTTTGATTTTATGGATGGTACAGAATTACATTACTATTTTGAGGGAATGCCTAATTGCGCTTTACAGGTTTTTGTACATAATTTTTTTTCCTGTTGACAGCTATGTTAGGTGAAAAATTTTCTACTGGTTGCAATACATAGTGTCTTAATGAGTAAAATGAGCCATGCAAATATTTTAGACAAATTACCATTGTATATGTACCACAGAAGTTATTACTTGAATAATCTTACATTTTTGTTTCCATGATGATTCTTTGTGTTATTTTGATAATTATCATTGAGGGCCTGTAAAGACTGGAAATGAAAGTTTGTACTGAATTTTATTTGGGGGTGTTCACACAGCTGTTTGCTGACTGAACCTGCATGGTATATGAGCAGTTGATAACTTGCCGATGTTTGTTAATTCTGAGACACTAACACAGATGTTTTAAAATCAAAAACTGTGGCCTTTGTCGTTAATGTATATAACCTTTATCATTCTGCTCATTTGACTCTGTCTTTATGCTCAGACTGATTTGCCAGCTCAGAACCTTTTGAGATAAGTTTTGATACCAAGTTTATAAAATTCGAGATAAGTCAGACTATTCTGACGTTGCTTTTCTAACATTTCAGAGCATCCTTTGCATAATTGTGAACTTGGAGAATAAACAGTACCTACTCAAAACTTATGTGTTTATGATTCCTTGTTGGATGAAACCTTTAATTTGGTAAAAATCCCAAAGATCCATTCACAAAACAGTTGAGCAATTGAAGCTGGCAAACAGGTTTTGTGTCACTCAGCCTGAGCCAGGGCCAGTTGGAATTGGAATCTTCATTGCAGCATGTTACTTTGTGGCAATGTTCAGCCATTTCTGTGGCATTGCTGTTGTGAATTGTAATTTCTACTGCAGCAGTTGAAACAGCACAATTGTGACTGGTGACTCAATGCTTTTTCACTATGTTCATTCTTTTCACTATGTCCATTCTTTTCACTGTGTTCTTACATGTGAATGATGAAAGCGCTCTCGCGCAGCATTCTTCAAGATTTTCTGATTGATTTTGTTCATATTTGGACAGGAGAGTTCATGTTTGGACGGGAGAGTTCATGTTTGGACAGGAGAGTTCATAAGGAGAGTTAAACAGAGTGTAATTCTAATGATAGTTAAACTTGATAAATCTGAAGGTTTAAAAAAATAGAGAGTAGAGCAAATCTTTGTTATCAGAAGACTTCTGCAAATTATTTTTAAATGTTGAGGGGAAAGGAAGTAAAGATAATAATAGATTCGGTTTTGATAAAAGATTGAGTTTGATTTGGGGTAAGCACAGTATCAAATGCCAACTTTTGGCAAAGAGCAAATCTGATTCTCGTCAGCAAGGAAATGAACTCTGGCTCGTGCACCCTATCCACCAACTGCAAAAACTTTTAACCCTTTACAGGAAGCTTGTGGATAGGGTGAGGGATCGAAGGGTTAAGTTTTTGCTTTTCTTGTATGGTCGACAATTCGGGGTGCTGGTGGAAAGGGTGCGAGAATCTAAGGGTTAATAACAGAAATGGGGCTGGATCAGACACACTGTGCTAATTCCAAACAACGTTGCATGACAGGCACTGGAGTGGAACCCCCAAGGGAAAAGGAAAATGGGCAGATAAAGCAAACGAGAAGGTGCATGAAAACAAAATGAAATTACCTTCACATACATGGGCCCAATTGAAAAGAACAGCCAAGGATGGAGACTGCTGTAAGAGTTATGTTGCGGCTGTAGGCTCCCCAAGGAATCTTCGGGAATAAGCCATGCAGATAGGGGTGTATATGTGCAAGATGGAGAATTTAGTAGAAATGAGTTTGTTGGTTTGTTTAGTGATAAATCGTTTTGAAATTTGGACCACATTTTGCCTAATAGAACCTTGTGAATGCAAACATTTTAGCTTAATCCTCTGGTTCATACTCAACTGTGACCGAAACTATAGGGGAGAAGGTCAGGGTTGTGTATGAAAGTTAAACGTTTACTAGGATGTAGGATGTTTTCCCCCATATCAGTTTAACACTGAAATACTTGTTACTTTTGCCTTCATATGAAGACATATTTGTTCTGTGAAGCGGGTCAATCTCCACATTTGTAATGTTTTTTTTGTTTTTAATCTTTGGTGGAGTACAATGTTGTTTTCATCATTTTGATAGAGTATTATCATATAATGTTCATTTCATAGTACAATGAGTGTCTTTCTGTGCATATATTTTGTACATTCCTACATTTTTACATGTCTAGACATCAAATTCAGTGCCGAATTGTTGAGCTTTTTTCACTTTTATAGTAGTTTTTGTTTGTTTTTAACAAAGAAAGCTATATGAACCGTTTGGATTTGGAAAGAAAGTGAATACATTTACATGATAATGTGAATTGTATTGAGGAATGATTGTTGTGCCACAGATTTGTTTCCCAAAGTGGAAGGAAAGCCAGTTTGCTCTTTTTGTGTTTAAAGCTATTGGTGGTTCTTTTTGCGCTTGGAAAATGTTATTACTCATTGTCAATCTGTGTCATGCTTACTGCTCTACCATTTATCCATTGTGTGTACATGCTTGTGTGTGCGTTTGTGTGTGTGTGGTGTGTGTGCGCGCGCAGAAACAATCTGGCAAGGTGATGATGATTTCGTCTCTGTTAAACGAAAGTGAATCTTAGCATCGGTATTTAAAGGGTAATACAGTAGAGTCAGTATTGTGTGATTGTTTGTATTTTGTAAATATAAGTTTTACAGATTTTTTTTGTTTCCAGAAAAGTATCACTGGCTCCATTAAATACAATGTAATGGTTGTATTGTATGACTGATCAAAAGATTCAATTGGGCGTTTGTTCAAGTTACCCCAGACCTGTGGGCACATGCTTTCATATTTTCAGCAATATACTATTGAAATCCTGACTTGGTGAGTTGTCCAGTTTAATGAGCCATGCAATAATTGGTCACTGTAAAGTAATGTCATAGTATCACATCAAATGGATCGATTTTCTCAGGTGTACATTGATGGACCTAGATTTGAATTATTCATGCCACCAGTGGAAGTATCAGTATGTTTGAATGGGATGACCAATTTTGGGGCTTCACAGTGGTTGAATATCTGTGACCAGCGAAGAATGTGTAAAAATAAACCGTGAGGGGAAAGAACTCTTTATCACAATAAATGCCGCTCAGTTACTTGTGTTCAGTCACATTGTCATTCATATTTTAAGATTCTCCTTAAAAAGGCTGTTTATTATTATGGCTCAGACCATCTTACTTCATTGTGTGTGTATAAAAATTAGGGAAAAACTGTGGGATGGCTCAAAAAAGTCTTTCTTAGTCTTAGGGACAAGCGGTGTGCAAATGAGGATGTAATACTATGTGTGTAAATAGAGCCTGTTGAAAGTAAGGGAAAAGTATGCGGTTTTTTGTTTCAGTTATTGTTTTGGGGTGTGTGTTTTTTTTCTTTCCTTTCTTCTTGTTCTTTTTTGTTTTTGTTTTGTTTTTGTTTTTTTGTATTTTAGAATCATGATTAGATAATTAATTGAAGAATAATCATGAGATGAACGAAAATAAGAAATTATTTATCCCGTTTTTTTTCTGTAGTATTCTTGCTAAACTCGTTGAAAGTACAGATTAAAAACTAGCTGCTGTCAAGAACAATATAATTTTGCTTGTGTAAAACATTCTGTGTTACTGAAATACCAGTGTAATCCAAGGTTCTCTGCAAAAAGAAATCCATCTCGCCATTTGACTCGATTTCAGTCTTTGTGTTGTTTTATGGGCATGTGCTTGAATCCATGCTTAACTATTTTGGCATGATAACAGTACTTTGTTTGGGAATTTGGAGTAAAGAGGAGAAGAGGTGGGAGGATAAGTGAGAAGGGTGATGGTAGAAAGTAGGTACTGAATATTGGGGGGAGGTGGGGGGGGGAGATTGATTGTTGTGAGCAAGATGTTGCATTGAACTTCTGAGTGTTTGTATGTGTGACTGTTGTTTGTGATTGTTGACCAGTACTTATGAAAATTTTGGCCAACTGACAATTTCTGAAGTTTTGTTGATATCCCGACTACTAGGATCAAGTGCAATCTGATTTTAAAACACTGTAACATCTGAGAAGCAACAATGCCAGTTGTCTCATTCTAATAACAATGATGCTTAACCCTTTGGACATTTTGTTCACAGTTTCAGCACATTTACTGGACAAGCAGTATCACATTAAACCGCTTCTGTCATTGTGATAAATGGTTGTTTTTTTTGTTTTTGTTGATGTCTTGCTCTATATTGTGGAGTATGATTTTGTACCAAAATAATGTGAAGCTTGTCAACAGAAAATATATTGATTCTGTATTCATGGCTTGTGTACATATATGTATTTGTATATATGCGTGTGTAAGTGTTTGCATGTATAAAAGCTTTATGCTAGTGTGTTTGGTGTGTGAATGTGAGAGTGAACTTGTCAGATTTTTTTCCTTCAGTTTACCGACACTAAACCTTGAAGAAGGAGGTAAGAAAAAAACAAAATCAGATTTGCTATAGCACTCACAGCCTTTGTTTGTGTTGTACATTCTGGCACTAGTGGCAAGGAACCGGAATTGAATGTATAGCTTTTCGGTGGAGCCCATCTACAGTGTAATTCTGATCTTGACCCTTGGAAGTTGAAAAGTAAATCAGACTATGAAACGATACTGGTTAGGTGGCAATTTTCTAACTTCTGTATCACCAGATACTAATTGGAAGTTGAAAAATAAAACAGGTGATACTGACACATTTAAGACACACATATTTCACTGGGAATTTGTGGGTTTAAATTCAGGCGAGTCAGAATGACTTTCTCTCTCTCTCTCTCTCTCACGCAGTCATCACTCACTCACACACATAGTCTCACACACACACACACACACACACACCTCTCTCTCTCTCACTCACACACACACACACACACACACACACACCACACACACACACACACACACAGGGCAAGAAAGATAGGAAAAACAGAAAAGCTGTGGATTTTAACAGGCTGCTGTTGTGGTGCCGGCTTGGTGTGGAAGACAAAGCTATGACAGGACACAGCTAAGCGTCATCCACTTTCCCAGTGAATTTCTGAGAGTGCTGCCCAGTTCCCATTCCATTACTAACAGAACATCTGCAATGTAAAACGGAATCAGGAACATACAAGAATTAACAAGCGTCAGCATTTCCTGTCATGCTGAAACTTAAGACTACAGTTTTAATATTACTGCACATAATTCAACCATATCTTACAAGTGTGCCTCACCAGAAACCTGGGCAGCGCCCATGTAGCCCACCTAAACACATCAGGCACATGGTCCAAAATACTGTAACATATCCACATCATCTCCACATCAACTGATTGGAACTGGAAGATCTGGAAGCTGTCGTCCTTGCAGTCCATCATTTCCTCCTCCTCCTTTCTCAGAGGGAAATGCAACCTTCTTTGCTGAGACAATACAACAGCCGTCTGCTACATCAACAAGGGAGGTTGCACTCATTGCCTCTGTCTCTGAGAACAGAGGCCCTCCTCCTTTGGTATCAAATGCACCAGATCTCACAAGTACCAAAACATGTCCTGGTCAAGCTTAACCCCTTGACTTCCTGACACTGTCCACCGCATCCTGCACTGTCAACCATGCTAACAAAGCAAAAACTTATCCCTTTGATTCCCTCGCCCCATCCACCAATTACCTGCTGGAATCTGGTAAATAGGGTGTGGAAATCAAAGGGTAAAATTTTTTGCAGTTGGTGGATAGGGTGTGGGAGACAAAGGGTTAACATCCTAGAGGATGCTCTCAGCCAATCCCGTGTGGTGCTCTAGACAGAGTGGACTAGCACCCAAAGAACTCCAACCCATTTGGCAAAGTGGTTCAAACCGATGATAGATCTGTTTGCAAACAAGTTACATGGGCTCCCCAACCTTACGGTGAGGTGCACTTGTCAGATATGGTACATTTATTAAAACAGGATTTGAACTAAAAATCTGTCAGATATGGTACGTTTATTAAAACAGGATTTGAACTAAAAATCTTCCATTAATGTGATTGCTTGAGGGATTCACTCACACCCACACATAATACATCTATTTGTGTTGGCATTCGTTCAAGAGGGATTCACCGAACTCGGGCAATTCCACATACGCTTCACCCAAATCTGATAGTTATCTGGCAAACTCCATCAGTCCACACAAAACCCTATACGCTGGCAAGATCTAGAAATGGGTAGGGAGGTGGAAGAACATTACTAACACTAAAATGACAACCTAGAGGTGGAAGAACATTACTAACACTAAAATGACAACCCTAGACTGATTCAAGCGTTAACCCTTTTGACTCCTGCACCAGCATCCTGCATAGTCAACCATGCTAGCAAAGTAAAAACTTACCTTCAACTCCATTACCCTATCCACCAACTTCCTGCAGGAAGTTGTTGAATAGGGTGAGGGAGTCAAAAGGATCAAGTTTTTGCGGTTGGTGGATACAGTGTGGGATTCGAAGGGTTAAGATGTGCAGCAAACAGGCAAGTTTCTAATGTAGCAGGCTGGGATTAAACATCAGACATAAATATCTCAAGTCCATGGGCTTTTTCAAAATATCCAGCCAGCCCACACATCCACACATAATGTGTACTTTATTTACATTCACATATACACATGTGCTTTCCTTTCATTATCATAAAATCATGACACTCTCTTTCTGTCTCCACTTTTCTCACACAATAAAAGCGACAACAAATGAGGCACTTCAGGCTGATCAGTCCCTAAATGGTTTTTATTTAGCAGTACACAATATCAAATAGTGATGAAATAAATACATATCCTCACACCACATACCATATTATTATTAAGTAAGTACAAATTGTGACAAGTAAACAAGATATGTTTCACACTAATTGCGTTAATTCCTGAATGATGCCCGCTGACAGTCAATCAGTTGGACAATGATAATTTATTGTAACAAGCTGTCAACTTGACGTGATGAGATTCGATGTGTAACCTTTCCCATGTAAGTATGGACACATTTGTTGTATAAATAATTACACAGTATGTACAACCCATTCTCCCAGTAATTATTATATTATCATATTAAAAACATTTCTTATTTTATATATATATATATATAATGTATATATATAGTCTGTGATGGTCATGCTTTTCCATGGAATGTGAAAGAAAATTAAAATCATTAGTGTGACATGATTATAAAACAAACCTCAGTTGACAAATCTTTTTGAGTACACATGCACATTAATCTTTGCACACACACAACAAAAGCTCCTCAGCAATAAACACCCAAACAGTTCCATAACAGATTTTAAAAAAAAACAACAACAAAAAACCACTGCACCACTTCTAAAATGATTTGAGACCAAACCTAGGGGCGGTGGGGGTATAATTAACTGAGTAAGATCCAATAACTCACGGAGAAAAAAATAACAAACCCCACATCTGATTAAGCGAAGAACTAACAAAAGCTAAGTACTGAATAAGTTAAATTAAGTAAACAGAAATAGTACTCGGCCCTCTGTATTCAAGGAAAGTCGGATCAAGATGATGACAATTCAGTTTCAAAAAAGGATCTTGATAAAACAATGCTTTTTTTTAAGTTGTGTCTTCATTCAAAGAGGGCCAGAGAAAGCTTCGTCAATCCTTGACTAGAACAATGAAAAGCCACTAGACTCTTTGGCGTGTTCATAAGGGAAACTTCCCATATGCTGTTAATACAAGTTCAACCAAATAAAGCAAAGACCAAAACTCAAAAAAGACATTCTTCACTCAAAAAAGACAATCTTTTTCAACAATGTTAAAAATAAGCATATAAAAACATACATTTCATAAATAAAGAATGTCATCAAATAATGTGTAACACACATTCATTTAATGTTTTATTTCTTTCACTAATGCCTATGCGAACATTGCACAGCTCACAGAGCTGACCTCACAGCTTTGGTGCATGGTGAGAAACAAGCCATCCAAGCAGCTGACTAAAAATAATTTCAGGTGACTGACTTCAAAATATTTCACAGTGTGTGAGTGTGTTCGCTGGTCAGCAGCTACAGTACTCTGCTAACAGGTCACTGATTGGTAGCTTCTCTGCTTACAGGTCGCCAATGAACAGCTACAAGAGTGAGAGGGTGAACAGCTTGCCTGATGTTTAAACAGAAACTATGGTATCATATGGTGGTTCTTAAAAAAAAAAAAAAAAATGGTATAGTGTCTTCAAAGTTAGGCTCCTGCCATTTGGTAACAAATTCCAAAGACACAACTGAATGTCCGCTTTGGACTATTACAAAAAGCAGTCAACTCTTGTAATTCTAAAAATACCAACCATTAACTGCCACACAATTCTTTATAATCAAAAGCAGTACTTGCATTTTTGTTCTTATTCCATGCCACATTCAAGCACAAAAGCCATGAACATACACACCATCACCACCACCACCACCACCACCACCACTGTCCCTCACTCATAGAGAAAAAAAAATAGTAATTTTAAGTACAGCCATATTAATAATAATCTACTTCTGCCATAAGCATCACACTGCTGAGAGGGTATTTTTTCAGCGAAATGTAAACCAAGTCAGACTCCTCTATAACCTATTTTCATTTTCAAGACCAATCTGACCCCAAAAACGGGTCATGCACATGTTTATGCCTTATCTTAAGTCTGGTGAAAACCAATCCCAATCAACTGACAGTTGCAAAATCAGAGATGATACTACTAGTCTTTGGGACATATATTTTACATAAAATTGAAGCTACTGTGGCCTGCGACTCAAAAATTGGCCACTACATACAAACACAACAGGCACAGTAGCCTAGTGGGTAAGATGTCGGATTTCCAATCTAAATGTCTGGGGTTCAATCTTGCCAAGGTGCCTCTTGCTTCCTGAGTCTTTTAAAGGGTGGAGATTTTTCTTATCTCCCAGTCAACATGTGTGCAGAACTGTTAAAACAGTGTCTACATCCTCTGTGTTTTACATACATGTATACAGTACATTAAACATACACGTTAAAGATCCTGTAAGTCATGTCGATGTTCAGTGGCCTACAGAAACATGAGAACACCCAGCCTGCACGTCCACCAAAGATGAAGTATGCAGACTGTGCAGAAACATATCGCCTGCACAGTGTGGGAAAAACAATATGCATACATGCATTCGATAAAAATCGGAATTCTTCACACACACACACACACACACACACACACACACACACACACACACACACACACACACAAATGTGACTACTCATCTGAACTGACTGATACCCAAACTAGTTTTAAAATCCATCAACTACTGGCAGGCCAAATTTACCACAGCATTTCTTGTCCGCTAAGAAGCCTTTCATGATGCATTTTTTGTCCACAAACAAAAAACACAGGTCTCCACTTTCAAATTAAACGAAAAGGAAAGAAAATGGTCGTCCATGACTCGAAATTCAAGCTTTTTCATGAGCATGTCATTACTGACACAAAATGGACAATGTATCAGTTCTTTCATTTGGAATACACACCTAAACCCAACATCAGAGTGTATACATCAATGTGTGATTATATAACAATGAGGTCTGTCTTTAAAACTTCAGACTGCCACGCTGCCAGACAGAAACAGCCTTTGACGCTGCTGTTACAAAGTCACTGCTTTTAGGTAAGATGTGTTCCTAACAGTGCAAATAACCAATAAGCCTGATAGTACCCTCAACCTGATCCTTTTCGTTCATGCCTGAGGAAGATTATGATTTGAAAAGCTGTCAGCCTGAAGAATTCCCAATTCCTTTCTTGACTTGGAATTCATGTGTTCTTTCTTGGTATCTACCAATATTCACTATTTCTCTTGAGGAATTTCCAATTCCTTTCTTGACTTGGGATTTATGTGCTCATTCTCGACAGCTTCCAATATTTACTATATTTCAGTGACCCAACTGTATTAGTAGCATTCAGTATTCTATTTTTTCAATGATCCTATTGTATTAGTACCATAACACATATGGACTCATTCATGATCAGCATTTTTTTTTTTTTTTTTTTTTTTTTTAGCAAACTAACTTCTTGACATAAAAACACTATAAGCAGTTTCATATCAAGTACGATGTAGTTTTATGCATTTATGTATTTTAAAGTTAAATTGTACAATCAACTAAAATTATAACCAGCAGTGAAAGTAATCAAATTGTATAAGACAGGGGAGTGGCAGTGGAAGGGAGGGGAGGAAAACAGGTTAACAAGATGAGGACACCTGAAAAAAAAAAAACAACAAAAACATACTGAGCAGGTAACCATACCATGCCTTCCAAATAATTTTTCTTATGGGAAGCTTACTGGGATTTTTGTCAAAAAAAAAAAAAAAAAAAAAAAAAAAAAAAAATCACACACACATTCAAAAATGTGACCTGTTAATATGATAGTCACAGTGTTGCTTCTGAAGTACAAACTTTCTGTATACTATGTCTATTTTGTTTTCTATAAAGGACTCAAAACTCGTTGCTTAAAACGTTAGACATAAATTGAATAACAACAAACCTCCATTACTTAAGCAGTATTTCTTCCAACGTAATGGAACAATACTTTTTGTTAAACAGTGTTTATTGAAAGTGACATAATAAAAATTTACGTGTGTCAAATCACACTACATAATATACAAATAAGTTTAGGCAAGCTTCAAAAGGAGTGATACCATTGCATCAAAATACAAAATGTGAGTAAACCGTAATTAATTCTACATAAAATTTCTGAAAGTAATGAAAAACATGGGCTATTATCGTACAAACCAACCGATCCATACATGCTTGAGAAAGATGAGTTCTGCATTGGAAAATACCATAACATGAAAAATGCAAATGTTTATCATATAAAACCACAAACACACATTTAAAGAAACTAAAATCAGCCAAAACAGGCCACATTAGAATCACCATCATCAATTAAAGTTACAACATGCATTCAGAGACTGTTATCACGTATAATAACCTCCGCAGCACACCACCAGATCTATTTTCCTTCTATATCAATCATTTTTCATCTACTGTCATGATCATGACTAACAAATCAAATAAAAATCAGGCAAAAGAAAGCTGTAGAGAAACACAAAAACAACAACAAAACTGTACAACAACAGCTAAAGTCACAAACGACACAACATCAGATCACATCCAGCAAACAAGACTTTTCGTTCTCAGATCTTTCGATGTTCTCCTTCAAAAAACAACATGAGTCATTCATTGCATATCGTCCACTGGAAGAGGTATAGATATTCAACAGTACAATCTTCTATGGTCCTCTAAAACTAGGATTGCTAACATAAAATCTAAAACTGAAATTGGTAACGCAAAGCTTACATTTTGTGTTTTTTTTACTAACACCTTTCTTGTAAAAGTCCACAAAGCTGAAGTATACCAATAATGTAAAAGAAATCTTCAATATCAAAAACAAAAGCTCTCAAAAATAATTATGAAAATGGATTCAGCAAGATCTTTGCAGATGAGATAATTAGCATAGTACATTAATGGGGGAGAAAAAACACCAACGACCCCAAAACTCACGACCACAGGGAAAAGAAATCTTTACATCTTCCAGCTCTTTCACGGGAAGCCATCTTCAGATCGAATCATTCACAAGTTAGTCACCACACAATAAAATAATGCAAATATTAAAAAAACAAAAATGCATGTCAAAACGTTTTAAACAAACTGACTGAACATAAGGGGAAAAGAGACACAGAGAGAGAGAGAGAGGAGAGAGAGAGAGAGAGAGGTGAGAGAAAGAGAGAGAGAGAGAGGACAGAAAGAAAGAGAGAGGAAAAGAGAGACTGAAAGAGAGAAAGAGACAGAGAGAGAGGAAAAGAGAGACTGAAAGAGAGAAAGAGACAGAGAGAGACAGAGAAAGAGAGAGAGAGAGCAAGAGAGAGAGACAGAGAGAAAGAGACAGAGAGCAAGAGAGTGAGAACAACCAACCATATTCTTTTCTAAACTACCAATTACACAGAAAGACAAACATCCCAGCTGATTTACAAATGACTACCACACCTTTAAACACTGAGAACATGTAATTCACTTTACCAATATGGTTTTAAGTCCGTTTCTGCCACAAACCAATACACTTTTAATTACACTCGCACTATTTCCATAAGTATCTTCAGACAACTGACTAGCTGCTTTGATGAAGAATATCGGTAGGGGGAGAAAGGAAACAAATCTCACTTGAGGTATAACAGAAAGGACAACAACTAGAGAGAATATTGCCTGTTGAGTCGTCACATCTCTCAGCCAGCGTTATCAGTGTCGATCTGACACTTGTAGCATAAATAAACACTAAGTGTGTGGCTAAGCTATCCGTCACTAGCAACAACTGGTTAAAGAAGAACAAACAAACAACACTGACAACAGCAACAAAACCAAGTCTCTTGTCACAGACTCGACACTTTTTTTCAGCAACAGTATACATCTGTCTTATACATCAATTCATTCATTCATTAGTAGTGTAAAAATGACAAAAAAATGAGTTCACAACCATGAAATGTATAAGTACACAAGTTATTATCAATTATGTTTAAAAAACATATACAGTTTTACATACCTAGCACCAAATGGGTTGGCTCCACTGAGTTGTGACAATGCAATTTTACCTGTTTTTTTCTTTTTTTCGAAAGCAGGAAACACTGCATTCAGTTCACATGAAACTTGATTCAGTATACATGAACAAGAACAATGATGTCATCCAACCCCAAAGAATATCAAAACAGTTTCATCCACTTACATATCATTTCAGTAATTATGGTTATCATCAAAATCAAACAAACTGAGCCAACAACACATCCCTCCACGCTATTTTCTCCTAAAAAAAAAACAAAAAAACCCCAACAACACAAAAACAAAAAACCCCAACAACACAAAAACAAAGTCACACTGCTCTGGCTCTAAAAGCAACAATACCCAGCTATAATATTCTCTTACAACCTGGATTACAATCTCATGCACAAAAATATTACTTGATGTGCACAATGCATTATTATCAATATCAGACAACAAGAAGTAAATTTCAAGAATCTTTTTTATCTTTCCAAAAACCCAACAAACACAAAGTATAAATATGACTCACCAAACAAAGTAAAAACATATGAATCAAAGGCTCTCAACAAACAACAAACACAAATACATACAGAAAAAAATTAAACAGTGGGAAAAGAAAATCTCTAAAGCTGTATGCATACTGTATATTGTGACCTGCATAATAAGTCAACTGCAATTAAATTTTGATTGTAGTGTTGTGAACAATGATCTAAATTTAGTAAAGATCAACCCATAAATGGCTCAGAAATTTTTAGCTTCTTTTCATTTTCTCTGATCTCAGACTTTCTGGCCCTCTTATGCTGAAGCTATGTCCAAAATTTCAGTGAAACTGCCTCAAAACAATTTAAACAGATTTTTTAAAAAACAGGGCCACTGTGACACCCTGCCTGCACCCCCCAAAGACAAATCACAGAAAAGAAAAACAACAAACTTCTGTATACTATTACCCATTCAAACGTGTACATGATTTATAAATATATCCTCATACAGAAGAGCTTCTGGTTCACACTTGGTAAAAATCCATTCACAAGGCCTGGAGCTAAGGAATTCTCAAAGGTAACTCTCTCTCCATCTAAAGACATACAGACAGACACAATATGTGTGCCACAAGTGACTAAATCTCTGGCCTTTTTCTAAAACAGAAAAAAAAAAACCCAGGAGAGGGAGTCATATACACACACACCACACACACACACACACACACACACACACACACACACACACACACACACACACACACACAAACAGAGACCACCACTCCAATACACAAAGGGAAAAAATCCTGTATCAGATATAACTTATCAGGTGTGACAATGAGTTTCAACCTTGACACAAAACAAGTATAAAAACTGAAGGAAGACTACTTTTCTCACTGATCCACCTGAATCAGAAGAAAAACCATAAACCAAACACAACATACTGCAGACAACAAATACAAATGCAAACAAAAGACTGTACTTTCTAAAAAACAAAATTTACATATTAACTTTCCACAATTATATATCGTACGAAAGAGGAACGTCAATCTCAACAGTAGGATCATACCATCAAACAAACAATGCGGTACAAACCATCACGATACTTGATTTAAGTTCAGCGCTGACTACCATAAAATGTTCAGTGCACATCAGCACAACTATTTACGGTTAAAGTTTTCCCTCTTCAATTAACCCTTTGACTCTCTCACCCTGTCTACCAGCTTTCTGCACTGTCATCCATGATAACAAAGCAGAAATTGACCCTTTCAGTCCTTCATCCTTTCCACCAGCTTCCTACAAGAAGCTGATGAACAGGGTAGAAAACGGAAAGGGTAACATTTTTGCAGCTAGAAGATAAGGTGCTGGAGTTAAAGGGTTAAAAGCCTAACAATATATGTCTCCATTCAACACACAGCAGTGTAAGCCCACTAGCAATAGTACAAAAGACAATCCAGCATATATATATATATGATAAAATGATGTTGTCTCAAAATTTTGGTGATACTTTGCTAATGTGTGACAAATGGAATGGAGAATATACTATCAATGACTGATACAAAGCACAGGAAGATATTCAAAGTTTAAACAATTTTCAGAAGGATCTTTCGATGAGAGTGGTTTGACCAAAGGTGAAATAAAATTCAACGTTCAACAACAAATCAGCAACCGGTAGAAATCCAGATGGGAAGGAGAAAGTGGCGGTGGATTGAATATTCCCTCTAAAAGAAGTAAAGCAGTCTTCCAACATCACTGGGCACTTCTAACAGATCGGATCATGCAGTCCTATTTGAATACTTTGGCTTACTGGTCAGAATAAGTTCATCCTTCTTTTCTCTGAACAGCTCAATAATAACCCAAGAATACGGATGATGAACGGATTGGGATTTTACACTAAAAAGAGGAAGATTATCTAGAGTTAAGACATGAGTGCATGCGTGCATGTGTGTGTGTATGTGTGGAGTGTGTCTGTCTGTTTATATAAACCGGGAAATTAAGAAGAAATCCCTTACATCAAAAAGTGATACCACATACTGACCACAATATTGTCAGTCAATCATTTTTTTCAGACCCAGCTGACGACATGAATTTTCTTTGATAGTATTCTAGTCATGAAAATGAGATGCAAGCCCTTCACAACAGTTATCAAACAATTGATTTCAAACCGCCTTAAACAATGGTAGCATGCAACAATCCCTTTCCATCAATGCAGGTTATATCATAATCGTGGGGTGTAGGGGGGGGGGGAGTACAAGGGGATGGTTGGGATGGGGGAGCAGAAGCCATGGTTTCATGCTGCCTCCAAACCTCACAGCTGCATGGCGGAAAGAAACAAAAACAACAAAATCATCCTTTGAAAAAATTTCAAAAACAAACCACATTATTCACTCCTGTGCCTCGTGGGACTTCAGCAACAAAACAGACACTGAAATCTGGGATGACAATGGCAATACACCATTCTTTCTCGCGCATTTTTCGCTATACCACTTCCAATTTTCGATTACGTGGTATCGCGTGATCATTCATGTATGGATAAGTTTATGACCATACATATACGTATATGTATGGTTATACACTTTTAGCCTATTTCATTATTCATTTGTGCATGTGAGCTTATTTCACTATTGATTTGTGCATGTGTATTAATGTGTATTCCCGATGTATGTGTGTGATATACAATTTCAGTGCTGCTGTATGTATTATACTCTGCATCTTGTAAAATGTGTAACGCCCGGTGAGTTCAAAAGAGTTAGGGGAACAGTGCCATACAGGTATTACTTAATAGTATCATTACTATATTTACTGGTGACCATTCAGCACAATTAACTTAACTACAGCAGTACAACATACTACTGAACGTCTCCAGCTTTACTTCACAAGCATGACCCTTACTAACCTTTTTTAAGTACATGAAGAAACTACATTAGCAAATATGTAAAAAGTACCTAAGTGGCCACGACTACTGTGGAAATCATGCTCAACTTTTACAGAACAGTTATGCAACTGCAAAACAATCATCCTTGTTATCTTGTTTTTGTATACTCTTGCAATCTATCGTAACTGAATTTCACACACTTATATGTATGTGGGCAAGCAAACATAAGCACAATCTATATAACAAACAAATAAAAGTAACACAAACTTATTCTCAAAAGGAACTAACACTTATTCTCAAACAGAACTAACAAAAATTTATTCTCAAACAGAATAACTCAAACAGAACTAACACAAACTTATTCTCAAACAGAACTATCAATGAAGCTTGAAAGGGTGGGATGCAGAAGAAGACACATGCCGTGACATGGACATTGTATCGTTTTCTTTCTGAATAGTTAGCATGGTCTGGTTACCTCCAAACATCACATGAATGATCATAAAGTATGCTTCATCAGCGAAAGAGTTTTAAAAATAAAAAGACATACCAAACAGGACTGATTTTTTTTAAACTCTGCACAGCAGCTGCTACAGTGGTGAAAAAATATAAATTTATACAACCAGTGCTCACTTCAAGTTAAACACAAATCCACCAATAAAACCATTCTGCAAAAAGCTGTACACAGAGGTAAGCTGTACCAAGAATACCCTACCTTCTGAAGGTAACAGGAACCCAGGAAAACTGGTAAATCATCACAGAAACATAACAATCTGCACCACCTAACAAAGCCTTCATGACATCAGTCACAGAACTAGATGATGCACATACACCTACCATCTGTACAGTTTACAGAAAAAGGCAA
>CM060311.1:24239788-24257288 GCA_030674185.1 Monoplex corrugatus | reverse complement strand
CCGTTCCAATGGCTGTACCCGCTTCCGCTGTAAGAATCATGCACGCTTGTTTCTGAAGGAAAGGTGGGCATGCTGCTGAGGTCACTGGCACTGACTGTGGTGGCTTGCACGGTGATTGGCCTTTGACCCCGCATGGCGCTCGGGGTCAGGGCGATGTTCAACAGGATGTTCATGTTAGTGTTTTCGTTGCCTGGGCTTTCGTTGCTTGGATCTCCGATGTCATGCAAACCAAAATTTCGATTCGTGCTGCTCATGCCTCGCTTAGCATCTCTGCATACAATCTGACCTGCAACAGCAGAACAGAAATTCTAATCAATGATGAAATTAATTCTGTTGTGATGTGACTGGTCTGTAGAAAAAGAGAAAATAAACCATCCTTTAGTGCTGAAAACAATTTACTGCATATCAAAAGGATCAAGGCTACACTATGGTATTTTAACAAAATATGATACACTTCTGAATTCATGTATTAAATGGGCAAACAAAGGACCAACATTCCATGGAAAAGGTAAATCTATGAAAATTCAAGAGACAGAACATTAAATTCATATATTATAAATACATTTATGCATTGAATTCGGAAAACAGTGTCATGCATTGAATTCTGGGAAAAAGTGTCATCTTAACTCTCTCGCTACGAGCATCATGATTTCTCGATCATGTCTTAACAATGTTTGTGTACGAGCGTTAGAGAAATCTGACTTGGGGTTTTGAAAATTTGCAAGGCTTTCAATATTTCCATTATCCGAAACTAATGGCTAGAAAAAAAATTCTTCAGTCATTTTTAGCCTCGTTTCAGGCCATCAGGTCACTGTACTCTGCAGTTGGTGTGTAGACAGTGCAAAGTTCACGACCCATTAGCTCTGCAGCAAAGCAGACAGCAGAAAAGCAAATGGCCGAACAACACTCGACATCTCAGCGCTCTTCAAGACAATCTCTTCCTTCAGTGCACTTGCAGTATGTGCAAGTTGGATTTTATGAAATTTCATTCAAAATGTGACTGTAGGAACTGATGTATTGACCTGACTGTGTATTTTGTAAGACATTTTTTACCTGAAAATTCTCTAATTTTACTTGTACCATTACTCAGCAACCATGAGGGTTAGACTGTTGAAATTTCAGCATGTTGTACACCAATCTTTTATAAATAGCTCTCTGCTTTCATTTGTTTGCATGAGAATTTTTCTCATGACCTATACAAATGGTGCATATCAGGGGAACGGCAAGGGGCATAATTGTATGTAGCGAGTGAGTTAAAAGCAGTGGGACTAGTAATTAGTTTTCAATGTGATTTTTATTTTGTATGTGTTTGCAGGTTAAAATATTCTAGGAAGGGGTCAAACAAATGATGAAGTCAAAATGCACCACTTGTGCAAAATGTCAGGTTAACTGCATATGTAATATTGTCTGAAGCTGATGGAAAATACAGGGATCTAATAGTTGGTTTAATCCTCCTAGGAAAATTGTTTTTATATTTATGAATGCATATTTGTAAAAAAATGTTTTTTTAAAAGTCTCTTCAAAACATATTTTAGTTTCAAAAATATATGATCATAAAACATCACATAGAAGAATATAATGCAATTTTGACATGAAACTTCTACACAATCGAATGAAAATGGCTAATGTATATTTTTTTTCCATTGGTGGTAACTAAGGGGTGATTACTTCTTCAAATTAGAAAAAAGCAGCTTGTTTTTCCTTTGATTTACCCATGTGTATTATGTCTCGTCAAATTGGCTGTACTCAATACGTATGTGTACATATGTAGGCATATGTTCTGATGTACAGATAAATTTGTACAAAAAAAGGAATGTATGTACACACATACACAGCCTTTCTTAAAATGACACATACACAGCCTTTGTTAAAATGAGCTATGTTTTGCATGTGGAAGCTTAGCTCTTGTGATGTGATTTATGTGTTTTGCTATATGTATATATACAGACATACGTAATATATATATATATATAATACATAAAACTTGTCGGGTGAGTCAAAAGCAAAAACTACTAGTCCGTCGGGCAAATGACAATTCTGACCCCTGCAGTTATAATTTATTTTGATTTTTCAAACTTTCTGATCTGCAGACTGATTTTGTCTGCAATGATCGAGTCCGCTAACAAGCGCGTGAAAATGTGGCTATCTAGGGAAAGGCAACTCTTGCGTCCCATAGGCCTGTCAGTGTAGGGAGTCAGTGCGATACAATCGAGTGTCTACAGATCAGTGACCTTTCGCCCAATCTGTCAGTTTTGGTCGAACGGTTAGAAGGTTCTAATTAAGTCCAGAAACTGGAGAAAATACTTCAACATATATCTTATCGAGATCAAGGAATGGGGCAAGGAAATTCAAGAGACAAGTGCAAATTTGATGCATCATTTGATAAGGTGATTCCATCAAAGAAACTGGTTCACTTCATATCTATCAAACAGAAAACAAACTGTTCTCATCAATGGCACTTATTCTCAACCTGCATACCTGACCTGTGGTGTTCCAAGGATCTGTCCTTGGCCCTGTTCTTTTCACTCTTTACACCTCCCCCCTGTCCACCATCATCAACTCCCACTCTATAAAACACCACTTCTATGCTGATGACACCCAACTTCAAGACAGTGACTCACCTGGACAATATACAGCGCCTCTTGACTCGCACCACTGAGTGTTACTCGGACATTAAGAACTGGATGACATACAATAAACTTCAGCTTAACGACGACAAGACAGAAGCTATCCTCACTGGCACCCGTCAGAAACTTTCTCAGCTGCCTCCTCTTTCTCTCCCATTATGTAACACATCAGTCCCAACTTCTGATTCAGCTAAAAATCTTGGTGTCTGCATTGACTCTACCCTCTCCATGAACAACTTTGTTTCTCAAACTGCCAGATCTTGCTACTATCACCTCCATCGTATAAGCCTGATCAGGAAGTATCTCTCTGTCGAAACAACTGCTGACATGATAAAACTAGCTCAAGACAAATACCTTGTAACCAGTGTGTGTGTGTGTGTGTGTGTGTGTGTGTGTGTGTGTGTGTGTGTGTGTGGTGTGTGTGTGTGTGTGTGTGTGTGTGTGTGTGGTGTGTGTGTGTGTGCGTGGCGTGCGCGTGTGCGCGTGGCGTGCGTGTGTGCGCGTGCGTGTTGTGCGCGTGCGTGCGCCGTGTGCGTGCGTGCTGTGCGTGCATGTGTCTGTTTCAGCGCTTAGATTTGATTTTATCAAGATTTTTCGCTATATAAATATTGTAATTACTATTATTAGTTTATAAGGCATAGACGGTGCTTGATGATTTTTCTTGCATTATTTTCACTTGTCTCTCAGGACATAAATTTCAGTAAGGGTGGATTCAATGTTTTGAAAGTGTTTTCCCTTCACACTGAAGCCAAGAACACGAACACACACACACACACACACACACACACACACACCACACACACACACACACACACACACACACACACGAGACATAATACTTATACAACAACAACAAATAGAAATTTTTTTTAAAAAAAACAAAAATCAAATGAAACTAGAAAACAAAATACAAATAAAATTAAAAGTACAACAAAACAAAACAAAAGACACACACATATCAACCAGTCAACAAAAGCCAACAGTTCAGTACCACTACAGACCTGGCCAAACAGGTAGGTGTGGCTGGTGATCCAATGGAAACAAAATGATTTTCTTTAAAAAGCTGCAAACTAACCATCTTTGTGTATGAAACTGCCAATTGTTCTGCTGGACTTGCTTCATTAGAACATACTTACCAAGTCTGACCAGTGCCAACATTTCTCACTATTTGTGTTATGTCTGATCAGTGCCAACATTTCTCACTATTTGTGTTATGCGTGTGCTACACACACATGTATACACACACACTCCTCTCTCTCCTCTCTCTCTCAACAGTTTCATACTCTTGTCTCTTTCTCTCCCTCACATACACTCACACTTTAAAAGTAAACGATTAAAATTAGGAAAGGGGAAAAATATTGCAGGATGATGATGAAGTAATTTGCAAAACGTAACAAATGATCAGTTGGACTAAGATAAACTAAAGAACACTCTCTAAGTCTAACTTACACAGAGAATCCATGTAAACTTTGAGATCAATCATCTGCCTTTTACATCTACGTGTTATCACTAAATCTCCAACTGTTCACCTTCCCCCACCCTGATTAAAGTCTCCAGAAGAAAATTTCACCACCTTTATTGTAACAATAGCTTATTCTGCTGAATATTTTTGGTCATCATAATAAAGAGAATTCCACTATTTGGGGGCGGGGGGGGGGGGGGGGGGATCATGTCGGGCTAGTGAAAATATCTGTGGGCTAGTAGATCTTAAAACCCACTAGCCCAGCTCGCTAGTAGAATACTTCAATCTTCTCCAGGCCTGTATATATATATATATATACATATATATATAATATATATATATATATATATATAAAAGAAACTTAGAATAGACACGAGTTTAGAAAATAATTAGACAAGTGTTTCGCTAATTCTTACATTCGACTCAGGTCATGATACTATATATATGTATATATAATATATATATATATATATATATGTATATATATATATATGATGTATATGTATTATATATTATGTTATATGTATATGTATGTATGTGTGTGTGTGTGTGTATGTGTGTGTGTGTGTGTGTGTGTTGTGTGTGTGTGTGTGTGTGGTGTGTGTGTGTGTGTGTGTGTGTGTGTGGTGTGTGTGTGTGTGTGTGTGTGTGTGTGTGTGTGTGTGTGTGTGTGTGTGTGTGTGTGGTGTGTTCTTTGAAATCAGTAAAACAGTTTTCAGAAAAAACATCACACTGACCTCTACCAGCCATTCTCCCCATTCACATTCCCTCTAATATCCAGTATAATTCCAATCAAGTCACATGTCAAACATTTTATATTTCCAGTCAAACTTTAAGACACACCCCTTTCATGTGTAAATGCATGCTAAAGATCATGTAGGCTACGTCAGCATTCAATGGCTTAAAGAAACACAAAAATTCACAACACTGACTGATTGATTGATTCGACACCCACTCAGGTGATATGGCCGATGGGGATAACCATCCCAGGATAGTGGGGGAAGGGGGGCTTATCTAATCCTATACTGACACCACCAGAACAACAATGATGATAAGATGGGCCACTGAGAAGGCCAGTAGCACACACACCCCACACCCCAACCTCCCACATGGGAGTCGAACCCACAACCATCAGCATGTGAATCCGACGCTCAAACCAACTGAGTTACTGAGGCATGCCATACCCAACATGCATGCCCACTAGATGAAATATTCAAGGCGTACATCAACATAAGCCTGCACATTGTCAGCAAAACAGCATGTCTACATGTATACATGGGAGAAAATACTGTTCTGAATAAAACAAACAAACAAACAAACAAAAACCCACAGAAGGAGAAGGCACCTCAGCCATGACTGAAATGTTTTTTTTAAAAAAAAGAAGGCACCCCAGCCATGATGGAGACAAAGCACGGAGCTCTGGAAACACAACTTCTGACAGGCCTTGGACTCATGAAACCTTCTGTCTTGCCAACTTCTGCTTCAACAATAGAAACACCCACTGGGACAACTCATGGGCTGTTGAGCAGGGGGGTAGAAGTCAGATGACCTGTTCATCAGGTAGATTGCAGTGCATTTTGCCTTGTGGGGACAAGTGTTGTCACGAAGAAGCAAGCTTCTGTTAGTGCCAACAGTTGGACGCTCTTCATGTGCGGACTTTAAACTTTGTGAAGAATGAATCCCACTTGATAAGGAGTGTAGACTTCTCAGGCAAAGTATCAACAATGACAGAACCACAAAGTGGTGAAAAAAACAAAAAACAAAAAATGAAAAGAAAGTATCTTCTGGCTCTGAAAACCTGACCAAAGAACAACAGGGTTTTTTGTTGTTGTTGTTGTTGTTTTGTTTTTTTGGCATCAGCAGGCTCTCACACTGATCTGACCGCTTGCTGGGGATACCATGAAAAGACATTCATGTTTCATAATATGTAATCACATTACATGGGTAGAGGGCCATTTGGTCCAAATAATGATACTTAATCAATATGTGTGTGTGTGTGTGTGCGCTACAATTGAGGTATCAGTCTTGTAGCCTTTATCCAGTTTGTTGCAGGCCATGGTCATCTCACAGAATCTGTTCTACTGTTCAAAAGACAGATTTAAAAAAAAAAATTTTTCTTACAGGTCTTGCTAATCTCTCAGAGAGAAATGTGAGTCTCCTTCCATCATTCCTTTTAATACTTAATAATAGTTTTATAAAAAGCAAAATCTAATCTGTTCATTCCTAATTATCACAGACTTCCCTGGCTTATAGGTAATGGAAAAGTCAGTACAGCCTGCTTTAAAATGCTCAATCCATCAGCAGATTGTGCAGTAAGAGTACTAAGACACATACATAAGCCATCAAGTCTTCAAAACCAGCAAGTCTTTTCACTTGTTCTTCCCGAAGTTTCCACCTGGTAATGATGTAACCTAATTTATCTACTTCTTGGGTCCATTTTTACAGGCTCTCCTGTTACGTTCTTTTACTGATGATATACAGACATTTATATGTCAATTTAAAACTGTGCATGTAAAAGGAAAAATGGCTGAACGTTTCAATATCTGTATTTTGTGTATGTATGAACAAAACAAACAAAAATTGTCTGACAGTCCTTTCCGAATTACACAATGATGAGTCCTTCTACTAATAAATATCCTTAATTATGAAAAAGTAGACAAACCAAAGATAGGTGAGAGACAGAAATACAGAGAGTAAGAGCTATTACTAGCATCTAAATACACAAAGATACAAGAAAAGAAAAAAATATATATATATCTATATTATATATATATATATATATGCGTGTATGTGTATTATACATATATTCTCTTACGGAAACAGTATCCAAGCAAACACTACTGAATTCAACAAAAGTGACATGACAGTAGTAGTCTCCTATGGCTATAATAAGTGGCTTTATGTCTCTTTGATACTAACAGCTCCTGCAGGCTCCCTGGCACTGAGAGTTTGCTGATTGTACCTGGGCTTGGTAGTATGTTTGTGAACTAGAATAAATAAGATGAGGACTGTGCCACTGAAACCGTGGCCAGAAGGGGGGTGGGGGAGGGAACAAAAGTCATCATCAACAACAACAAAGGGCACTGAAAAGCAATAAAAGTAACCAACAAAGACAATGAATCTTAAACAAATGATGAGCAAGGGCTCTGATTTTCAGCAAGCCTGTTGATATGAAACACAGAAAAATCGCCCATGCTATGCCATGCCATAAACATCATTTGAAAACACAAACTGGTAAACAACTTTGCCAGAGTCGATAAATGGCGTTATAAAATCCACTTCAAACATCTCCTAGTGTGGGCTTTCAATCCCTCTGCTGGGGTCTTTGTCAAACGCAATAAATCTGAATGACCGACTGACCTGAGAAAGAGTCGCGGGCGATGGTCATGGTTTTCAGCCAGCGGTCAAAATGCACCATGTCCATGATGTCCATACGCTGGATAATGTCTGTCACAAGCTCTTTAGCTTGCTCAATGCCAATAAAATCATCTCCATCTTCATCATCATCTGAAACACAGATTCATCACCACTCTTTTAATTTTAAGAATAAATGCTTCCGTCTTTAACCTAGTTTAAATTGTATAACTTTTTCATCTATTTCAACTTCTACTATTATTAGTTTTAAACTTATACTAACAATGCACAAATTGAAATAATCCAACCCATACTACAGTCAGGTGGCCAGACATCCAACAAAATACAATGATATATTGCAATCCAAGTTTTTGCATGCAACATAAGTCCAAAAGAGACTATTTAAAACTAACCAGAAGTGTGTGTGTGTGTGTGTGTGTGTGTGTGTGTGTGTGTGTGTGTGTGTGGTGCGTGCGTGTGTGTGTGTGTAGTGTGTGTGTGTGTGTGTGTGTGTGTGTGTGTGTGTGTGTGTGTGTGTGTGTGTGTGTGTGTGTGTGTGTATGTGTGTGTGTGTGAGTGTGTGCATGCACCCGCACATGTGTGTGTTCCCGATAATGCACTGCTGTACATTTTTTGCCCATAAAAAATAGAAAATGACTTGCGCTTTCCAGAATTATGTGTATTTAATGACATAAGTCTGTTCTCCTGAGTGTGATGTGCAGTTTTCAATCTTGTCATGCTAGCAAACAATAGTTGTGTGCAATTAAAGAAATTTAACGATTACTTCCTTAGGATGTTATGATCTCTTTCCTCCCAAACACATTTGCAACCTGTAACAGGAACCTGCCAAGTTTCTGTATGAATTTGTTTCGGTGAAGCTCAAGTATATCTTTTTAATTTTTTTGTTTCCTCTTGGTTGATGGTAAAACAAAACCACCTGAAAGCTTTGGACATTCAGAAGTCAATAAAAATCATCAAAAACATTTTCAAATACAAAATCTGAAGCAACAATGATGGTTATATTCATAAAGAGTGCAACCATAAGTCAAGAAAGAGATGAAAAAACAAACAAAACAAAAGAAAAAACAAACAAACATACAAACAAAAACTGACAAATTTTCATCGTGCAGTTTTGGTAGGAGTAGTCTACCTTACCAGCTTAACCCTTTGACTCCTGCACCCTATCCACCAACTGCAAAAATTTGACTCCCTGACCTATCCATTGGCTTCCTGTATGAAGCTGGTGGATAGGGTGAGGGAGTCAAAGGGTTAAGTTTTTGCTTTGCTAGCATGGTTGACAGTGAAGGATGCGGGTGGGCAGGGTGCAGGAGTCAAAAGGTTAATGCGCTTCAACATCTAAATCTCTAAATCTGACAGACCAGACAGAATTCCTATTTTGGTGATTGTAGGCCTACTTTTTTTTTTCTTTCTTTTTTTCTTTTCTTCTTTTTACTGCTGCCAGCAGTTGTGAAAAACACAGTTCAGGAAATTTTTTTGAAAGTTCGCACAAATCAGGAACATTTCTTTGCAACTTGAACATTTCCCTCCATTTATTTTGTTAGTGGTGGGTATGCAAAAACTGTGGTAGAATTTCAATATAAATTTTTAAGCTTATAAACAGAATATCTAGTAAAAGTGAACAGATCTGATTCAGTTGATGAAACTGAGAGTAGGACTTGACAAAACAAAATAAAACAAAAGGCATTACTTACATACCTAATTTCATAATTTTGTATACATATTTCATATGACCATTTATTAATTTCACTTATTGCACTTGCTTTTGTTATTTTGTGCAATGCTGACGTCTTACTGTGGATTCCCGAAGCAGTGAATTTCTTTTATGCATGCTGTTGCTATAACACAGTGTAATGATTGTGTTAACAAATGACATCAGCTTCTATTAATCAGATTCATAGAATTACACAATATATAATTTAATAATACATACATGCAAACACACTTAATGACTAATGAACTACTATATTTATGCATATATTAACAATACTTTACAGAGAATACTATTCCTTCTGAAAATGTAATCAAAATTTAAAAAAATTATGCAACCATAATACACACTCCACTTTTTATGGCTCAAATCACAATTCATAAGAGACAGATGACAAACATGTGATCCTGAGAATCACAATTTATAAGAGACAGATCACAAACATGTGATACTGAGTCAGTGAGTGGTAGACAATTTACATGATCAATAATACAGCACTTACTTAAATAGGACAAATACACAATGCATTACAGCACAGAACAACCAAAATCACTTCATCTCAGTAATCAAATACTCTTTGCACACACATTAAACAACATTCTAACCCCCTTTCCAAAGTTATCTTAATACACAAACACATAAGCACATTATACATGCACTTACATGTGAGCACACAACATACCGCGGCACGCGGCACGCGCGCACGCACGCACGCACGCACCGCACGCACGCACAGCACGCACGCACCACCAACCACCACACACACACACACACACACACACACACACACACACACACACACGGACAGGGAAAACATAAGAGACCAATTTCTAACAAAATTGAAAACTGTATCTAGTTAGTGAAACATTGAAGTTAAGAAAGAGTGCCAATTAAATTTACTGAACAAAGTTTGAAAGGGTGTTTTATGAGTTTTGATTGTTTTGATGTGGTGTTAGTGTGTTGTGTAGTTAGTGAGTGTGGTGTGGAAGCAGTGTGTGTGTGTTGGTTGTGATGTGTGTGCATGTCTGTGTTGTGGTGTGTGTAGGTGTGTGTGTGTGTGTGTGTGTGTGGTGTGTGTGTGTGTGTGGTGTGTGTGTGTGTGTGTGTGTGTGTGTGTGTGTGTGTGTGTTGTGTGTGTGTGTGTGTGTGTGTGTGTGTGTGTGGTGTGTGTGTGTGTGTGTGTGTGTGTTGTTGTGTGTGTGTGTGGGTGTGTGTGTGGTGTGTGTGTGTGTGTGTGTGTGTGTGTGTCATAAACACTACACAGATTATATCATAAGTAATCAGATTCTTGCTGATTCTCTGCTCTAATGTCAGCTACTGAGCTTGAAAAGTTTTTTGTTAAGGAGTGGTTTGTAGTTTGTAGTTTATGTGACCCAAAAACCACCAAAGCTGCAGTGTTGTGTACCAGTTGGAGAGGTTTTGCAAGTATCATCAGTGGATAGTTAACTAGTACGGTACAGCAAAGAACAGCAATAATCTAATCTAGACAAAGAACAGCACACTAAGCGGACAAGTCATACAATGACTGGGCTTTTGCACATTCTTATCTGATCTCATCCATTCTACAGTATCACAACAGTTACATGTCTGTTGGTTTGTCAGTCAAAAGCAGGGAGCACTGACAAATGGAACTGATGTGTCTGATTTCAGAACATGTGGCTCAACAGGTTCTAATCATATACTGTTTCAAATGAGAACAGTTTGTGTTGATTTTTGGTCTTCTGAGTTCTTTAACATACTGTTTCTTGTCAGGAAAACAGAAGTGGAACCAATAAATTAGTGTTGTATCTTTTTTCTAAACACATGATCAAAAATGGAGAAAGAAATGTAATAATTCATCACTGCCAATAATGTATACAGAAATAGTTAATGATATCCAAAAGTGAGAGAAAACTACTGTACTTATATAATAATAATATAATAATAATAACACAATAATAAAATAAAAAACATCAATGAATAAATAAACAAATAACAATAGTAATAATAATAATAGTAATATAATAATAATAATAATGATGATGATGATGATGATGATGATGATAAAGCACATTTAGGGTGTGCCTTACAATGCTCTAGGTGCTTACAAGTTACAATTCTACCATGCAAAAACAAATTAAATGGAGCATACATTCACAAATTCCACCTATTAACATCATGCACACACTGTCAATAACATAACGCACCAAACAGGATGGGATAGGGCCCATATAACAAAGTAAATTTAAACAGAAAGACTCACAGAAAAGATTGCTTTTAAGTTGGGTCTTAAAAGAGGAAAGGTCAGGCAAATCTCTAAGACCAAAGGGCAGATTATTCCACAGAAAAGATTCAAAGTGGGCAAAAAATTCTGAGAGCATGAGTCTTATGTCTGTATCAAGGGTTTCTGAACACCTGAGTACCAGAAAAAAACGAAGAATACAAGACGAAGAATAGGCACTGAGCAATTCTGAGATCCTTATATAAGCAGGAGCAGTACCAGAGACAAAACTGTAACATAGAGGTTCTGGTTCTGCCTGGTAATGGCCACAATCAAGTGGTTGATTATTCTGCCATTGAGAGCGCATGTAAAATTTTAAAACCGGTAAAAATTAAAATCTGCAAGTCCTTCAAAACTGGTGCTGGGACACCTGCGCCTTGAAGGCCTCAGGTGTTTTCTGTGACACAATCCCTGGTGGTAATGCATTCCATTCCCTGATGGTACACGGACCAAGCAACCTTATATCTAAATTCGAATACACTGTTGAATAGGAAGCCAGTGGAGTATACAAAGCAGGGATGTTGAACTCTCACAGCAAGAAACTTTAAGAACTAGTCTTGCAGCAAATTTTGAATTTTCTGTCGAAGTTGAATAACAGAAAACAGAGCACCAATAAGAAAACTGTTACAATAATCTAGATGAGAAAGTACATATGATGTTATGAGAGTTTTGGCTACAGAATCAATGAAAAGATGGTAAACAGAGCTGATGTGTTCAAGTCCCCAATAAGCCATCTGACATATATTGGTTATATGTTGTCACATGGAAAGGTTACAGTCCAGGAAAAATGATTTTGTACCAAATCACAGAAGGGAATGTCACATGCATCAAAAGAGAATGAATTAGAAGAGGTACAACTTTGTTGGCATGTGAAAATAACACAGCCTCAGTCTTGTCATTGTTAAGCTTCAGTCAGTTCTCAGTCATCCAGTTTTCAATGTCACTTTGCATAATTGGAGTATAGAATTTGTGCATAATCAGAGTGTGGAACTTGTGCATAATTGGAGTGTGAAAATCATTTTATTCCATGTGTCATCAACAAAGAGGTAATGATCAACAGAATGTTTGGTTATCATGGTGAAGAGAAGGGTAGTGTATATTACCAACGGAAGAGGCCCAAGAACAGAACCTTGGGGAACTCCATGTCATAACGGAATAGAAGGGTAAGATGAACCATTTACTGATACAAACTGCATCCTTTGAGTTTGAGAAAAATAAGACAGGAACCACATAAAAGAAGTGGAAATAATACCAAAATCACTTTCCAGCTGAGAAAGGAGAATCTGGTAATTGACACCACTTATCAAACACATCAGAAAGATCAAGAACTAGAAAAACAAGAGATTTTATTATCATCAAGAATATCCAAGATGCCATTAACAACTCATTGGAGGACAGTAACACTAACAGTGCTGTGAACAGTGTACTGTATTATGGAGACAGAGAGATTTTCTCAAGAACCTTAGACAGGAATGGATAATTGGAGACAGGGTGATAGCTTTTCAAGAGGTTTTTGTCAAGAGAAGTTTCATGAGGAGAGATTAGACTTTTAACTTAGGTAATGCAGAACAATTCCAGAACAAAGAGATGTGTTTATAAGATTGGTGGGAACTGGATCAAGTTCATAGCATTTAGGGAGCACACCCTTCGGCTTTAGTATTTTTTATATATCTGTCTCAACAGAAATGGTACAGTTCCAGTGCTGTACCCTGGCCAAATGTGATGCCATCAAAATTTAATCATACCGAAAAACAACAACAACAAAAACAGTTGGTCACCAATTCCTGAACTCATACTGACAACAATTACTTAGTGAATTATTCCATGGTGAAATTCCAATTCTGTAAATTAATGAAAAAGGTATGATGTTTTATAGAAAGTACTATGAATGACTATATCATTATGCATTATATATTTAGTTTGGCTCATTATCTATTTTTAGTGTCTGATTTTCAAAACTATAAAATTCAAGAGGGATTCACTGCATTCAAACAATTCCATAATAGATACCTGATTTCCTCCCAAATCACCCAGTGATTATCTTACAAGTTACTACAATATATGAACATGAACAAAACCCTATACACTGGCAAAGTGTTTTAAACTGGGAGGGTTGGGAGGTGGGGATGAGGGTGGAACAGGACCCATAGATTGAGATATGGTGTGGACGCTGGGTATTTTCACATTTCCTGACATGGTTTATGAATCTTTAGTGTGCACAGTAATATTAATAATAACTATGTTTATGGTGCTAAGTCTTCATATATAATATATAGAAATCAAATCAAAGCATATGTATACATACTCTCATCATTCACTAAAACAATCGTTCACAATGATGCTGTGTCCATCAGTCTTGTTAAAGATGAAATATATCCCAGCATACATTTGTTTACAGTTGCTAGATCATGTCCAGAATGTAACACAATACATACTGGATAATACATTCATTTTGCACACAAGCTGTGTTTGTGGACTGGTTTTACATGCACCTGTTTAACAATTTTTTTTTTTTTGACACCATAATCTATTTCAATAAATGACAACAACAACAAAAATCCGTCAAGGTTACAAAGCACATGCATACATACTGGGAGGGGGGGGGGGGGGACAGGACAGCGGGGCGAAGGAGTGTGTAGAGGGGAAATTACTAATGGACAAAAAGGTATGTCTTCAAGTATGACTTGAAGGAAGCTATGGTATGTAACTATCAAAGAGACAGGGGGAGTTCAATCCAGCTGTATGGACCAGACATAGAAAATAAGCGATGATCGATTGTGGAACATCTGCACTGAGTGATTTGTAAAACAAGTACTGAAGTAGTATCAGAAGCAGAACAGAGCTCAGGTGTGCACATTCGGAGGTGGTCACAAAGATAAGTAGGTGCAATATCATTAATAATGTACTGTTGCAACACAATGTACTGATTTGTATGAAATTCTTTGAGAACAGGCAACCATTTGAGCAACTCAGAGCAAGGGAGTGACAAATCACGCCTCTTTTTACAAGAGTACAACGGGCCACAAAATTCTGAATATGTTGGAGGCATGTGACAAAAGCAGCAGGCAAGCAAGAGACCCAAGAGTTACAATAATCAACATCAGACAAGATAAGAAAAATTGTAAGTTTAGATATTGCTAAAGTTGAGAAAGGTTTGAGTGATGAACTTCTGCACAGAGTTGAGAATCAAGACAACATCAAGGTTCTTGACTGACTCAAACATAAAAACATATTGTCATCTAGTTGGATCGTACAAACTTTTACAGTGGAAAACTTGCGCTTGGTGCCAGTGAGTATTATTTCAATCTTGTTAAAAATCTCCATTCATCTTTATGTTATTCTGTGTCATCCAGTTCTAGATTTCAATATAGCAGTCAGAAGCTTCATAAAGGAGATGCACTATTGTAAAGCTGGAAGCATCAGCATAAAATGATAAATGGTATTTGATGTTATACTAACTGATAACATTGAGAAATGGTGAGAGAGTAGAAGAAAATTGGCCAAAGTACAGACTTTGGAGGTCCCAAATGTAACTGACTGGCAGAGACTTTTACTGTGGCTGACAGAAAGTGGTCAGACAGGTATGACAAAAACCAAAAAAGAGCACTAGCTTGGTTTCCAAATACCTGCTCAAGATGAAAAAGAAGGATGGAGGTCAATGGTATCAAAAGCAGCAAAAAGATCCAATGGAGTAAGAAAGAAAATTTGACCCCAGTCACGTGAAAGCAACAAATTATTTACAATATGAAGGAGGGTGTGATCAGATTCTGAGAAGAGTGAGATGATTGGAATGGTAGAAAAAGATTGTTTGCAGACAAATACAAATAGTTCAGCAACTTGTAGCAGGTCTGCAAACAATTATGTAGACCTGGGAGATCAAGGACTACCACTACCAGATATGTGTCCAACCGCGACTTCCTGAATGAAAAGTCTCACATCCTAACCACTTGGCTAAGGCATCTGTCAAAAACTAATATCACAGTAAAACTAATAAAAAAAAAGCGAGAGCCAGAGAGACAGGTGATATGCAAGAGCCTAATCACAGAGACAACATAGTAGAATGTGGTTACGGAGATTTTTTCTTTGATATTATTTGTTTGGACCCATTTCTGTTGAAACATGAAAGCTTTCTTTAATAATACCCTTTTTCACACAAAAAAAACAAGCAAAAATTCCGCCCCAAATCACCAATCGCACATGTTCACACAGACTGGCATGAGATAATGTGCCTGCATGTGGGTGTGTGTGTGTGTGTGTGTGTGTGTGTGTGTGTGTGTGTGTGTGTGTGTGTGTGTGTGTGTGTGTGTGTGTGTGTGTGTGTGTGTGTGTGTGTGTGTGTGTGTGTGTGTGTGAGTGTGTGAGTTTGTGTGTGTATGTCACTATGTCAGTATGTGTAAGTATGTACAGGTATGTGTGTGTGTGCATCACTGCATGTACTATGTGTGTCTGAGAGAGAAAGGGTGAGACAGAAAGAAAAAGAGAGAAAGGGGGAAGGAGGGAGGGGAAGAGAGATGAGAGAAAGAGAAAGAGAGACAGACAGACAGACAGAGACAGAGAGGGAGACAGACAGAAAGAGAGAGAGAGATAGACAGACAGACAGACAGACAGAGACTAGAGAGACAGACAGTGACAGAAGAAGAGTTTCAGTGTATAATTTTGTGTAGAATAATGAATATCAATAAAATTATCACTGTTTCATTTAAGTCATCAAAGATTTCTCATCTAGACTGTATCAATTAATTAATCACTATCATAATCACAGTTGACCACAAATCCGTTCACACAAACACTATGTTACAAATTTATGAAACATCATGCTGAATCAGTAATGGGATATTAGTTATTACACTGAACAACAAAGATGTTGTCAGTGTGCAAAACATGAACATAATCCAGAAGGGATTTTCTGCTATACATTGATAGAGTAAAAGCAACAGATTTTCACTGCGTTTGGGTTACGTTTAAAATGTCAGTGTTCTGAGTTGCTTTCATTGAGAAAGCATTAAACTTTCAAACTTATCAAACGCACTGTGTAAATCCGGAGATGACTATCATTAAACCAAGATTATTTGCATTAATCATATGTCACTCAAATTGTGCATGCCCACAAATGAGACAACTGTTTATCTAGTGACTAGCAGTGTAGTAGTTGTAGTAATCTGTCCCAAGCCCTCACCAGCACATATATCCAGTTTCTTCAGAGATAACACTGGCTTAATGTATAATTTATAAACTTATAATACTACTGTTATGATAAACTATGCTTAAAACTTTATCATGGCTTGGTATCTTTTTTCAGCAAAGTTCAAATGACATAAGCAGCACTGGTTGTCTTGTGGTAGACTACTCGTCTGCCACACATCTCAGGTTCAGTTCCCAGGTGATACACCTGATTTTTACATGGTCTGAGCTGACTGGTTCTTTTGATAAAGCTGTGGATGTAAGATCTGACATCTCGAGTTCTATCCCATCCTGTCATGTAGGAAACTGACAGTGTTTGCTGTTTATCTTAGGGCATGATTCTGGTGGGGTCAGTTTAGTGTTTCTTTGGCCCCTCTCTCCCCCTCCCCTCAATGGTACCTGTTTTGTTTGTTGTTGTTGTTGTTTTCTGTTGTTTCAGCTTTCCTTTCAACATAAAATATATTATGATGAATATGACCATGACCCATCAAAACTTTTTTCAAACTTTACCAACATGATCTGCACCACGTAAATGCAATGATACTGCCAGTATAGTGACCCATCCATCCACAGATCAAGATGGGTAATATGAGACGAAAAATACTGTAGAGTCCACCTATAACAAACCAGCCTACAACAAATTTATGACTTTTTCATTTTCCCTGCCCACATTCCTCTCTTTCCCTCTTTTAAAATATGTCTAAAACAAACAAAATCTGTTACTGTGCATAACATAACAAACTCTTCTTTGAACGAATCAGGTGTTGTTTCCTAAAAGGCCAAGCTTGCAATATATATAATATTGTCTTGTCCCACAATGAACAAGCACTAAAGATTGGTGCAACTGCTCAGCATTGTACATTGCATGTACTGATGTAGATCTGCTG
>CM060311.1:24234788-24237288 GCA_030674185.1 Monoplex corrugatus | reverse complement strand
TTCCCATTCTGTGATGAAGACGGGGCCTGATCAACATCATTCGCGATGTGCAGTTCGTTACAATCGGCATTCTGGTTATCCATCATTTGAAGAATGACCAGTAAACCAATCTGCTAGGTCATAGAGGCGACAGTGAGCCAGAACGTCGCAAAAGTTTGCGACTAGAGCTGGTTCGGCAACTATGAGACAGCCATCATAAATGTTTCTTATGCCACCTACCAAGGGATGGGAGATAACTCTCAACTATCTCTCAGCATCCGCAGCTAGCAGACGATTTTACTGCGCCCTTCGTTTAAAATTTTATAAACCCCAAATTAACATTCAGACAGGAAGTTAAAACTTGTCACAGTCAAACTCACTTAAACATGTATAAAGCTTAAGTAGCTACAAATGCTGTTTAATGTGTGGAGGCTGGTTTCAACTCATAAGATAAGGCGTGCCAGTTTGTCGAGGCCTGATATACCCCCACACTTATCACACATAGAACGCGGTAAAACGCCGCTTATCTGTGTATCCGCAGATCTGGCGGAACGCAGCTGCCGCGGTGTACACAGACGGTCGTGATAGTGAGGTGGCCCAGAACATTATCATTATCAGACATTTATCCACAGGCGCAAGAAGGACTACCTTCCCGAAAGTAAAGCTCACGTAGAGGTCGGAAGAAGTCATTGATAAACACCTAAATGTAAACGAAGGTACTTTTCTCAAGCTGCTCTGCCCGGCTGAACAGTATCGCTATCTAACCTTGGCGGATATGTTGGAGAAACGGGAGGTAGACAGATAATTCAAATACACGTGGCATTATCTCCATAACAACGGAGACTTCAAACAAACTTTGAACGCGCTAAATCTTCCATCTTCGTTCCTCTGTTCAGATTCTGAGGTCATGGAACTGACAAAGGGGTGCTTACTCATGACAGTTCGTCAGATGATGGAGAAGATGCCTCCCAATTTCTCTGGTGAAACGAATGTAATTAGGTCCATTCCTCGCAAATTTGTAACGAGAATTCATTAGGCCTATATCCCAAACTAACCATATAAACCTAATACCTGTGATACAGTAACACTAGTGTGCCTGAAAATAAGATAAATGAAAGAACAACTTGGCGAACAGACAAATAACAAAACAAACGAACAAACAACAAAATCCAAGAAACAAAGTGAAGCGACGCGCTGACACGATGGGCATGTACTCTCTCTCTCTCTCTCTCTCTCTCTCTCTCTCTCTCTCTCTCTCTCTCTCTCTCTCTCTCTCTCGTTCAGCGTATGTATGTGTGTGTTTGTGTGTGTATGTGTGTGTGTGTGTGTGTTTGAGAGAGAGAGTGTGTGTGTGTAGGAGAGAGGGGAGACAAGGAGAGGGAGGGAGAGTGGAGAGATAGAGAGGGACAAGGAGAGGGAGGGAAAGTGGAGAGAGAAGAGAGAGAGAGAGAGAACAACAAGAACAAAAAACAAGGACAAAGAACAAATTTTATTGTTGCACAAATGAAATAAGCAAAGTAGGCATCTATGATTTTTTTTATACCCAGCCCTCGCCCCTAGAGGGTCTACATTACACTACACATAAATCAGCCTATACATTAGATTACACAGACATTCTGATCAGGCAAACATTAAACATTTGGCCAAAAAGATAAGATTTGAAGTATTTCCACTGTTTTTATTGTTGTGCACCATAAAATGTGTTAATAGCTGATTTGATTGATAGGTAGGACAAGTTCTTATTAACCCTTTGACTCCCGCACCCTGTCCAGCAGCATCCTGCATTGTCAAGCGTGTTAGCAAAGCAAAAATTTAACCCTTTGTCTCCTTCATCCTATCCACCAGCTTCCTGCATAGGGCGAGAGAGTCAAAGAGTTAAGTTTTTACAGTTGGAGGATAAAGGTGCGGGAGTCTTAATCCAGAGCCGTGCAAAATAACCCTTCTTAACCCTTTGACTCCCGCAGCCTATCCATCAACTGCAAAAACTGAACTCTTCGACCCGTCACTCTATCCACAAACTTCCCGCCTGAAGCTGGTGGATAGGGTGAGAGGGTCAAAGGGTTAAGTTTTTGCTTAGCTAGCATGGTTGACAGTGCAGGATGATGGTGGACAGGATGCGGGAGTCAGAGTTAAATGTTGTGAAACTGAGACTTTTGCATGTTTTCTGGTTTTGTGTGTTCCACGGGGTACTACTGATCAGGCTACGTGAGGTTGGTTTCAATAGGTTAATTCTTGGGAGGGGGAGCATTTACTTTTCTCCTGTTGTGTGTGAGATTTATAGAGAAGGTGTTGGTTATAATATCTGGAGTGTCTCAATTTATTGATTTTTCGCATAAGTAATCCTTTGTTATGCTGAAGTCTAAGTTTTAAGTGTAAAATATTTAAGTCCTTATATGTAAAGTCTATTATACGAGTGGTTTTCAAGAGAATGAGTTTTAAAGCTCATTTAGGGAGACTAATGAGAGGATTGAGAACATTACTGCTGGCTAAATCCCAAATGGGAGATGCATAGTCTTTTGAT
>CM060311.1:24197288-24227288 GCA_030674185.1 Monoplex corrugatus | reverse complement strand
CACGCACACGCACACACACAGACAAACAGACAGACACACACACACACACATACACACGCACACACAGACACACATTCATACACACAGACACACACACACAGAGAAGGGACAGACACGCGTTAAACGTATTTAAGGACGACGGGATAGTTCAAATTTCACTTTCTTAAAACTTTCTGCAGGCTTGCAGTGCCTTCCTTATCGTAATATCGCACGAATGGACAGAACAACAGATAGATAAGTGTCGTCGTTACCTTCGACTGAAAAACGTTATATCATGACTGACCCAGAAACTACATGGTTACAAGGTATTTGTCTTGAGCTAGTTTTATCATGTCAGCCCATAAAAAAAAACAAAAACAAAAAAAAAACAACAACTTGTCATTGCTTTTGACAAGGTCTGAGTGTACAGTTCTTGAACTGTGGACGGTTTTTTGTTGTTGTTAACCCTTTGACTCTCGCAACCTATCCACCAACTGCAAACACTTAACCCTGTGACTCCCTCACAAAAAATCCACCACTTCCTGCAGGAGCTGGTGGATAGGGTGAGGGGTCATAGGGTAAAGTTTTTTGCTTTGTGAGCATGGTCAACAATGCAGGATGCTGGTGGGCAGGGTGCGGGTGTCAAAGGGTTAAGCCACTGTTAAAGTGCGCTCAAAAATAAATAAATAAATAAATAGATAAACAAATAAATAAATAACTAAACAAACAAATAAACAAATAAATAAATAAGATAAAGTAAAGTAAAGTAAAGTAAAGTAAAGTAAAGTAAAGTAAAGTAAAGTGAAGTGAAGTGAAGTGAAGTGAAATGAAGTGAAGTGAAGTGAAGTGAAGTGAGTAAAGTAAAGTAAAGTACAGTAAAGTAAAGTACAGTACAGTACAGTGAAGTGAAGTGCAGTGAAGTGCAGTGCAGTGCAGTGCAGTGCAGTCAGTGCAGTCAGTACAGTACAGTAAAGTACAGTAAAGTACAGTACAGTACAGTACAGTACAGTAAAGTACAGTAAAGTACAGTAAAGTACAGTACAGTACAGTACAGTAAAGTACAGTACAGTAAAGTAAAATACAGTAAAGTACAGTAAAGTAAAGTACAGTAAATACAGTAAAGTACAGTAAAGTACAGTAAAGTACAGTAAAGTACAGTAAAGTACAGTAAAGTACAGTAAAGTACAGTAAGTACAGTACAGTACAGTAAAGTACAGTAAAGTACAGTAAAGTACAGTAAAGTACAGTAAAGTACAGTAAAGTACAGTACAGTACAGTAAAGTACAGTAAAGTACAGTAAAGTACAGTAAAGTACAGTAAAGTACAGTAAAGTACAGTGACAGTACAGTACAGTAAGTACAGTAAAGTACAGTGCAGTAAAGTAAAGTACAGTAAAGTACAGTAAAGTACAGTACAGTACAGTAAAGTACAGTAAAGTACAGTACAGTACAGTAAAGTACAGTAAAGTACAGGAGACAGTAAAGTACAGTAAAGTACAGTAAAGTACAGTAAGTACAGTAAAGTAATAAGTAAAGTAAAGTACAGTAAGTAAGTAAAGTACAGTAAAGTACAATAATAAATAAGTAAAGAAGTAAAGAAGTAAAGACAGTAAAGAAGTAAAGACGTAAAGTAAAACAAATAAATAAATAAATCAATTAAATTAGTTAAAAATCAAGAGGAAGAAAGTAGATAAATTTGAGAGAGAGAGAGAGAGAGAAGACGAGAGAGATATAATACAAAGATCAAAGTATACTACAGATGATACATTTCCAATTTTTTGTTTTAAATGGTAACAAAACTGGGAACGAACATTCCATGGAAACAGGTATTACTACGAAAATTCACAAAACACAAGAGATCATATCAAACTGATCACAAATACATATCATACACAGAATTTAGGGAAGTAATGTCATCTTAATTAAAAAAAAAAACGGGATTTGAACATGATTCTAATTTTGACTTTGTCTGGAAACAAAAGACAGCAATGACTATGTATTTTGGAATTTTCGTCATAAGATTTTTGGGACAGGACTGAAAATTAGTCTAAATCAAAACGCATCACCTATACAAACGTCAGATTAACCGAAAATATGACAATGTTCAGTGCTTATGAAAACGTGTATAGAGATCCGATAATTTGACTTAATAATCCATACAAGGAAAATGTATATTCATAAATGTAATTTCGAAAAAAAAAATCTTCTTTTATAATAATATATCTTATCTCAAAATATCACAAAGAAGATTATTAATAATCCACCCAAAGAACATAAATTTCATAAATACAATTTTTAAAAAAATCTTATTTTATAAAATACTTAACAGAAAATATGACAAAGAATATTAATAATCCATCCCAAAAAAATGCAAATTCATAAATGCACTTTCGAAAAAAATATTCTTTTTTAAAATATCTTATCACAAAAGACCACAAAGAAGAATACTAATAATCCATACAAAGAAAAGATATGTTCATAAACGCAATTTCGAAAAGAATTCTTCTTTTATAAAATATCTTATCACAAAATATCACAAAGAAAAATATTAAAAATCCATTCAAAGAAAATAAACATTCATAAATGCAATTTCGAAAAAAAAATTCTTTTATAAAATATCTTATCACAAAATTCCACAAAGAAGACTATTGATAATCCATCCAACGAAAATATATATTCATAAATGCAATTTCGAAAACAAAAATCTGTTATACAATATCTTATCACAAAATACCACAAAGAAGAATACAATATCTTATCACAAAATACCACAAAGAATACAATATCTTATCACAAAATACCACAAAGAATACAATATCTTATCACAAAATACCACAAAGAATACAATATCTTATCACAAAATACCACAAAGAATACAATATCTTATCACAAAATACTACAAAGAATACAATATCTTATCACAAAATACCACAAAGAATACAATATCTTATCACAAAATACCACAAAGAATACAATATCTTATCACAAAATACCACAAAGAATACAATATCTTATCACAAAATATCACAAAGAATACAATATCTTATCACAAAATACCACAAAGAATACAATATCTTATCACAAAATACCACAAAGAAGAATATAACGCAACATTGACATGCAGCTTGACCCCATTTAACCCTTTGACTCCCGCACCATATCTACCAACTGCAAAAACTTAACCCTTTGACTCCCTCACCCTATCCACCAGCTTGAGGGAATCAAAAGGTTAAGTTTTTGCTTTGCTAGCATTGCTGACAATGCAGGATGCTGGTGGACAGGTTGCAGGAGTCAAAGGGTTAAGGAAAGCGGCTGCCGTACCAACCACTGGTAAAAACCGAAGCCGTGAAGCAATCTCTTTCATATCTGCAACTGAAATGAAAAAAAATAGTGCATGTTGGCTTTTAATTTACCCCTGTATGTTTTTTTTCCCCTCTTCTTCTTTTTGTTGTTGAAGTGAGTGCACTTTCCACTTACAAATATTTGTCCATCTCTTGTCAACATGTCAACATTACTGATGACTTTTATAAGTGTTGAAGTTTTATGGTTATTGTTAAAAGCCCAACCGACTGCTTAGAGCCATATCAGGGCTATAACCGTTTCAAAAACATACAATACCTCAATAGGAAAAGAAAAAAAAAAAAAAAAAAGGAAAAGAACATTAAGTACACATATCAATGCATTCGCGCACTTAATCTAAGGAGATGTCCCTGGCGTTGACCACTCCGTCCAATTTACCACACAGGGGATATAAAAAAACAAATCTGATCCACATTTAAACATAACTAAGGACACCAAAACAGATTTAAAAAAAAGAAACAACAACAAAAACAAAAACAAAACCGGGCTTAAATTACCTAAAATTACTTCCGCATATCTCATTTCCTTAGAGCCAAAAATGCACGCAATACATGTACACAATCATCAATCCTAAGAGAAAAATACCTAAGACTTTATCGAACACATACAGGTGAATGGGCCCTCAAGGCAGAAAATGATGGCAAGAAATAACAGAAAGCAAAGGAACAAGGCAGAAACAAAGATAATGACAGAAAAGAGGAAATTTCTGGCACAGAATTTCCAGAAGGTGGGGATATTATTTATACTGAAACAGCCCCTGGCATCCTACGGAAGGTGTTGAAGTTTAAATCTTGTCATGGAAACTAAGCTTTTGAAAAAAAATGCAAGCGTATGTTTTCTTTTAGATAAATAAGGCAAGTTTGATTTAAAAACGGACTACCGACTGAAAGGTTGTGGGTTCCAATCCCCATCAATCCCGTTCAAAAATCATAGTGGGATTTTTCGGCTCTAACCGCTCCCTCTAGAGTTGGGCGTGCTATGGGCTCATTGGGAAGACTGGGACCACACAGTCGAGTCTCATCCACTTCACGGATGCGTCATTGAGGGTATATTACGATAGTAAGCGTAGAGTACAGCCCTGTCACGCAGTCTCAATCCTAGATGGAACTTTATAGCATCATGATTATCATCCTCATCGACATCATCATCATCGTATTGAAAAACAAAACAAAACAAAAACTGCCCCAGCTTCTGTGGCCATTAGGGTGGCGTAGAAAATGGGGCGGGAAAAAAAGGTGAGCACAAAGGTAAGCTCCCTGAGTGCCATGATCCTTTTGAAAAAAAGTTTAACTAAAAAAAAAAAAGAAAAATAAATTAAGTGCGCTTGAGTTCAGAACGTAGCCCTGTACAGAATTGTTCTAGGCCCACAATGCACACGCTGTTATCATGATTTTTACAGTCCCCCTCAAACAGATAATAAAACAAATGTCAAACCATACGTTTTAGTTATTTCCACTTTTGGCGGAGGTGTCTGGGTGGATCGAACCCGGGACCGTTTGATTTCAAGTCCAATGTTTACCCGCTAAACTACCTCGTCTGTTGCAGAAGCTTCCCAATCATGATAGCACAAATCTGAATGAGAATGGTCTGTTTTCTTTCTTTCATTCATTCATTCATTCATTCATTCATTCATTTATTCATTCACTCACTCATTTATTCATTCATTCTTTCGTTTTCATTTATTCATTTTCTTTTTTTCTTTCATTCTTTCTTTCTTTAATTCATTTATTTGTTTTACTTATTTAATTTGGGGAGGGGGGGGGGGGATTTTCTTGTGGTCACACAATCTGCACTCAAAATGTCTGAGCGCACAGAAAAAATTCCATATGCTCTGCCGCCACAAATGCCATGTGATGGGTACGATTAAAAATGATCACAAAAGCAGCAGCCCAACAGTTGAAATACATGTTACAAACGCAGTCATGAACTATGAACAGAAGAAAAAATAAAGGCATTTATGATTTTGTATGGTATATCGATCAATGGTAACGTCTTATTTTAATTGATGTCACATTCATATATAACAAATATACATAATTGCTAAATGCAGAATTTGCAGATGCGTTTTATATGGTTTACAAGCTTGCTTTTTCTTTGACTGTCCTTTCAGAGGAGACTGATTCAGGTTTACCAGGGTAAAGTGTGTGTGTGTGGGGTGTGTGTGTGTGTGCGCGCGCGCTTTGTGTGTGTGTGTATGAGACAGGCTCTCTCTCTCTCTCTCTGTCTACATATATATACATATGTATATGCATATAATTATATACCCACACACATATATATGTACATATATGTATGTGTTTGTGTGCGAGCGTACGTGCATGTGTGTGTGTGTATGAGAGTGTGTTTGTTCGTTATTCTTTTAACGTCTATTCACATATGTACTTTTAGACGAAATGTGTGTGTGTGAGTATTGCGTGCGTGGCCGCGTGTAAGTGTGTGTGTGTGTGTGTGTGTGTGTGTGTGCGTGTGTGTGTGTTTGCGTGTGTATGTGTGTGTGTGTGTCTGTAACAGAACTGTGCCTTTCACTGGCCTCAGCTATTCACACCATAACATACACAGACCCACTCACCCACACAAAACAACCAAAGCACAACTAAAGCTTCCAGGCTTTATTTGGAATGTGTGACACCAGTCAACTGTGTCTGTAGCTCAGCCACTGATCTATGGATCTACGAGATACGTAAATCTGATTCATTTCCAATCAATAAGCACAGGTTTCCATCCTGTTAGTGTTACTGTTATTTCTGTTTAACGCCCAGCCGACTGCGTAGAGCCATATCAGGGCTATAACTGTTACAAAACATACACAACACTTCAACAAGAAAGAAAAAAAAAAAAGAAAAAAGGAGAAAATTAAGTACACATATCAATGCATTCACGCACATAATCCAAGGAGACGTCCCAGGCACCGATCACTCCGTCCATTTTATTGCACAGGGGGGTTCAATCAGTGGGGTGGGGTGGGGTGGGGGTGGGGGTGGGGGGTCCCATCCAACCCACACTGTCATGTACAAAGTTTCATCACAATCGATGTGTCAGTAGGTTCATAGAAATACTTATGACAACAGAGGAAGAGTTCAGTGAGACACAAGGCTTGGGGGATGAAAAACATCCTAATGAAGACGACGATGTACGCCATTCTTCGTCAAAGACATATTTACAATATTTGCCCCCTCCCCAACCTCAACACCCCTCCCCCCCCCCCCCACACACAAACCACAAACACACACCAAAACAAAGCAAAACGAAACAAAGGAAAAAAAACATTCCCCCACCAATATCAGCAACAAGACACAATAAACACGCATTCTCAGTTTTTAAAAGAAGAAGGAAAAGAAAAAAAAAAAAGAAAAATCTTGAACCTTTTGACTCCCGCACCCTGTCCACCAGCATCCTGCCTTGTTAATCATGCTAGCAAAACAAAAGCTTGACCCTTTGACTCCCTCACCCTATCCACCAGCTTCCTGCAGGAAGCTGGTGGATAGGATGAGGGAGTCAAAGGGTACAGTTTTTGCAGTTGGTCATTAGGGTGCGGGTGTCAAAGGGTTAAACATTATCAAGCTATACTCCCTGTTTTAGTAACAAGATGATCAAACCCACGCTTGAATTATGAGAAACGTTATACAGTGAACAATTATGATAAAGTGATGTAAAATTACCATCCTCTCACATTTAACTGATATCACACACCTAATCCATAACCATGATATCAAAAACTGAGCAATGTACATAAATCTTCCACTGTCGTGAGTCCACTCTTGAGTTGAACAGTTCACTCAAATTTGCTAATGACACACTCATGTGACAATTATTGTTACTGTCATTGTTTGTTTAAAGCCCAGCCGACTGCGCTGAGCCATATCAGGGCTGTAACCCGTTTCAAAACATGCACAATACTTCAACAGGGGGGGAAAAAAAGAAAAGAAAAGTAAGTAGGCCTACACACATCAATGTATTCACGCGCATAGTCTAAGGTGATGCCCCTGGTATTGACAACTCTGTCCAATTTTATGCCCATATGAAAAGGATGAAACAAAAAAGAATACTTTCATTTGAACATTTTCAGTCAATGTAAACCAAGACTAATTACAGCAATGCATTTTTTAAACTATCAGCTGGAATTGATGTTTGACCCAAAACGGATTGAAAAGATCCTGCATAAACACATCTGCTTAGAGATAAACACATATACACAATATAGGCCTACACAGATAACGCGGTAATTCTAAGGCAGTCCCCCCATTTTATTCATTATCGTTTTAAAGGAAATATATGAGAGAGAAATAAAAGCACGTGTGTGTACAAAACCACATACACATGGACGTGACAGAATGAGAGAGAAAAACAGAGGGTTAACAATTAGCAAACTGAAATGAAGAGAAAGAGAGGGAAGAAAGAAATGAGAAAGAAAGAGGAGAGAGAGAGAGAGAGACAGAGAGAGAGACAGAGAGAGGGGGGTGGGAGAGAAGCGAGAGAGACAGAAAGGGAGAGAGAGAGAGAGACAGAGACAGAGAAAGAAAGACAGACAGACAGAAAGGAGAGACAGAGACAGAAAGACAGACAGACAGACAGACAGACAGAGAGGAGAGAGAGAGAGAGAGTTAACAGTCAATCAATTAAAGCAAAAATTTTCCGATTTTCAAATCACCTGAAAACGTGACTGTAAAAAATAAAAGCAAAAAAAAAAAAAAAAAAAAAAAGGAAGAAGAAGAATGAAAAATGCACACATGGCTATTCTAGTAGTCAAACATCAAACAAACAAGGACACTGACAACTTCTAGTCTAAGTGAACCCATGACCTCAATCTGAGAAACTTGTCATTAGTCAACAGATTGGACAGACAGCTTCACTGATGTAGGCCTACATTCAAATCTGTGGTCACCGTGACCTTGAACAAGTGTTTGTTCATATCTCATCACGAGTGAGCGAGTTGTCTGAGGTGACTGTCTGTAACCTTTAAGCAGGGTCATTCCCCATTTCTGTATTTATCATTTGTTACTTGGCGAGAATTCTCATCCCAGTTTATCAACATTTACCTGGCTCCTGAAAAATTCCATTTACTTGCAAAAAGTCTTGTCCTCAGCCATGTATTCGCCCATTTCTGTATTTATCGCTTGTTGCGTGGCAAGACTTTGATCCTAATATGATCAACATTTATCTGACTCTTGAAAAATTCCATTAAACTGCATAGAAAACTCTGTCCTCTGTTTGCTGACCAGGCTAAGGTAGCCATATGAATAATATAAAATCGTGAATATCCACCAGCAAACTGTTACAAAATATTTTGCAAACAAATTTTCTTCACAGATTCGTCACAAGTGCATTCATGATTAATTTTGTTCACATATGCATTCTCACAAAATCCCAGCATGAGACCATCTAATTACACGTGCGCGCGCGCACACACACACACACACACACACACACACACACACACACACACACACACACAAAGTACCGTAAAACATAAAATCCAATATTTCTGAGTAAATTCTGAAAAATAAATCAAGTATGACAATTAGCAGAAATACACATAGATCTTTTTATTTCTCCCATGAAATTCTGATTCCACGAGAAAGCATAGTACAAACTACAACAGATGCCAAATCACACATACAGATCCAATGAAGTATAAAAAGACGATGATCATGAAATGCTTGTGATCTTTTTCTGACACTTTCCAATCTCATAAGCAGTAGTGGCCATGAAAATAATTTTAAAAGTACTGAAGTCTTCATGATCTAATTCTTTAACACTTTGCTGAGACATACAATTATTGTTAGTTTTGTTTAAAGCCCCGCCAACTGCGTACAGCCACATCAGACCTATAACCGTTTCAAAACATACACAATACTTCAACTGGAAAAATAAATGGAAAAGAAATTAAGTAAACATATCAATGCACTTGCGTATATAATCTAGACGCCCCAGGTGCTGACCACTCTGTCCAATTTATCACACATGGGGATTTAAAAAACATACCTGAATACAATTTAAACATAACTAATGACACTAAAACATATATAAAAACGGGCCTAAATTACCTAAAATTGCTTCTGCATATCATATAATAATAATAATAATTACAATATTTATATAGCGCAAAATCTTGATAAAATCAAATCTAAGCGCTGAAGCAGACACACATGCAAGCACGCACGCACGCACGCATGCACACACACGCACGCACACACACACACACACACACACTCACACACACGCATGGCTATAAATGGGGAGAAAGAATAAAAGCAATAAAAGCAAGAATAAAAGCAATGGAAAATTATAGAGAGCATAGCATATACAATTATATATTATAACCATGTGATTCCCCTCCGAGCGGAGACAGGCTGCAGAGGGGGGGGGGGGGGGGGGGGGGTTGAGTGAGGTTAGGATTTTATGCGGAGGAGAAAAGGTGAGTTTTGAGAGTGGACTTGAAGGAGACAAAAGTAGGTTGCTGACGGACTGAGAGAGGAAGTTTGTTCCAGGAGAGTGGACCAGAAACAGAGAAGGCTCGTGGACCATAGGTATTGAGCTTAGAGCCAAAAAATGCACTTGATACATGTACCCAATTATCAATCCTATGAGAAAGTATGTAAGACTTTAATGAACACATGCAGGTGAATGGACCAGCAAGGCAGAAAATGATAGGAAGAAATGACAGAAAGCAAACAAGGAAGAAAGAAACAAAGAGAGTGACAGAAAAGAGGAAATTTCTAGTACAGAATTTTCAGAAGGTGGGGCTACTATTCATACTGAAGAAGCCCCCAGCAATCCCATGGGGGAAGACATTACTGTAAACACTGTGATAAAAAACATGAATCATACAGATTCAAACACATGATATGCCTTTCAAATGGACTATATCCATATTCTAAAGAGCCATCCACAAATTGAAAAAAAAAGGAAAAATCTTACATGACAAAACGCCTGGACATAAAACACACAAGAGCTTTGCCTTGTATCAATATAGCTCAAGACTCCTTTCTAGGAGTCAGGACACTGAAAAACTGTCATGTTTAACATACTGAAAACTATGAAATATCACACATCATGCACACCTTTTGATTCAATTCTTTTTGTTGTCTTGCTGCTATCCATGGCTGATGATGCTTTGAAATAAATATGTTTATATATAAAAACAAAAACAAAAAAACAAAAAAGGAAGATAATAAAGCATTTAAACCAACCAGGACATGTGTTACAAATAAGCTTGTTTGTTCTCGTATCTACAATTATCAAACAATGATGAAATGATTCAATCTGAAATACAAACACGTATGTTTGTTCTCTTATCTACAATTCTCAAACAATGATAGAACGATTCAATCCAAAATACAAACGGGTTTGTTTGTTCTCTTATCTACAATTCTCAAACAATGATAGAACGATTCAATCCAAAATACAAACGGGTTTGTTTGTTCTCTTATCTACAATTCTCAAACAATGATAGAATGATTTAATCTGAAATACAAACAGGTTGGTTTGTTCTCATATCAAAGAATGATACAATAACTTAATCCAAAATACACACAAGTTTGTTTGTGCTCATATCAAACAATGATATAATGATTTAATCCAAAATACAAATAGGTTTGTTTGTTCTCATATCTACGATTATCAAACAATGATACACTGATGTAATCCAAGACACGGAGAGCCTGTCAAAACCATCATGTGTATATGCTATGGAGGCTCAAGTGGGTTTCTGTCAAATAAGCCTATTGACTCATGACAATCAAACCAACTAAGAAAAAAAGAAACACACACACACAAACAAAACAAAACCAAACCAAACAAAACCCTTTTGACTGAGATATCACAGTAACTTCTAACTGATAAGGTCATTTTAGCTGCGTTAACGTGTGTTAGTCATGGGAGTTTTTGTACTTCTGGTGAACCTTCCCCTACACATCTTCCCCCATCTATCTTCTATACTACTCCCTCGCCTGTCACAGCTCAAAGGTCAGTTATGCATTTTTTCATGGCAATCAGACACATCTTATTCCATGTTCTATGTGTTTTTCTGTTTGTTTGTTATTGTTTTATTTTGTTTAAAGCCTAACCGACTGCGTAGAGCCATATCAGGGCTACAACCACTTCAAAACATACAAAACTTCAACAGGAAAAAATAAAAGAAAATTAAGTACACATATCAATGCATTCGCGCACAAAATCTAAGGACATGCCCCTAGTGTTGACCACTCCGTCCAATTTATCGCACAGGGGATTTAAAAAACACACCTGAATACAAATTTAAGCATAAATAAGGACACCAAAGCATATATCAAAACAGGCATAAATTACTTAAACTTGCTTCCGCATATCTCACCTCCCTAGAGCCAAAAATGCACTTAATACATGTACCCACTTATCAATCCTAAGAAAAAGTATGTAAGACTTTATCAAATACATACAGGTGAATGGACCAGCAAGGCAGAAAATGGTAGCACAGAATTTCCAGAAGGTGGGGATACTATTTATACTGAAAGAGCTTCCAGCATCCCCACAGGGGGTTCTGAATATTTAAAGCAGTCTGTAGTTTCAGTTTCTCAAGACAGCATCTCCACGCTCAGAATAAATTCCATATGCACTGATCCCACAGACGCTATGTGATGCAGTCTGCAATACTGTTCAAAAGTAGGCCAATGGCACTGGCCAGATATACACAACCTATTCTAACCATCTACAAACATCGAAACATCCATATTCAGTATCTATACATCTATACATATATGTATATACATATATATATACATCATCATCATCATCAGGTGCCCTGCCGCATGGCGCTGGCGATCATGGACTTACATCTGTCTCTATCTCTTGTTGCCCCAAGCATCTCTTCCACCCTCCTTGTCCCCAGCCACTCTGCAAGTCCGTCCAGTATCTTTTCCCTGGGTCTACATGGTGCTCTCTTTCCCGTTGTGACCAGGTGCTCCAAATCCCCCTTCCTCATAAAATGGCCTATGAATGTTGCCTGTCTTTTCCTAATCTTCCTTGTGAGTGATCTACTTGTGTCTGCCTCCATCAAGACTGTCTCATTTGTTTTCTTTGCTGTCCATGGAACTCTCAACATTCTTCTTAGAAAACACATCTCGGCTGCCTCAATCTTGCTCTGGTTTTGCTTGCTGACTGTCCACGCCTCACAACCATACAACCATACAGCAGTATTGGTTCTATATAACATTCAAGAACTCTTCCTGATGTTAACTGATAGGCATTTGTTGGTAAGAATGCTTTTCATCTTCTTGAATGTTGTTTTGGCTTGACCTATTCTGCTGGCTACCTCTGATGTGCATCTGCCGTCTGGTGAAATGATCGTTCCCAGGTATTTATATATCGCTGGCCAGATATAAACAATCTATTCTAACCATCTACAAACATCTGAACATCTATATTCAATATGTGTGATGTGCAGGGAGTCCAAATGAGTTTAGATAACAGTGCTATAAAAGAACTAACCATCATCATCATCATCATCATCATCATCATCATCATCACTATCCCCCAATCATTATTATCACTATCTTAATTATTATTGTCGCTGTTGTTTGTTGATGATGTTGTAGTTACTATAACTGTCAGCATCATTATTACTTTTATGGAATGAAGAGTTATGATCAGTGTTATTACTGTTTGTGATGATGATGATGACGATGATGACAGCAATAACAATAATGATGATGATGATAATAACAATGATGATGATGATGATGATGATGACTTTTCATTCCCAGGTCACTCCACAGCATGAGCACTGTTTCCCAACCTTATCACATGATAAAACAACCTTACCCACAAAAGTCTCTTCCATCTTCTGTCTTTTCCTCAGGCGATGGTAAGTTCACCAATAGGTCACAACACAGACACACACACACAATAAATATGTACCAGCCCTTGTAATATAGCATGCAGTGTTTCAACATCATGCATAGATATTTATGATCCCACCTGCTTTTGATCATGCTATCAGGACAATTTCCATGACTGTCCCCCTATGTCCTTGTAAATGTCACATGTCCACACAGATAACATTAAATTTACTTCTCTCAACAGGAAATGAACAAATAATGAATAACTTGGCGATATTCCTGTATAACTTATCTAAATGAATAAAGGATGTTTCCTTGACACATATCTGTTCAGTTTATTTGTTTTATCTCTTGTTTATATGTTTACTGCACGCTGGTTTGCATCGATAAATGATGCTTATGGGTTTACAGCATATTCTTGGCTGAAAATTTATATACTTTATAATTTACACCCCTGCATAATGGGCTATGGCCTAAATGAATAAATTATCTATGGCCTAAATGATTAACGGGCTATTGCTCACATGAATAAAATGTAATTATCTAAGCGCCTAAATGATATAACGGGCTATTGCCTACATGAATAAAATTTTATTATCTATGGCCTAAATGAATAAATTGAATAAATTATCTATCTGATCTGATTTCTCAAAACTCTTTTCTCTCCTTCTAGATTGTAACAAGTCTGTTGGCCTTCTACAACGAAAATATCATCTTTCCACAGTCATACGGATCAACGACTTTCTGAACAGAGTGACTGATGCTGGGGAAAAAAAGGACTTTCCATATATAGTACTAGTAACATGTACAAGCTGATATAAGTATGCATAAAGAAAAATACTTGCCACAAACATTAAGAAAAATGTACCAAAACATCTTTCTCAGTTTAAAAAAAACCCATCAAGATCATTTTCAGAATCAGCTGCCATTTCATCAAGCATTTGATTTAAAAGTATACCCTTTCTTGTTCGTATTCATACTTGAATATGCAAGCATCCACACAAAGCTAATTCCACAAACAATGATATCTATTTCATTATAAATCATCTTGTGTTGAAAGCAGAAGCTTTTTTGGTCATGTTATGTAAGGAATTAAAACCCTTAGCTGACAGTGTGACATTCAATAGGGCAAGATGTTGGATTTTAATCAGAAAGTGTCTGGGGTACCTCCTGCCTATTGGATAAAGAGTAGTGACTTTTCCAGGCTCCCAGTCAACAATTGTGCAGACCTGCCAGTGTCTAAACCCCCTCCAGGTGTATATGCACACAGGCACATCAAATATGACCTCCCATCACGAAATCAGTCTTAACTAGCATTTGGGGTATTTGAGATATACATATCACTGGAACGTGTACATTCTGCTGATTATTTTGGTACTTGAATAAAGCTTGTACTCAAAAAAATGTATAAGTTATGTATGTTTAAAGTCATTAAGTTGTATGATGGCCATTTTGAGAAATCAGTCTCTAAAGTTTTTGTGTGCTCTACTAGACATTCTCCTTAAATTTCTGTATTTGGTGGCTTTGACCCAGTTTGTTTCTAATTTTCGCTGTCATTATCTGAAAGGTGCACCAAAGAACTTTCCGTCAGTATATTACATGTGCAGGTACTGCACAGGTTACGGTTTATAAGAAGAGACAAAAAATAGGTACTTTGGTAGGAAATTGCGTTCTTTCTGCTGTGATTAGTTCATTAAAATACCATTTTAAATTGATAAACAATATTTTTTCAAGAAAAAAATTTCTGTGGGGGATAGATTATAGTCTACAGAAATCAATTTTGAGAAAAAGTCAAAACACCCCAGACAGACCCTCAGTCACCTTTTCAGCTCCTAGTGCTGTTTGACTGACTGCGAGTTAAGACTGATTTCGTGGTGGGAGGTCACAAATATGCATGTCAAAAGATCCTGCAAGCCATATCAATGTCTGGTGACTTATGGAAAAATAAACACACCCAACAAGCATGCCCACCGACAATGGGGAGAGTATATGCAGACTGTGTAGCAGCATAATGCATGCACAGTGTGGGCAAAACAACATGCATACATACATCCGAGAAAAAATCAGAACGCTAATTTTTGAAAAAAAAAAGGGGGAAAAAAGGGTACAAACAGACATTTCCAATGACACAACTGAGTACAGTGACGACATGTTTTGTCTTACACTGATGAAGATGACAAATGTTTCCTGACCACTCAATATATCAGCAGCGCCACATGACAACATGAAAAATTCACTGTATTTACTTCCTCTAACGATCATCCCACTATATCTAACTTGGTCAGTATATATCGATGGACTCAGCCTCTAAGTAAGAGATCAGACGTCGCATTATGCTCGGATGGCAAGCATTTGGTAAAGCAAGTGCCATCTTTAGAAATAAAGATATGCCAATTGTATTAAAAAACGCAGAGTGTATGATGCATGCATAACGCCGACTGTGCCACATGGAGCCGAAACATGGAACCTGATGAAACGTCAGCTCCTAAACTGTAAACCATGCAAAGGGTCCATGAATGGATCATGATGGGAATCACCTGGAAGGACCGGAAAATGGCAGCAAGGATAAGAGGAAAAATGAAGGTCCAAAACATAATAGATACAGTTTGCGAACGAAAGTGGAACTGGGCTGGTCATGTCATTAGAAGATCTGACAACAGATGGACCACCAAAGTGACACAATGGGTCCCACAAAGCCGAAAAAGGAACTGAGGTTGCCAGAAAACCAGATGGTGAGATGATCTAGAAAAAGTTCGACAAACAATGGACCAGAACAGCAGTTAACCGGCAACAGTGGCGTGCGATGAGGAAGGCTTATGTCCAACAACGGACCGAAACAAGCTGAAGTGAAGTGAAGTGAAGTGAAGTGAAGAGAAGTGAAGGATCATCCCACTTAATTAAGCAGTTTCATCTGTACTCAAAGCAGCTTCATCTGTACTCACCTTTTTTGTGTCCCATTTTGTACACCACCTTAATGGCCACAAAAGCTGAAACGGTGTTTACAATACTATGATGATGACAAGGAGGAGGATGATAGTCATGAAGTCATGGAGTTTTATCTAGGAGTGAGATGATGTGACAGGGCTGTACTCTAAGCTTACCATCATATCTTGGAATAACCAGGCTGAGAAACACAGACATCTGCAGTGTAGGTCAGATTTGAACAACGCCCTCAATGACGCAACTATAAGTGGGTAAGGTTCGATTGTGTGGTCCAAGTTTTCCCAAAGAGCCCAAAGCAAGGTCAATTCTGGACTGGAGCTGACAGGGGCTTAAAAAATCTCACAATGGCTCTGACAGTATTACTGGAGATTCGAACCTACAACCTTATAATCAATAGTCCACTGCGTAAGTCATTGCACCATGGTGACAAGTAGTAAATCCACTTTTTTTTTGATGAACAGCTTCATCAGGAATATTCACGGTGCTTAAACAGACAAAATACATGCAAAAATAATGGAGAAGACAAGCTGAACCATTTCAACCCTTTCAGTCCTTTATCTTGTCCCCTGCTTTCCACAGGTAGTCTATAGATCGGATGACTGAGTAAAATGGTTAGATATCACAGTTTCTGTTTGTCACATACAGCATTACTATTCATATTCAGATATGTCTGTTTCTGTTTGTCACATACAGCATTACTATCATATTCAGACATGTCTGTTTCTGTTTGTCACATACAGCATTACTATCATATTCAGACATGTCTGTTTCTGTTTGTCACATACGCATTACTACTCATATTCAGATATGTCTGTTTTCTGTTTGTCACATACGCATTACTATTCATATTCAGACATGTCTGTTTTCTGTTTGTCACATACAGCATTACTATTCATATTCAGACATGTCTGTTTTCTGTTTGTCACATACAGCATTACTATTCATATTCAGATATGTCTGTTTTCTGTTTGTCACATACGGCATTACTATCATATTCAGATATGTCTGTTTTCTGTTTGTCACATACGGCATTACTATTCATATTCAGATATGTCTGTTTTCTGTTTGTCACATACGGCATTACTATTCATATTCAGACATGTCTGTTTCTGTTTGTCACATACAGGCATTACTATTCATATTCAGACATGTCTTGTTTCTGTTTGTCACATACGGCATTACTACTCATATTCAGACATGTCTGTGTTCTGTTTGTCACATACGGCATACTACTCATATTCAGACATGTCTGTGTTCTGTTTGTCACATACAGCATTACTACTCATATTCAGACATGTCTGTGTTCTGTTTGTCACATACAGCATTACTACTCATATTCAGACATGTCTGTTTCTGTTTTCACTACGCATTACTACTCAATTCAACATTCTGTTTTCTGTTTGTCACATACGCATTACTACTCATATTCAGACATGTCTGTTTTCTGTTTGTCACATACGCATTACTATCATATTCAGACATGTCTGTTTTCTGCTTGTCACATACAGCATTACTACTCATATTCAGACATGTCTGTTTTCTGTTTGTCACATACGCATTACTACTCATATTCAGACATGTCTGTTTTCTGTTTGTCACATACGCATTACTACTCATATTCAGACATGTCTGTTTTCTGTTTGTCACATACAGCATTACTATCTCATATTCAGACATGTCTGTTTTCTGTTTGTCACATACAGCATTACTATCATATTCAGACATGTCTGTTTTCTGTTTGTCACATACAGCATTACTATTCATATTCAGACATGTCTGTTTTCTGTTTGTCACATACAGCATTACTATCATATTAGACATGTCTGTGTTCTGTTTGTCACATACGGCATTACTATTCATTTCAGACATGTCTGTTTCTGTTTGTCACATACGCATTACTATCATATTCAGACATGTCTGTGTTCTGTTTGTCACATACGGCATTACTATTCATATTCAGACATGTCTGTTTTCTGTTTGTCACATACGGCATTACTATTCATATTCAGATATGTCTGTCCACAATCCTAGATTGATGTACCACAACCTCTGTATTAATTAAGCACAAATACATCAGTGTTGCTCTTTCACTTGAATATATGAAAGTCTTTCGGGGTTTGTTCACGCACACTTATTTTCACACAACATAAAACACTGTTTCTGTGTTTTGCATATGCAGAGGTCAGCATTGACAAAAAGCTTGCTAGTGGCCCATTAGCTCGGCTGGTTAGAACGTTATGCTGATAATTCGAGTATTGTGGGTTTGACTTTCAAGAGAGCCACAGATTTAAGTTGGGGGGGGGGGGGGGGGAGGTCTGGCTCTTTTGACAGAGCAGTGAACTCAAGATTGCATGTCTCAAGTTCAGTTCTACCCCACAACATACAAGTCGGCTTGTTCACTACCTATCTTCAGGCTCCAATCATTCTGATGGTATCACCATTTTGCAAGTCCCGTCCCCCTCTGCATGTCAAGACCTTACCAGCACATAGAGTTTTGCGCAGGGTCAAGAAATGTGTCAGATTACTGCTGACAGATTTGGGTGAAGCACATATGGAATTGTCTGACTGCGATGAATCCCTTCTGAACAGACTCTTAAATTCTTAAACCAAATGCATAGATGCATGCATGTACATATGAATACAAACACATACAAAATATATCATTCAGAAAATAAAATGAAAATTTCACGCGACACACACACACACATCTCCCTCTCTCTCTCTCTCTGGATCATTGTTCTGTTTATATATATATAACAGAACAATGATCAAATAGTCATTACAAACCACATCTGCAACGGAGAAGAAATATGAATAAAGAAACTCCACATCATTTTGTCAACTGCACACTTCATTATGTTAAAGGAAGCAATTAGGAAGAAAATGTAGAGCAAAACCATGAAGACAAACCAAGACATAAGCATTCTGCCAAAAAATATACATTAAAAGAAAATTGGTAATGCACAGGTATTGCGAGAAAGAAACTTGATGAGATATCTCCTCAAAATATCATAGCATTCTATGGATACAGATGAATAATTAGATTGTTTGATCAATACATCACATTTTTGTTCTGTGGTTTTTGTCATGAATACCAATGCAGAAAGAATCAGAAAAAACTAATACGACTCAAACACATAAACGCACTTGATAATAATCACTTCATATGAAATTTTCTCTGTCATGCTAATTGGTTACATGGCTTTCACTGCTGAGTTCAAGGTACATTTTGTAAACACAATCTTAATATCAGTAGAATCTGGTAAGAGTACATGGAACAAAAGACCACAAAAAACATATTAAACACGATATGTATGCAGTTGTTTTTGAACAATGGTTGTAAGTCCTACTCCCACACACTTGTTCACCTTTCTACCTTTTGATTTTCTTACATTCCACCTTTCCACTTTCTTGCATTCTATACACTCCATGTAACATTCTACCTTCTTACATTCCACCTTTGAACTTTTTTAGATTCCATGCATGCATCCAAACATTCCACTTTCTGATGTTCCATATATCCCACATAACACTTCACCTTCCTGCTTCTTATATTCTACATAACATTCCACTTTCTCACATTCCATCTTCTTACCTTCTACCTCTACATTTCTTACATTCCATCTCTCCACTTTCTTACAGTCCATATTTTCTACATAACATTCCACCATCTTACATTCCATACATTCCACCTTTGACCTTTCTTAGATTCCACATTCCAAGCAACATTCCATTTTTCCCATTCCACATATTCCACCTTTTCACTTTCTTATATTCCACTTTTCAATTTTCTTACATACATCTTTCATCCCGCATTCTCACATTCCATGCATCCCCATGACATTCCACCTTTTCCATTTTCTTGGATTTTATACATTCCATATGACAATCCCCCTTGCCACATTCTTAATTCCACACATGTTCCACTCTTCCTCTTTTTTACATTGGACAATGTCGACATGACATTCCAACTTTCCATTTTCTTACAGTCCACACACTCCATGTACCATTCACCTTTCCGCCTTCTAACATTCCACAGTGTCCATAGAACATTCTCAGGCTCTGGATTTCCATTTTTCTAAAATTCACACAGTCCTTCCAAACAATTCACTCTTGTATTGCCTTACATTCCATATGTTCTACGGTGTCTATAACACATTCCACTGTGCTATTCTTTAACATTCAATGAACTCATCAATATATCCACAGAACCCTTAACATTTCCATTCCATTCCACTCCACAAAACAATCCATCTTTCTGTTTCTTTACATTCCAGATTGTCCACACATTTCGTATGCATAGTAATAGTATAGTATAGTATAGTATAGTATAGTATAGTATAGTATAGTATAGTATAGTAAGTATAGTATAGTATAGTATAGTACAGTACAGTATAGTATAGTATAGTATAACATAGTATAGTGTAGTATAGTATAGTATATAAGAGTAGAGTAGAGTATAGCATGTATAGCAAAGCATAGCATAACATAGTATTGTATAGTATAGTATAGTATAGTATAGCAAAGCATAGCATAACATAGTATTAGTATAGTATAGTATAGTATAGTATAGTATAGTATAGTATAGTAAGTAAGTATAGTACAGTATAGTATAGTATAATAGTATAGTTAGTGTAGTATAGTATAGCATAGAAGAGAAGAGTAGAGTAGAGTATAGCAAGTATAGCAAAGCATAGCATAACATAGTATTGTAAGTATAGTATAGTATAGTATAGTATAGTATAGTATAGTATTGTATTGTAAGTATAGTATAGTATAGTAAGTACAGTACAGTACAGTACAGTACAGTACAGTACAGATTTCAGTCAAACATGATCTCATTTTGTCCATTCTCTTACATTCCATAATCTCAATGCATGTGTGTGATATAGGTATCAACTGGGCATAATCTCATTTCAATCATTTTTTTTCTTACAGCAGTCAAACAGCAGTACGTCCTTGGAGACATGGCATAGAAAGTGCAAGTTGCTTGAGGGGCTTCCGGGGGGGGGGGGGTGGGGGCGGGGAAGACATCTGCATGCCAATACTAGCTCCTGAAAATACCGTTAGAACAAAAACTGACCAATAAAAGAAGTGGTCCGTCGTTCTGGCATACTGGTAAGCAGGATTGTTAACTCTTTTGACTCCTGCACCCTGTCCACCATCATCCTGCATTAACAACCATGCCAGCAGAGCAAAACCTTAACCCTTTGATTCCCTCACCCTATCCACCAGCTTCCTGAAATTTTTGCAATTGGTGGCTATGGTGCAGAAGTCAAAGGGTTAAGGAGGTTAAAAAAAAAAGAGGGGGCATAGTTTGCTTAAACTTTTCCCTCCATGTAAAAAAGAAAAAAAAAAGGTAAAAAATGGTTGAACCAGTTTCTTTGGATGAATAGAATGAGGATTCCATGTAATACTTTGTGATGAAAAAACAAACAAAAAACAGGAGAAGACCAAAATAAAGTTGGTGGTGCACAATCCAGCAAAATGAAGGAAATCTGGAAGACATAGAATAACCTGCAATAATTTGATCAAGATGAACAAGGTCTAGAGAACATGACTGATTTTCATGTTCCTCGCAGAATAAGAAGGCTTAATGAAATGGCTGACTGCATCAAACTGTACAGTACTTTCGATAGGCCTTGACACGAGCTACACAGGACGGAAAAGACAAGGAGAAGAGTGGCACAATGGTTCAGACACTTGCCTATCAATAACTAAACTCGAGATTCCAGGGTTTGTTTCCTGTTGAGGCTTTGATTTTTCTCCTCAGTTTGACCAGAAAATTGAACTGAACATCTAGTCCTTCAGAAGGGGACAAAAAACATGTCAGACCCGTGTGCTGTCTGTGCATGCTAAATATCCCACGGCAAACTGAAAGTCGTGAAGAGCAGGGCATTCGCCCAACTGCCCTAGTATAAAAATATTGGAGAAATAGGTTAATTTCCCAGGTCTCTCCCCTTTAAAGCCAATTATCCTTCTTGCCTTTCTGAAATCCTGGTAAAACAAAACAAAAAAAAAGAATGAAGCTACACTGTAGTGATACGCTATCAAGGACAAGCAGCCCGAGTTTTTGCATGGTAAACTCACTGAGACAAAAAGAATTAAATATGAGTAATGGAAGTTAATGCAAGCTGGAAGAGCAAGTTCATAAAAAAACATGATACAACGCAATATAACATACATATCTACATGGTCATCTATATCAGTCAAGAATGGCGATCGCCCACTGAGGTCCCTTCGGGGTGGAAAGCACCAGATCCTGTACCTCAAAGGGATCCACCCTAAGCAACTGGCGGTCTCTCCCATCTGTCTTGTTGCACCAGGGGATGTGGGAGGAAAGTCAATGGCTACAACTCCTCCAACCACCAAACTCCATGGCAGCAAGTAGGAACTGGAAATAAATGGCTGCATCCATAACTTGATGTGATCTGACCATGTAGATGTCAAACAGAAAAAGATTTGATTGACTGACTCAAAAACAATACACTGTTTTACATTGACCCTGACACATGACCTGAATAGGACGACAGTTTATGCCAACTGGATGAACAAGTTCAACATGCACATCTCGGTTGCATAGTCTGACAAAGTAAAGTATAAGCTCCGTTTCCAAATGAATGTAATCAAATGATTGTTTCTTTCTGCGATCGCATCTCATCTCCCAGTTGCCTAAAAAACACCTCCTTTGGGTGAGGTTTTGTAAGCATATCAAACAAAAGAGAAAAACGTTCATTCTTCCATCAACCATGAGTTTTGTTAAAGCCAAAATGTCAGGAATGAGTGATGCTTATCTTTATAAATGTATGTTCATTCTGTTCTTTGTGTCTATGTTGTGAAGTTTGATAAGCAAATTTCATACAACAGAAGGGTACTAGATTTTTGCATATTTTTCCTCAAGCTGAGATTACATGTATACAGCATGACATAATAAAGCGTGTTGTGACCTCCTTTCTATAATGTGAAATTACATACACATACAAGCATCCGTTTATTTCTCGCTCATACACACTGTCACCCATCAGTGCAGGTGTTCATTTTCTCTTTCTTTTTGTCAGTACATCATTACTTAACCTGACAAATAAATGTTTACTGAACTGAAGACACTCACTCTTCGTTTGTTCTACTGACACTGACCATTTCATTTCAAGAAACATGCTCTGTTTCTGTGTCTGAATTATGTGGCTTCAGACATGTGGTCAGTCTGTCCCTGTGTCGAATTCTATTAGACGCATACAAAAATAGGAAAGACTTTTACTGGGAGAAAAATGTATCCCACTTTCAGCACTGGCAAACAGTCCTCTTCCTGGAAAAGGGGTGAACAACAACAACGACAAAATCATGGCACATGATTCTACATGCAGAAAAGTAGGGCCTACATAGCATGCAATTCTAGGTTCAGAAAACCGCATAGAAATGCATTACCAAATCAATCACACAATTCTAGGTCTAGGGGTTTGTCACCTCCCCACCTAGCCATTCGGTTTGTAAACAAGGTAACTGATGGCTAGATCTGAATGGGTCATGCGATGCATGGACAGCCCCCTTCTGCTTGTTGAAATGACTGTCCAGTGGCTTCGGGAGCTTGGGAGGTGACTGTCTGGAGAGTGGCACGGCACTACTGTTCCGGGTCCCATTTGTATCCTTGTGGTGTTTCTTGTTAACTTAGGTCTAGAAAACCCCACAGAAATGCATACTACTCAATTCTACCTTAAGAATAAAAAAAAGGCGTTCTTAAACACTAGATCTTGATCCTCATCCATAGGATAATCACACTTCAAGTCTGGCACCAAGTGTGAACACTGTTTCTATACAAAGTCTTTCACAAGATGAAAAAACAACAACCAAAAAACAGTACTATGTAGAATGTGACCGGATGGCCAGCGGAACCAGGAAGACAGTAACTGGCACGGTGGCTGGCATTATCTCTCAAGATGGAGGTGCTGGTGAAGGCAGAGCTGCATGAGAAGTTCGTTGTCTCCTGGCTCCTGCAGCATCCCCCTGCAAGACACACGCCTGTCATGCTGCATTAGTCATACAGGTAATATGATTTTCATTGCTGAAGGCGTTTTATTTTTTCCATAATCATTTGGTGTGGTGTGTGTGTGTGTGTGTGTGTGTGTGTGTGTGTGTGTGTGTGTGTGTGTGTGTGTGTGTGTGTGTGTGGTGCTGTGGTGTGCGTTAGTGGTGTGTGTGTGTGTGGTTGGGGTGTGTGTGTGTGTGTGTGTGTGTGTGTGTGTGTGTGGTGTGTGTGTGTGTGTGTGTGTGTGTGTGTGTGTGTGAGTGTGTGTGTGTGTGTGTGTGTGTGTGTGTGTGAGTGTGAGTGTGTGTGTGTGTGTGTGTGTGTGTGTGTGTGTGTGTGTGTGTGTGATGTGTGTGTGTATGTGGTGTGTGTGTTTGTGGTGTGTATGTGTGTGTTGTGTGGTGATGTGGTGTGTGTGTATGTGTGTGTGTGTGTGTGTGTGTGTGTGTGTGTGTGTGTGTGTGTGTGTGTGTGTGTGTGTGTGTGTGAGTGTGGTGTGTGTGTGTGTGTGTGTGTGTGTGTGTGTGTGTGTGTGTGTGTGAGTGTGTGTAGTGTGTGTGTGTGTGTGTGTGCGCATGATATAATATGTAACCGTCATTGCCTACATTGATCACGGCAATGAAGTATTTGGGAGACTTCTTATTGCAGTGGCAAGTGATTTTTAACTTACAAAAGCAGGGCCCCCCTAAACACGATGGCAAAAGTGATTTTTTAACTTACAAGCAGGGCCCCTAAACCAGATGGCAATAAGTGATATTTTTAATTACAAAAGCAGCCCCTAAACCAGATGGCAAGTGTATTTTTAACTTAAAGCAGGTGCCCTAACACAGATGGCAAGTGATATTTTTATTCAAGCAGACCTCTAACACAGATGGCAAAAGTGTATTTTTAATTACAAAGCAACCTCTAACACAGATGGCAAAAGTGATATTTTTAACTTACAAAGCAGGGCCCCTAAACACAGTGGCAAAGTGATATTTTTAACTTACAAAAGAAACTCCTCTAAACACAGATGGCAAAAGTGAATTTAACTTACTAAAGCAGACCCTCTAAACACAGATGGCAAAAGTGATATTTTTAACTTACAAAAGCAGACCCCTCTAAACACAGATGGCAAAAGTGATATTTTTAACTTACAAAAGCAGACCCCCTAAACACAGATGGCAAAAGTGATATTTTTAACTTACAAAAGCAGACCCCCTAAACACAGATGGCAAAAGTGATATTTTTAACTTACAAAAGCAGACCCCTCTAAACACAGATGGCAAAAGTGATATTTTTAACTTACAAAAGCAGACCCCTCTAAACACAGATGGCAAAAGTGATATTTTTAACTTACAAAAGCAGGCCCCTCTAAACACAGATGGCAAAAGTGATATTTTTAACTTACAAAAGCAGGCCCCCTAAACACAGATGGCAAAAGCAATGTCTCTGTCAGCACCAACACTGATAATGTCAATTAATTTTCTTGATGAAAAACAAAATCTCTATACCCTGGCTCAACATGAGAATTACATATAAGCTATAATATTATGCATTTTCAAACCCATTTTACACTGATAAAATGACTGTAAACCAAGCAATCATGAAAGAAGTCTAAGCTTAATCAGAGCAAAGGGTAGCTGGTAAAAAGAAAATGTAACAACACAAACAAATGAAGAAAAAATAAGAAAGTTAGAAAGAAAGAGAGAAAAAAATGTACAGATGCCACTACGCTTAAACAACAGTGACAACAACAACAACAGCAGCAGCAACAATAACAAACAACAATACCAGCAGCAGCAGCAACAGCAATAACAACAACAACATATGCATACACAGGTACTCAAAATCTCACACAACAAGCCCACAAACCAACCAACCAACTGACAAACAGACAACCAAATGAAATCATTGCTACGCTAAAGCACACAGTCCCACCCAAATATCTTGTGCATAGTGTTTATAAATGACAAGCTGACTAACGACTCTGCACCTAAACCACTCACACACAACACACACACACACACACACACACACACACACACAACACACACGCACGCATGCACGCACGCACGCACACAACCCCACACACACACACACACACACACACACACACACACACACACACACACACACACACACACACACACACACACAAATGTGACATCACCTGCTCTTCAAGACTGTCCTACCTGAACATGTCGTGCACAGTGTTAAGAACGATGGGTTGGCTGAATGACTCGTCACTGATGCCCGACTGTTGCTGTTGACTACGGTCCCATTTCATGATGAAGTTCTGGATGTACAATGTACACATATACATGCACAGGAATGAGCACGCGCACACATAGAAACATGCAAAAATGACAAGGAAATTAGCCCCTCCCCCTTCCATACATATATATATATGTATATATAATTATATATATATATACACACATATAAAGAGAAAGAGAGAGAAGTAATATGTATATATATGTGTGCATATATATGTGTGTATATATAATATATATATATATATATATATATATATATATATATATATATATATATATATATACAACACATATAAAGAGAGAGAGAGAGAAGTAATATGTATATATATATATATATATATATATACATATATACACACACATATATACATATGTCTATATGTAAACAGCAATAAAAGAAACTGATATTAAAAAAATCAAAAAGCATGAATAAAACAACATGATTAAAATAACAAAGTGATAAAACTGCAGTTACCACTGCTTTAACAATCACACTAATTCACTGCATTTATGACACAACTTCCAATATACTGATTATCAGCATCTCTATCTTCCTTCCATCATGCCTTTTTTTTGCAGGGGGGGCAGAGCTTACCTCCCCTGCATGTATAGTAATATTCGCATTCAGAAACTGGGTTTATTCACGAGCGATAGATGCACTCAGACAATTCCATGCAAAATCTGCCAGCTTTTATCTGGCAGACCCCCTAAGTCTATGCAAAACACCAAGCGATGGCAAGTTCTTGAAACGGGGAAGGTGCAGAGGGACCTATGAAACACTAGGCCGACACCATCAGAACGATGGAAACATTGAGCTGGGCAGCGAACAGGCCAGTTTCAATATTGCGGCCAGGACTGAACTCGAGATATCAGATTTCAAGACCATGGATCAACAACAAAAACCAAAAAAAAACAAAAACAAAACAAACAAACAAAAAACAACTATCCAGTCCATGAATGTACCCAGATCATTGCTGAATGACTCACAGAGAAAGGTGTGGGGGAGGGGAGGGGAGAAGAAGAGGGGGTGAAAGAACTTTCAGTCAAGTTCTGAACCATGATGTACCATCAGCTTCATCACCAAGTACAGAATGTACAAGTCACTCACATTCTCCATCCTCCTTTCTGGCTGTGAAACTTGACACTGCTTGTGAACTCAGAGACTTCAGACCTTTGAGACTAAGTGCCTGAGAAAATTTGCTTTGTATATTCGCCTTGAACATAAGACCAACAAGTGTATAAGGAACAAGACCAACACCTTAGTAGACACACAGAAACTGCTTCTGACAACTGTGAAATGCCAAAAACTTGTGTGTTTTGGTCACATCACCTGCCATGAACTCAGTCTAAGGCAATTCTTTAGGCCAACCTGGAAGGAAGCTGCCACTGAAGTCGACAGAGAAAGAGCCGGACAGCAAATAATAAAGACCTGACTCATCTCTGTATTCCTGAATGACTTGTTATTTCACATCAGAGACAGAAACGGATGATACTGTCTACCACTACGCCACATGAGTCCCAAAACAACAAGAACAAAAATCTTCATCATTTCCATTCTGATGGTTGAAATCAAGTGGTACCAGGCACTTAAGGTGGTGCAGAAAATGCAACAACAACAACAAAAAAGCACAAAGGAAATCTCCCTGAAATGCAACAACGACACAAAAGCACATAGAATCCTGAGGATGATCTTTATAAAATATATGATTCCAGGCCTACAGGCATCTTCATATAAACCATGGTATGCACTACAACTCAAATGTCTGCAGTGTCATCTAAATCAGTGTAGAATGGTGCTTGCCCAAGCAAAAGGGGAAAAAAAATGGCCACATTCATCACCTGAGTGGCCTGACAATAAGCTGTGAATGACAAAGACGACTTTCAGTCTAGTGCTTGTCCTTGGGCAAGAGATGTGATCCAATTCTCTGAGAGATCCCTCCATAAACACCCCCCACATCCACCTACATGAACTTTTTTCACACAGGCTAACAATCACAAGAAGCACATGTATACACACGCTGCGCATAACACCTTGATTAACCAGTCTCTCAAGCTTGTTGCTGTTGTTATTTCTGTTTAAAATCCAGCCGACTGCATACAGCCATATCAGGGCTATAACCACTTCAAAACATACAAACCTCAACAGGAAAAAAAAAAGAAAAGAAAATTAAGTACACATATCAATGCATTCATGCACATAATCTAAGGACATGTCCCCGATGCTGACCACTCCATCCAATTTATCATACAGGGGATTTAAAAAACACACCTGAATACAAATTTAAGCATGAATACCTAAGGACAACAAAACATATGTTAAAACAGCATCAAGTACCTAAAAATATTTCCGCATATCTCACTTTCCCAGAGCCGAAAATGTACTTAATACATGTACCCAATTATCAATCCTAAAAGAAAGTATGTAAGACTTTATCGAACACATACCAGTAAATGGACCAACAAGGCAGAAAATGATAGGAAGAAATGACAGACAAGCAAAGGTACAAGGCATAAACAAAGAGAGTGACAGAAAAGAGGAAACTTCTAGCACAGAATTTCCATACCGTGGGGATACTATTTATACTGAAAGAGCCCCCGGCATCCCCACGGGGTGGGGTGGGGGGAAGGGCACAATGCACATGACATCTAGGATAACCAGTCTCTCTAGCAAAGACAGGAACAAATGATACATAATGACAGTGGCAACACTGACAGTCCAAGAGTTAAAAAGCAGGTTACCTCCATGATAAGAGCAGTGAAGAGATTCAGCACAATGATGACAGAGATAAGCCACCAGGCCACAAAGTACAGGTAGGACCATCTGCAATCACAACATTCTATTTCTGTAACACTTTTAACAAATATCCACATGCCCCTCACTTTGCACTGATAACACTGCAGCCACAGCACAGAAAGTACCTATGAATGCATGATTTGGGACATTTTCATTTATTTTTCTTCTGTGTGTGTGTGGAAAAAAATTCAACATACAGTGGATATGTTTTTACATGTTCATGGAGAATAACCGTTCATTTTTCTACTGATGTACATTTCCAATACGAAACATCACAGTATTTATTTTTTCTTTGTTTTAAACTCTTGACAATGGTCTACTGTAAACAAAAATGAAAAATTCTGAGAGAGAAAATCAAAACTGTCATGCCTTTAGTATGATGTGTTACAGGTAATAAATGTGTGCAGCGTTCAGATATGACAGAACAGTCATACAATTAACTATGAATACACAAAATACTTAACTCACTCGCTACATACAATATGCCCCTTGCCGTTCCCCTGACACGACACCATTTGTATAGGTCATAAAAAAATTTCTAATACAAACAAATGAAAACAGAGAGTTTTGAAATTTGGCAGGTCATACACTAAAAGACTGGTGAACAAAATACTGAAATTTCAATTCTCTAACCATCATGGTTGCTGAGTAATGGTACAGGTAAAATTAGAGACATTTTCAGGTGAAAAATGTCTTACAAAATACACAGGTCAATACATCAGTTCCTACTGTCGCATTTTGAATGAAATTTCATAAAATCCAATGTGCACACACTCCACATGCACTGAAGGAAGAGATTGTGTTGAACAGCGCTGAGTTGTTGAGTATT
>CM060311.1:24157288-24192288 GCA_030674185.1 Monoplex corrugatus | reverse complement strand
TTTCTTTTGGCTGATCATGATATATGGGAATATACCATGGTGGTTTCTCATTGCCTTCCATCAGTTTTTGCATGGACTCTCCGCTAGCCTTTGTTGTTCCCACAACTACTCACAAGGCAGTGGGGATGATTTTCTGTCAGGCTCTCCCAAGGCACCCACAAGGCAGTGGTGCTATTTTCCCATAGCTGGGGGTCTGGTTTGTGGGCACAAGTCTTTGGTATATGCTTGACAAAAGCCAGCTGGCTGAAAATTTGCATCTATCTTGTTATATCAAATATGCATGCTGATTCTATTTTTGCGTGTTTCTGGTTCACCGATAATGAAGATTTACATAATGCTACATCCTGTGAAGCAAGGTACCAAATGCTCTGCACTTTACAAAATAATAATAAATGCATAAAAACACAAGCCAACAAAAAATATATCAAAGAACCATCATATGACAATGAACAAGGAAAAAAGTAGTATAGTATGCTTTTCCATATGAATTACATATGCATACACACTCACATACATAATATGCAGGCAAGCATGCATACACACAGACAGATACAAACAGTAACACTTACATAGGCATTTGTGCTTGTTAACACACATATATATTAATGCAATTTTGCAAGGCTTGCAAAGAGACTGATGAAACATACATAAACAGTACACACACATATATATTAATACAAGGCTTGCAAAGAGACTGATGAAACATACATAAACAGCACACACATATATATATATTAATGCAAGGCTTGCAAAGAGACTGATGAAACATACATAAACTGTACACACACACATGCAATGATGCATGGCTTGCAAAGAGACTGATGAAACATACATAAACAGTACACAAACACATGCAATGATGCATGGCTTGCAAAGAGACTGATGAAACATACATAAACAGTATACACACACATGCAATGTGCATGGCTTGCAAAGAGACTGATGAAACATACATAAACAGTACACAAACACATGCAATGATGCATGGCTTGCAAAGAGATGATGAAATATAATAAACAGCATTTTCTCACACAACCTCTCACACAACCTATCATACGAGCACATATAATTAAGGCGAAGAGAGAGAGAAAAAAAATTGACGATATCAGTAACAGTCATATGCTGGCGAGTAAACTTTTAAAGCTCCCTTAAAAGACAACAAACATTGAAACGAAAAAGAAAGAAAAGAAGTCATCAAAAGTTCAACAACATACAAATACATACAACACCGATTATTAACCCAATGTGTGAATAATGATAAGAACAAGAGCTGCACTATACTCACACACATCTTTTCATTATATACGAACATGAGAGACACTCATTTAAAGGCAGTCTATCCTCTCTTATATCTTCTTTAAAATGGATTCAGGGATGTGTGTGCATGTGGGGTGGAGTGTGGGGTGGGGAGGAAGTGTGCTTTTGCATGTGCACATGTATGTGTGTGAATGTGTATTGTATGTGAGTGTGTGTGTGTGTGTGTGTGTGTGTGTGTGTGTGTGTGTGTGTGTGTTGTGTGTGTTGTGTGTTGTGTGTGTGTGTGTGTGTGTGTGTGTGTGTGTGTGTGTGTGTGTGTGTGTTGTGTGTGTGTGTGTGTGAGCACCATCTTTCCTATGAAATTATTCATCTCAGTGCACAAAGTTTTCATTTCATTGGTGATGAAACTAAAAAAACAAACAAAAACCTCTCCTTTCCTTTCTATCTAAAAATAAAATAAAAAACAACACCAACAGAAAAACAAACAAGACAAGGCAAAACAAAACAAAAATAAAGGAAAACAAGCAAACAAACCCAAAAAACAAATTTCAAATACACTCCCAGCACCCCTCCCTCTACTACGAAAGGAGCACTTACGTGCATGCACACACACACACACACATGCCCGCATGCATGCAAGCATGGGCATATGTACATACACACTGACACATACAAACACACATCAAGTGAGCAAATTAAAAACAACTAGCACAAACAACAACAAGACAGACAGGCAATCCCCAAGAAGATTCACGTGCAAAAACCATTGTACTTTATATCATTTGTGTTATCACATTGATCGTTGTTGTTTGATTATCGTACAGCAAAAAGACATTATTTCAAAAATAAGCATAAAAAATGTTGACATATGCTTAGATCTTGATGTTTATTTTCAAACCTCCAATGTATAAAATATCATTACACCTCCAATATATAATAAAATATCATTAAGCATATTCTGTATGCTTTCTGCAGTTCAAATTTCAACACTATCTTTTCATATGTATATCATTTTTTTTATCATTTTTCATGACCACAGTGTATACTTGATGTCTGTTTGTTGTAAAAAAGATTATAAAAAAGTTTATTAAAAAAAAAGACACTGTACTTACAATGAGAACACCTGCAAAGGCTTTCATGTTCCTCACCAGGTCTATGAGAACACTGCTGATGACTCGCATTGACTGGAAAAAACACATTTTATCATTATCATTACGGTGTAAAGCCAAGCTGACAGCACAGAGCCACACTAGGGTTATAACCATCTCAATACATCTTTCAACTTAAAAAAAATCCCAGGAGAAGAAAATCAGGTACACATACTGACGTATTTGCACAGATAATCTAAGGATGTGTCTCTGGTGCTGAACACACCACTGAATTTATCACCAGAGGGTTTAACAAACAAACCTGAACACAAATATATAAATATAACTAAGGACACCAAAACATACCTAAAAACTGTCCTAAAGTACCCCAAAATTGCTCCGCACATCATGTCTCCTTTGAGCCAAAAATGCACATAATACATGTGCCAAGTTACAAATCTAAGAGAATGTATAGAAGGTTTTATAGAACACATACAGGTAAATGGGCCAGCAAAGCAGAAATGATAGGAAAAAACAACAGAAAGCATAAGGAGCAAGACAAAAAAAAAGAGACTGACAGAAAAGTGGAAATTTCAAGCACAGAATTTCCATAAGGTGGGGATACTATTATACTAAAAGTGCCACTGGCATCCCCATGAGGGAGAAAAAAAAACATACTGGGGAGTCAAAATACGCTCGTACATGGTATTCTATTAGAAATCATGGTGATTTCATCACAATCAGACAATTCCGTAAGTGCTTCACCTAAACCGTCCACATGCGCTTTATGTAAACTGCCAATAATTATTTGACAAGCTCTCTCACCTCACCTGTCTCACCTGTCGGCGTCACCGGGAACAGTGTTGGCCGCTGCACATGATGTCCTCACAAGTTGCCTCCAGCACTCTCGATCTTGGCTATGTCTGACCACCTCCTGGAGTTTCTTGCCACTGATGTTTGTGATGTTTCTAGCAAGTGATGCAGGTGGCCGTCCTCTGTTTCTCTTTCCTTCCACTTTACCTTGGAGGACAGTGGACATCAAGTCTGTTCTCTCATTACGGATTGCGTGTCCAACATATTTCAGTTTCCTCCGTTGTATGAGTACTAGAAGCTTGCGTGTAGTACCCAACTCATTCAGTATGCTTTCATTTGAGCGCCTATCCGTCCATTTGACCCTCAGCAGTCTTCGGTAAAACCACAGCTCTGCTGCTTCCACTCGTCTTTCATCCTCTTTCTTCATTGTCCATGCCTCGCAGCCGTATAACATCACTGGCCAGACAAGACATTTTAAGAGTTTTATCTTAAGGTCTGCTGTTATGCTGTGGTCTTTCCAAATATTGTTCAATTGAACCATACTGTTCTTGGCCATTCCAATTCTCATCTTTATGTCTTTTGAGCATGTTCCATCGTGTGTCTTGACTGAACCTAAATATCTAAAGTCCTTGACATTTTCTAGAGGGACTTGGTTTAGCATGATCTGGTCCTGTCTAGTGTTATATTTGCCTGCAACATGCATAACCTTTGTCTTCTTTGAATTTAAGTCCAGCCCAGCTGCCTTTCCAACCCGGTCTACCCTGTACAGGATCCTCCTAGAGCCTGTAATGTTGTCTGCCAGTAATCCTGTGTCATCTGCGTAGCGTAAATTTGACAGGTTTCTACCACCAATATTTACTCCCATGTCTTCTATGTCTGCTTCTCTCATGATATGTTCAGTGTATATGCTGAAGAGATGTGGAGACAGGATGCAACCTTGCCTTACCCCTTTAGTGATGTTAAAAAATTTGCAGTTTTGATTATTCCATCTGATTGTTGCTTTTTGATCATTATATAATGAAGCTATGAGGGAAACCAGATGTCTTGGAAAACCCATTTTGATCATGAAGTGGAAAAGACTTTGGTGAATCACGCTATCAAACGCTTTGCTGTAGTCAATGAAAACGATGAACATCTCTTGGTCTGTGTTTCTAATCTTTTCTATCAATATCTGGAGTACAAACAGCATATCTATTGTTCCCCTGTTTTTCCTATAGCCTGCCTGACAGTCGGATAGCTCTTCCTCTACTTTTGGCTTTAACCTGTTTAAAATTATTATCAGCAGTATTTTACTGGCATGACTGATCAGTGCAATTGTTCTATAATTGTTGCAGTCTTTGACATTTCCACTCTTATGTAACATGACAAATTCTTGGAGCTTCCAGTCTGTAGGCCACTGACAAGTCTTCCATATCTTGCAGCATAAGTGATGCATTACTTTGAGTCCACCATCACCTGAGTGTTTCAACAACTCTCCAGGAATATTGTCAAGACCAGGAGACTTTCTGCATTTTAGATCTTTAATGGCAGATTCAACTTCGCTGAGCAGAGGTTCAGGTTCCGTATCTCCAGGGGTCAATTCCAAATTTGGCTCTAAATTATTTTCATGGCTGTCAGGTTTGCCAAAAAGTGATGTGCCATATTCGTTCCACCTATCCAAGACATCATCTGGTTCAGTCAGAGTGTGACCATCCTTGTTGTTGATGCATTGGTTTGTTGCTTTGAAATTTGTTTTTTTCACTTTTTTTATTTGTTTGAAGAGCTCCCTCGACTTCCTGTTTTCGTTGTGTTCATTGATTTTTCTGCATTCTTGTGCCAGCCAATTTGCTTTGTCTCTTCTGACTTTACTTTTTATTTCCCTTTTCAGTGCTGAGTATTTTTCCCGCTCTCCCTGCTTTCGAGCTTGACTTTTCTTTTCTGCCAGATCTATCACTTCCTGACTTATGTAGGGCTTAGCTTTTTTCCTTTTCTCTTCTTTTCCTAGTTTTTCTTCAGAGATTTTGGTCAGTGTGTTTTTTATGTCTGTCCAGATTTCATCAGGATATGAGTCATTTTCATCCCAAACTTCAAGTAACTTTAAGAAACGATTACTTGTTTCTATACTAAATTCTAACGCCAGCTCAGGGTTTTCTAATTTTGATATTCATCCTCAGTGCACAAAGTATTTCATTTCAATGTGATGAAACTAAAAAAACAGAACAAAAACCTCTCCTTTCCTTTCTCACTAAAAATAAAATAAAAACAACACAACAGAAAAACAAACATGACAATCAAAACAAAACAAAAAATAAAGGAAAACAAGCAAACCAACCCAAAAAACAAATTTCAAATACACCCCCAGCACCCCTCCTCTCTACTACGAAAGGACCACTTACGTGCATGCACACACACAACACACTGCCCGCATGCATGCAAGCATGGGCATATGTACAAACCACACTGGACACATACAAACACACATCAAGTGACAAATTAAAATCAACCAGCACAAACAACAACAAGAACCGACAGCAATCCCCAAGAAGATTCACGTGCAAAAACATGTACTTTATATCATTTGTGTTATCACATTGATCGTTTTTGTTGATTAACGTACAGCAAAAAGACATAATTGTCAAAAATAACATAAAAAATGTTGCCAATATGCTTATATCTTGAAGTTATTTTCAAACCTCTGGTGCTGAACACACCACGAATTATATCACCAAGGTTTAACAAACAAACCTGAACACAAAATATAAAATATAACTAAGGACACCAAAACATCCCTTTAAAACTGTCCTAAAGTACCCCCAAAATTGCTGCCGCACATCATGTCTCCTTTGACCCAAAAAATGCACATAATAACATGTGCCAAGTACAAATCTAAGAGAATGTATGAGGTTTTATAGAACACATACAGTAAAGGGGCCACAAAGCAGAATTGATAGGAAAAAACAACAGAAGCATAAGGAGCAAGACAAAAAAAAAGAGACTGACAGAAAAGTGGAAATTTCAAAGCACAGAATTTCCATAAGGTGGGGATACTATTATACTAAAAGTGCCACTGGCATCCCCATGAGGGAGAAAAAAAAACATACTGGGGAGTCAAAATACGCTCGTACATGGTATTCTATTAGAAATCATGGTGATTTCATCACAATCAGACAATTCCGTAAGTGCTTCACCTAAACCGTCCACATGCGCTTTATGTAAACTGCCAATAATTATTTGACAAGCTCTCTCACCTCACCTGTCTCACCTGTCGGCGTCACCGGAACAGTGTTGGCCGCTGCACATGATGTCCTCACAAGTTGCCTCCAGCACTCTCGATCTTGGCTATGTCTGACCACCTCCTGGAGTTTCTTGCCACTGATGTTTGTGATGTTTCTAGCAAGTGATGCAGGTGGCCGTCCTCTGTTTCTCTTTCCTTCCACTTTACCTTGGAGGACAGTGGACATCAAGTCTGTTCTCTCATTACGGATTGCGTGTCCAACATATTTCAGTTTCCTCCGTTGTATGAGTACTAGAAGCTTGCGTGTAGTACCCAACTCATTCAGTATGCTTTCATTTGAGCGCCTATCCGTCCATTTGACCCTCAGCAGTCTTCGGTAAAACCACAGCTCTGCTGCTTCCACTCGTCTTTCATCCTCTTTCTTCATTGTCCATGCCTCGCAGCCGTATAACATCACTGGCCAGACAAGACATTTTAGAGTTTTTATCTTAAGGTCTGCTGTTATGCTGTGGTCTTTCCAAATATTGTTCAATTGAACCATACTGTTCTTGGCCATTCCAATTCTCATCTTTATGTCTTTTGAGCATGTTCCATCGTGTGTCTTGACTGAACCTAAATATCTAAAGTCCTTGACATTTTCTAGAGGGACTTGGTTTAGCATGATCTGGTCCTGTCTAGTGTTATATTTGCCTGCAACATGCATAACCTTTGTCTTCTTTGAATTTAAGTCCAGCCCAGCTGCCTTTCCAACCCGGTCTACCCTGTACAGGATCCTCCTAGAGCCTGTAATGTTGTCTGCCAGTAATCCTGTGTCATCTGCGTAGCGTAAATTTGACAGGTTTCTACCACCAATATTTACTCCATGTCTTCTATGTCTGCTTCTCTCATGATATGTTCAGTGTATATGCTGAAGAGATGTGGAGACAGGATGCAACCTTGCCTTACCCCTTTAGTGATGTTAAAAAATTTGCAGTTTTGATTATTCCATCTGATTGTTGCTTTTTGATCATTATATAATGAAGCTATGAGGGAAACCAGATGTCTTGGAAAACCCATTTTGATCATGAAGTGGAAAAGACTTTGGTGAATCACGCTATCAAACGCTTTGCTGTAGTCAATGAAAACGATGAACATCTCTTGGTCTGTGTTTCTAATCTTTTCTATCAATATCTGGAGTACAAACAGCATATCTATTGTTCCCCTGTTTTTCCTATAGCCTGCCTGACAGTCGGATAGCTCTTCCTCTACTTTTGGCTTTAACCTGTTTAAAATTATTATCAGCAGTATTTTACTGGCATGACTGATCAGTGCAATTGTTCTATAATTGTTGCAGTCTTTGACATTTCCACTCTTATGTAACATGACAAATTCTTGGAGCTTCCAGTCTGTAGGCCACTGACAAGTCTTCCATATCTTGCAGCATAAGTGATGCATTACTTTGAGTCCACCATCACCTGAGTGTTTCAACAACTCTCCAGGAATATTGTCAAGACCAGGAGACTTTCTGCATTTTAGATCTTTAATGGCAGATTCAACTTCGCTGAGCAGAGGTTCAGGTTCCGTATCTCCAGGGGTCAATTCCAAATTTGGCTCTAAATTATTTTCATGGCTGTCAGGTTTGCCAAAAAGTGATGTGCCATATTCGTTCCACCTATCCAAGACATCATCTGGTTCAGTCAGAGTGTGACCATCCTTGTTGTTGATGCATTGGTTTGTTGCTTTGAAATTTGTTTTTTTCACTTTTTTTATTTGTTTGAAGAGCTCCCTCGACTTCCTGTTTTCGTTGTGTTCATTGATTTTTCTGCATTCTTGTGCCAGCCAATTTGCTTTGTCTCTTCTGACTTTACTTTTTATTTCCCTTTTCAGTGCTGAGTATTTTTCCCGCTCTCCCTGCTTTCGAGCTTGACTTTTCTTTTCTGCCAGATCTATCACTTCCTGACTTATGTAGGGCTTAGCTTTTTTCCTTTTCTCTTCTTTTCCTAGTTTTTCTTCAGAGATTTTGGTCAGTGTGTTTTTTATGTCTGTCCAGATTTCATCAGGATATGAGTCATTTTCATCCCAAACTTCAAGTAACTTTAAGAAACGATTACTTGTTTCTATACTAAATTCTAACGCCAGCTCAGGGTTTTCTAATTTTGATATGTCGAACTTTGGCGTCGATTTGGTTTTAGGCTTCTTCAATATTTTCATTCTTAATTTGGTTGTCACAAGAATGTGATCCGTGTCGCAGTCTGTTCCAGGCTTTGTTTTTGCATTGAGGACAGTTGATTTCCAGGATCTGTCAATGATAATATAATCAATCTGATTACGACACCTGTCTCCTGGAGAGATCCATGTGTATCTTCTGCGCAGTGGTTGTTGGAAGAAAGTATTTGTGATGTTCATCTCATTTGCCTGACAAAACAGAGCCAGCATGTCACCTCTCTCATTTCGTTCTCCTAAACCATATGGTCCTATTCCACATTCTGTGTCAGTCCCCTCTCCAACTTTAGCGTTGAAGTCACCCATCACAATGCATATTTCCTTTTTGGGAATTTTGTCTCTGATAGTTTGGAGGTCATTGTAAAAATTTTCTATTTCTTCTTCTGAGCTAGTGGATGTTGGAGCATAAGCTTGAACTATGTTCAAAACAGCATATTTGGTATTTATTTTGACAGTGAGAAATCTGTCATTAATTGGATTATAGCTTTTCAGAGCTCCAGCATGCTTTTTGTCCAGCACAATTGCTACTCCTCTTGAGCCACCTTTTTCATTTCCACTATATACAACTGTATGCTCTCCTACAGTAAAAAGTCCCTGCCCACTCCATCTAACCTCACAGAGCCCTGTTATGTTCATCTTGCTCCTTTCTAATTCTTTGACTAGTAGGTAGAGCTTTCCTAATTCTAACATAGTCTGTACATTCCATGTCCCTATATTCAAATCCTTTTTTTGCATTTTTTTCTTTTTGTGATTTTGCATTTTTGAGGAGTTTCTACATGTCCGCTTCCAATAACCTCCGTCGGGTAATCCATTACCGTCATCACAGCTACCTTTCACAGACACGGACTCTCCCTCCCCAGTAGCCATTGAGTTCAGGTCCCCCCTGGGGGACTCAGAGGACACAGAACTATAACGTTTTCCATTTTGTAAGTTCATCATATGCAAAAATTAGCAAAAGTACAAGCAAGTAGTTTGCGGGTGCCTTCTTGCCGCGCAGTGCACTTACAGTGCTGAGATCCTGACCATTGTTCCTTCGAAGAAATCATCTGCTCACGACATTGAAAAAGAAGCCATATATGAAAAGTGTATCTTCTTTACCCTCTTTTTCACCCATCCCCTGCTGCCAGGACTTGTTTGTATGCACCCCTTAGTCTGGCCCCTCCCCCAGCGACCTGTCCGGCTTGCTTGAAGCTGCCAGGGCCCACGAAGTCCCCGCCGGCATAGCTCCTGGGATCGTAAGGACACACAAGCTCCCCCGCCACAACAAGGCTGATGCAATTGGAGGGAGTTGACAAGCTCTACTGCCGCCTAACTCTTGATGTACGCTTTCCCTTGGGAAGAATGCATAACAGGTACAGGGACAGCACAGACAACTCACAAATGGACAGCACAAAATGAAAAATATCCAACTGTTGTGAGAAGGCGTCACCAAGGAAAAGATGGCAGCTACAGAAAAAGGAATACATAGCGCATTTGCTTAGGATCCCTTTCTGGAAGTGTAGCTATCAGCATAGAATTATTTCTCTATAGGCAGCAATAGCAAATAACCATAATAGTATGTGGGTCACATTAAAGCATGTGCCAAGATAACATCTCTAGATGGTGGTTAACAAGAAACACCACTAACGTGCATATTGGGTCCCCAGCACCAACGCCTCGCCACTTTCCAGACAATCACCTTCTAAGCTCCTGATGTCACTCGATAAGTCATTTCATGTGCAATTAAACACTGTGCATTGATAACATCTCGAGATGGCATGGATAAGCAAAGTAATGTAAATTGTTCCACAACAGTTGCTGAGAAATGACATACTACAACGTCAACTTTTCTTGGGTTCAGTAGTGTCATCCCCATCCCTAAAGAGGAACAGGAACCCATTTAAAGCAGGGTGGGCTGGACTGGTGCGCTCAAGCCAAGGTATGGATCTGGTCACCTATCCATCTGGCAATTGAGGTTGATCATGTCTACTGTTAGCTTTTAGATGCAAACTTCTGACCACGACACCATCCCATTCACCACAATGTCATCCCATCCCAAACATTTTTGTTGCAATGATTTCATGGTGAGCTCAGTTTCCATTTTCTATAGCGTTTCCATCCCTGTAGTCTTTGGTGTCAGTAGTTTATAGAAGCTATCGTTGGAGGGCTAAGGTTGTGGTGCCTTACTAAGGGAGTCTCTCATCCAAGGTGGCTCCATGCTGGCTTAATAAGAAAATTAGAGTACTTGGTACGCTGGATCAGAACAGGCACTGCTAAACTCCACCAATGTGACAAAGTAGCAGATGGTCTCCTGTAGTGGGTGTCCCCATGGCAGCTTGACATCTCTGACACCCATGGGCTTTTTGCAAGTGGGACTATGACTAAATGAACTTGAGGCTGCTATTGTAATGCAGAACTGGAAACAGTGGCACTGGATCAATACTGCTGAGGTGATGCATAAGTTATGCCAAATTTTGATACCATGGCTCATGTCACCATCCCACCTTCCCCCACCTACTTTTTTGAGTAAATGAAGGCAGCCTTACCTTGATGTGAGGTATGATCTTCAACAGACGTGCCATGATCAGAATGTTGATAAGACGCAGGACGTTCCACAGAGTTGTGATGCCCCTTCTGTCTTTCCTGTAAACACACACAAAAATTCATGGACATACGTTTTATGAGACAGAGAAATTAGAGCACCTGGTCACATCAGGAAAGCTGGTGGGAAAGAGAGCACCAGGTAGACCCAGGGAGAAAGTACTGGACAAACTTGCAGAGAGGCTGAGGATGGACAGGGTGGGAGATGTACTTGTAGCGACAAGGGACAGATTCATTTGGATGGCTATGATCACCAATGCCGTGCAGCAAGGCATATGACATGATGAGGATACAGGCACACATGTCAATAAGCATCATATCAGCAAACATAAAAGTTTAATGACTAAAAGTATACACATCAATGTGCATCATGAAAGCATACACAAAGATTCTAATGGCATATACAACTGCATACACCAATGTGTATAAACACGCACAGAAACATACAAACAATATGTAATTAATTTCAAAAATTTCATTACTCATAAACAGTAACATCTGGTCTAACTGGACCTACCTTACAGCTAATCTTTCCTACTTTATGCACATAAGCATATAAAAATAAAATACACAAATTAAAACTAAACATAAAGTAAAAGTGAACTGGATTAAAAAAAGATTGAAAAGAAAAGAAAAGAAAAAAAAAAACACACACAAACAAAAAACTACAAACAGCAACAGAGGGGAAAAAAGATGATATAAGAAGAATTGAAAACAAACATGGAAATATGGAAACATGTCATCTCTAATGCTATGACGACAAAAAGAGATGAATTATAACATACAATGTCAAACAATAATGCACACCAAAGATCCTCTAACTTAGTCTAATCATATCAGTGTCTGGTCTTAAGGAAACATGAAAACACCCACCATGCATGTCAACCAAAAACTTAGTCTAAATCATATCAGTGTCTGGTCTTAAGGAAACATGAAAACACCCACCATGCATGTCAACCAAAAACTTAGTCTAAATCATATCAGTGTCTGGTCTTAAGGAAACATGAAAACACCCACCATGCATGTCAACCAAAAACTTAGTCTAAGTCATACATGCTAGCCCAAGGAATGAAAAACAACCCCCCATGCATGTCAACCAAAACTTATCTAAATCATATCAAGTGTCTAGTCTTAAGAAACAGAAACACAACCACCATGCATGTCAACCAAAAACTAGTCTAATCATATCAGTCTGTCTTAAGAAACATAAAACACCCACCATGCATGTCAACCAAAGACGCGTATCACTCGTCAGCAACATACTGCCTGCACAGTGGACAAAACAACCAACTAACCATCACCACAACAACAAGCTTCTCTTACACACAACAACACACCACACAACATCATGCAGACAGAGAGACAAACACACATATCCTACCAAATCCACACACATACACACAAGACACACACATACACACACTCACCACACACCACACTACAACAGTTTTTAATTACTTGTTATTGTAAAGAATGGACACAATTTGATGGCAGAATCAATTCTCCTATCTGCACACAACACAATGGCACGTCAATCTACTATTTTGAATATTACGTGAATATTTGTGTGTGTGTGTGTGTGTGTGTGTGTGTGTGTGTGTGTGTGTGGTGTGTGTGTGTGTGTGTTGTGTGTGTGTGTGTGTGTTGTGTGTGTGTGTGTGTGTGTGTGTGTGTGTGTGTGTGTGTGTGTGCGTGCGTGCGTTTAAAAATGGGCCTAAATTTCCTGAAATTGCTACCGCATATCTCATTTCCCTACAGCCAAAAATGCGCTTAATACATATACACATTTATCAGTCCAAAGTAGGTAAGACTTTACCAAACACATACAGGTGAATAAACCAGCAAGGTCACAAAATGACAGGAAGAAATGACAGAAAGCAAAGAAACAAGGAAGAAAAATAGACAGTGACTGAAAAAAGGAAATTTCTAGCACAGAATTTCCAGGTGGGAATACTATTTATACTGGAAGACCCCCTGCACGGCTGTGCAAAACTGGCCAAATCGTTCTCTTTAGTTTACCTGCAGACGGCAGCTGTAGGCCTGCAAAGCCTGGCATTCCAGAGTGGGGGAAGGGGGTGGGATGCAGGGTCGAGACAGGGTCACGGCAGTAGCTGTGGATGAATCCCTTCTTTGTCTGTATTAAAACTGGGCCATTTCACCCCCTCTTCTCCTGTCTGTAGACACGGAAGCTAAGATATCTGGATGTTGATTTTTTGTGATTTACAAGTTTGTTCTAAGTGCCCGCGTTACGTCTAAGAATTAGAATTTGTACCATTGACTGAAGTTTGTAATCTACAAACTTTTGCAGTGACTATGTGTTCAGCTGCTGTGCTTTTTTGTTAAAATGTGTATTCTTCACGTGTTAAAACTTCTTATTCCACTGATGCTGATTTTTTGTCCCCCCCCCCCCCCCCCCCTTTTTTTTTTTTATCGTTTTCTCATCTTTTTGTTCTCGTTTTATTTCATCTTTTTTTTTTTTTTTTTTTTTGGCGTTGACTTGGAGACTGGTTTCCAAATATATATGTGATGCTGAAGTGTTGATGTGTATGAAGTTAAGTGAAAGTTTAAGGATAAGTTACTCACTATAATCTGCTTTGAACATCACATCATTCAGTCTTGTACCTAGAGCACTGTTGTGAGAGAACTGAACAGTTTTGTTGTTTTGATCGTAGTTCTTTCCTTACGTATTAGTGTTAAGTGTTGTGTGTAGAATTGAACAATGGCTGTTGTTTATGAACACACTGCATTTTTGCACAATGAGAGACTCAGTCTTTGTGTGAGCATGTGGTGGGCGTTCCAGCAAAAAAACAAAAAACAAAAAAACAAAGCCCAGGGCTCCCATTCTCTGTCAGTATGTGCTCATAGTGCTATGCACGGCTGAGAAAACTGAAGATGTCGTCTGTTTCATCGAAAACAATAATGAAAACCAGTCTGTCTGATGTGGAGAAGGTGGCACCGATGTGGGTTAACTTTGATGCAGCCTTGTCTGTTCACCAGAGTTCCGTTTGCTCCGTGTTTGTCAGTCAAACAAAGGGAGGAAGGCCAGCCAAGAGAAAGAGAAGCTCACAACAAATTGACTGACATGTGCAGTTGAGTGTACACTATTCCTTACTGTATCAAAACTTCAACCTGCATTCAACACACACCCCAATTCAGTGGAGTAATTAAAACGCGCACCTCTCCTCTCAGGTTCAGGTCGAAAACTTTCAAGTAAGTGGAGGTGCACGCTGGCATGCTGTAGTTTGTGTGGCATGTTGTTCTGTGTGCATAGAAACTGTCAGGACTGCAATAACGGCGGTTTAAAACAGCAAAATTTTGTGAAATCGGAAATTATCCGTCTCCGTACTTGTGATTGTGCATGTATTTGAACTAACACTGCAGTCTGCTTTGACAGTCAAACATATTCGTGTTTGGTGTCATTTTAAAGCTCGTGGTTCTGGCCATCCAGCTATCTACAATACACTCTAGTTTGGCCAAAGCGCTTTAAAAAAATGTAGCATTTAAAGTCATACCCATTTCCCCCAGTTAAACGCCAGATGTCAGCTATGGCAGCTGACAGGCGAGATATAAACAATCTGCCCAGGGAAGGCAGGCATCATGGTCGGGTCACGCATAGGTCAGCGCGCTCGGCTCAGCAACTAAAGGGAAGGGTTGGAACAGCAGTGCCTGGCATCCCCATGGGGGATCAGCACTAGTGTAATCAACTTCTAATGAACACAATCTTGATGAGAATTAGGTCAATACAATTTGCTCAGTAAAAGAAAGGACTGTTATTCACCTTTTTCATGTTTTTTGATGTCAATTACGCTTCGAGCAAAATCACATGTTCTGTTGCAAACATATAAAAACCCTTTGACTCCCGCACCCTATCTACCAACTGCAAAAACTTAACCCATTGACTCCCTCACCCTATCCATCAGCTTCCTGCAGGAAGCTGGCAGATAGGGTGAGGGAGTCAAAGGGTTAAGTATTTGCTTTGCCAGCATGGATGATAATGCAGGATGTTTGTGGGCATGGTGCGGGAGTCAATGGGTTTAATACTTCACATGTACACGACATTTGACTCTCTCGCTGTTATCACAATCAAGCTGACTATAACAATTTCATGTATCATTTGTCTCTGCCATCAACAGAAACTGAAATTGTGAAAATAAAAAAAAAGTTTGAAAGGAATGAAGCAGAAAAAGAAAAATAGGACCTCACGGGACCGAACTCACCACCAGGGCAAGAGTGATGACAGCATCAAAGATGTTGGTCTTGTGATGAACGTAACGGCGAACACCATTGGCCCAGACTTTCAACACCTGTTCCACAATGTAGTAGATGACAAAGGCGAAGTTCACAACCTGCAAATGATGAAAACATGAACCTCACACGCTAAAAATTGGCCTGAAATCAGGATAGTAAATAATTGCATTAACCCTATAACTCCCCCGCAACCTATCCACTGACTGAAATAAATGAACACTTTGACTCTCGCACCCTATCCACCAACTGCAAAAACTTAACCCTTTGACTCCCTCACCCTATCCACCCGCTTCCTGGAGGTTAAGTTTTTGTTTTGCCAGCATGATTGGCAATGCAGGAAGCTAGTGGATAGGGTGAGGGAGTCAAAGGGTTAAGTTTTTGCTCTGTTAGCATGGTTGACAATGCAGGATGCTGGACGACAGAGTGCGGGAGTCAAAGGGTTAAGTTTTTGCTTTGATAGCACGGTTGACAATGCAGGATGCTGGATGACAGAGTGCAGGAGTCAAAGGGTTAATAGGACAAAATATTGTTGTACGAATTCAAAAAAGTAAACGACAAAATAATAAAAAATTTGTGTGAACATCCAAAAATGCAAAGCAACAACGAAGACTACCTACATGAAACAAGGCCAGAGGACGACATTTAATAAACATGATGAGTTCAGCGCATACAAAAACCCAAAGCAGCAAAGGAACCATCCTTAGTATAACTTCCATAAGCATGAAAAAGAAAAAAGAAAATTCACTCTGCTTTGAACTAATACTGAACACGTAGTATAACCATCAAGTACTGAGCATAACTGCCAACTGATGAGTGCAATTGCCAAATATTGAGTGTAACTGTCAAGTACTCAGTGTAACTGTCAACTGATGACTGTAACTGCCAAGTATCGAGTGTAACTGTCAAGTACTGAGTGTAGTTTAGTCAACTGATAACTGTCAAGTACTGAGTGTAACTGTCAACTGATGAGTGTAACTGTCAAGTATCGAGTGTAACTGTCAAACACTGAGTGTAACTGTCAACTGATAAGTGTAAAAAACAAATGCCTAGAGTAACTGCCAAGCACTGAGTTTAACTGTTAACTGCTGAGTGTAACTATCAACCGCTGAGTGTAACTGTCAACTGCTAACTGCTGAGTGTAACTGTCAACTGCTGAGTGTAACTGTCAACTGCTAACTGTAACTATCAACCGCTGAGTGTAACTGTCAACTGCTAACTGCTGAGTGTAACTGTCAACTGCTGAGTGTAACTGTCAACTGCTAACTGCTGAGTGTAACTATCAACCGCTGACTGTAACTGTCAACTGCTAACTGCTGAGTGTAACTGTCAACTGCTGAGTGTAACTGTCAAAGAAGAAATTAAAATCTACAAAATGCGGCTGTAATTGTATGTGAAGGGGGGAGTGTGTGTGTGTGTGTGTGTGTGTGGTGTGTGTGTGTGTGTGTGTGTGTGTGTGTGTGTGTGTGTGTGTGTGTGTGTGTGTGTGTGTGTGTGTGTGTGTGTGTGCACGGTGTGTGTGTGCGTGTGTGCGTGCGTGCATGTGTGCGTGCGTGCATGCGCATGCGTGCGTGTGTGCGTGCGTGTGTGCGTGCATTCGTTTGCATATGTATGTGCATGCATGCACACAAGCATGTGCGTGAAGGTGCGTGCTTGTAGGGGCATGCATGTTTTGGTGCATGCATGTGCGTGTATGTGCATCATGTTCTGTAGAAGACTTCAGCTGTAAGTACGTAATGACACAACACATGAAAAACGTCCAACAAAACAACATCCAAGGAAAGAAAACAAAACAAAAAAACAAACAAAAAGACAGGCAATAAGCTCCGTCTAGATGGAGATCAACCTGAATTTCATACTGACAATTGTGACAAGACATAAACACAATAAAACAAAAATACAACATCATATAAAAGAATAAAAATAATAATAAAAACATGCAGACAAGCAGACTGGTGGACAGACAAATGGATACAAACAAGACTGACAGATACAGACAAGACAGACATACAGACAGAGATAAGAGACAGACACAGACACACAAATACAGACAAGACAGACTGATATGGACAAGCAGAGTCAAGAAAAGACCTAGCTAGACAAGACAGATAGATACAGACAGACACACAAAAAACATACAGAAAAGATGGACAGACAGACACACACACACACACACACACACACACACACACACACACACACACACACACACAAAACACACAGAAAGACAAACAGACAGATACAAACAGACAGTCTATATAAAGACAAGACAAGACAGACAGAGAAACTAAAGAAAAAGGACAGCAGTGACCTCATACTAACACTCACCCTCAGATCCGAATTGCTGTTATCAAAGGATTCCGCATACTTGGTGGCCAGTTCCGCCTGCACCACAGATTCATATCTCCACACCTGTTCACACTAATCATTCTTGTTGAATACCTGCACCTTTTTAGGTGAGTTCATTTTCTAAATTAATGTTAAGATCGTTAATGTTTTCTAAATTAATGTTAAGATTCTTTAATGCTCTAAATTATGGCTATTTTTCTGTGCTTGCAAAGAAAATTCTTTATTTTCTACACAAAAATGCTTATTATGCACGTATGTTTATACCAAAAAGTAAAGGCAAATGCATTTTACAATTTATTTTCACTTTTTAAGGATAAGGAAAAGGAACTCCTTCAGTACAGATACTGCTGTTGTCATGAGTTCATTAAGCATCTAAATGGCACAAGGTATTAAAATATGGCACTTACAGGTCTGAGCGCAAATTCCAAAGATACAGAGGAAATTTCTTAGAAATTTGATAAGTGTATTATCATGCAATATCACTTACAAGTTAAAATTTACATATTTTACCAAACATTTGCAAAACCAAACGCAGTAATGCTGTCAGTTTGTAGCAGACACTAAACTGAAAGTATCGTCATTCAATTGTGTTCCATAATTTAACATTACTGATCAACTCAAATCAGAACATACGTAAATGTGTGTGTGTGTATGTGTGTGTGCATATGCATGTGTGTGTGTGAACAAGTGTGCATCCATACATGTGTGTGTATGTGTGCATGCATGCATGCATGTGTGTGCGTGTATGTGTGCATGCACATGTGTGTGTGTGTGCATGAGGTGTGTGCGCCTGTGTACATGTGTGTATGCAGAGTGCATTTATGCATGCTTGTGTGCTTGCATGCAATGAGAGTATGAAAAAGAAAACAGAAGATTTGAAATGAACGGTTCAATTTATCTGCTCATAGGCAACATACATATAAAGGTTGGTCAATTAATACAATATAAACCCAGTCTGACTCATGTAATGAAACAAAAGACTATGAACATAATCTGCAAGTTACCAGCTGAACAATAGACAAAATACTGTCCCAAATAAAGTAAGCAGAATAACGTCACCAGTATTACTATAATCGCTCCATTATTACCCTGCGTAGTAAGAGACATGACATAATTTAAGTCTGCATATATGAAAAAACATTAACAAAGAGAAAGAGACAGAGACAGAGAGAGACAGACAGACAGAGAGAGAGAGAGAGAGCGCGCGAGAGAGAGAGAGAGAGCGAGAGAGAGAGACACACACACACACAGACCAAGACAGACAGAAAGTGAGCATAAAAAAAAAAAAAAGATTCAATGATTTATTTATTTTAGCCTACAGCCCATTATAGGGAAATGTGAAATACAAAAACACTTTTCAAGCATAGGTTTGGCGAAATCTCATAAATACCACAAACTGGGGAAATTCAGGCAATCAAACTGAGCAATAAAGAAAAACTGTACAAATGCATAAATGAAAACAAGAGAAAAAGAGAAATTGCGAGACAGGCAGACAGGCAGCCTAAACATTCCACTCACTGAAATGATAACAACGTTGCAAAAGGCCACAAAGATTCCAAAGTAAGAGAAATACTTGTGCGCAATCACTCGTTGTACTTGGCGCAATCTTGGATGCTGGAACCATCTCACTGGAACATCCTGCGATCATAAATGAACACCAATCCAAATTTTAACAGATGTCAAGAGATATAATCAGTAAAGAATGCAATGCTAGTTTAAAATTTTGTTTAATACACAAATAATCAATCAGCTGAAAATGGTGAGCCTAGTTTGCAGCACAAAATGCCAAAAAGCAAACATGACAAATATGTAACAATGCCTGTGATTGTGCTAGGAATTCTTAAAACTATTCTGTTGCTGACTACCCCACACTGTCACTCAGAGCCAGTCCCAGTTCGTTAGATCCTGTTCAGTATTCGTTACATCCTGTCCAGTAACACTATTTCAGTCATTGACACAACTCCTGTGCAAACCAGCTTGTGACAGAGAGCAGTGATCCAGGCAACAATGAACCAGTGCAAACTCTCCTGCGCAGTGGTTGACAGCTGAAACAGGGAAAATAAATTTGGGGGGGGGCAACAAATATTTTACCAGTCCCAGCAAAATAAAACCAGCCCCTGGGACCAGCAGTTCAAAAACAATCTGGTATTCTGGTTTTGCAAATGATATTTGACTGTTATTTACCAGTTAATACTATCACTGATCTCCTGCCTTTATACATTTTTTTTTCAATAAAAAAACCCTCACTCCTCCCAAAACTGAAAATGAAATAGGAAACTCATGGAAGTGGTGTGCCCAGGTTGAAGGCTAGCGTTTAAAGTTGTTGACTATAGCTACAAAGTGTGGGCCACAGTCAATGACAGATGGACACACAAACACACCACACATACACGTCAAGTTGTAAGGTTTACCAATAATCCCTATGGTTTTCACTGCTTTCCAGGTGCTACAGCGTACAAACAAAACACTACGCGAAATAAGAAAAATTGCATTAAAAATATGTTTACAGTGTTTCCACACAGCAACAGGAAGTTCGCGTTCTGAATTCGCAGACGGTAGACTGTTCAAATATTGTCTCATTCTCACTCTGTCCAAAATGAGACATCTTTATAATCTTTAATGAATACATAAAAAACATCAGTAAACTGGGTTTTCAAAGAAAAATAAATAAATTATTTAAAAAGAAAACAGAAAACAAATGTAATTTTCTCTTTACAACAGTTTTTAGTCTGATAGTACAGCATGAAAGGTATGTTAATATGGTGTGATTCAAATAGTGGTTAATCCTTTGACTCCCTCACCCTCTCCACTAGTTTCCTGCAGGAAGCTGGTGGATAGGACGAGGAAATCAGCGAGTTAAGTTTTTGCAGTTTGTGGATAGGGTGCAGGGGTCAAAGGCTTAATATAAAGTTTTCAAAACAACAGACACCCTGGGGTACCACACTGGGTGTACTCACCCTGGCAGGCTGAATGTCCATGTCCAGATCATGGAAGAGATGATGGAAGTCATTAGCAGAGTACACCTTCTCAGGTCGCTGAAGAACTTTCTGCGTGTCAAAAAGAAAAGCTGAGAATGTACAACACTTACGGACAAACTGGGGAAAAGTGTACAATTTCACACAAACTGAATGACAAATGAAGAACGCAAAAGAAGCCACCTCTGTAACTTAGCGGTTGTAATTTCCGCAATGCTGAAAGAGACACTTTCACTGCTCTATCTGACATACTGTGTACATCAACGACGCATTGGCCATAATGAAATCATGATGTACATTGAATGAAAACTGCGCAGCCAAGAGGTCTACACACAAAACAGCATTTTTATGACAAAAGTCATAAACAGAGATGCAGACAAAAAACAAACAAAAAAACAACAAAAAAACTAAACTAAAACCAAAACAGAACAAATACAGAGGGAGAGATAAAAGGAGGAAAATGAGACAGAGAGATGAGGTGATGAGGGATGTGAACTTGAGAGGGAGGGACGGAAGGACACTCAATAGAATGGATGGAGGAAATGAATAAAGGAGAGAAAAAAACATGAAATATGACAGGAGTAGAGGAAGATGAGAGAGAGAGAAATGGGGAGGAAAGCGGATGAAAAATAGGGAGGGAGGAAAAGAGGACAGAAGAAAGAGGACGGATAGGAAAGACAGGAAGGAAATGTGAAATGCAAAAGGGAACAGATGGAGTAAGATCAGAGACATAGAAACGGGGAGAACTGGGGATAAGAGGAATGAGGGCACAGGAGAGAGAAGTGGAAGAAAAGTAAAGGACAGAGAGAGAGACAGAGAGAGAGACAGAGAGAGAGACAGAGAGAGAGAGAGAGAGAGCGAGAGACAGAGACAGAGACAGAGAGATGGAGAGACAGACAGAGATATACAGACAGAGTCACGTAGATACATGAACAGGCAGATACATACCCAGATAAGCCAACAGAACGGCAGATGCACATGTTTACAAAAAAGACAAAACAAAGCATATGACATCAACACAACAAACACATAAACAAACAGACCAAAACAAAACAGACCTTACAACCTACTAACTGAATCACAGTCCTAATTCATTTATTAATTTTACATGCACTAGCGGTACTGTCTCACACTTTTTAAAACCAACTACAATCAAGTCTCTAACACTGAAAAAGTCAAGCACTCACCTCCAGGATTGCTGCCTTGATTGGCTGGGCCACTTTGGCCTTCTCCACAACAAACTTGATGACATATCCACCAACACCACTACTGAAAACACATCAAGACAAGCACAGTCAGTATCATCTCATAACAGCTCAGTTTTGAGGGTCAACAATAAATCAAGAAAATGGGAGAAGAAAACCAAGAAAAGCAACCTCACTCCATATAAAAATCAGAAGGGGGAAAAAAAGACAAGTAACCAAAATGGTCAATAAATACATAAATGCATGGAATGAATAGGGGGGAGAGAAGGAAACCAAGAAAAGCAAACCCACTTTGTATAAAAATCAGATGGGAAAAAAAAGACAAATTGAGTGGGCCCCAGTAGCTCAGTTGGTTGAGTGTCGGATTCACATGACAATGGTTGCAGGTTCGAATCCCAGGGTGCACTACATTAAAACAGTCCTTCTCATTGTCTCATCTCAATATCACTGTTGTTCTGATGGTGTCAGTATAGGATTAGATAAGTCCCCCTCCCCCTACTTCCTTGGGATGGTTATCCCCGTAGGCCATATCACCTGAGGTGGGTGTTGATATAAAAACCAGAGCCTGGAATTGCTAAGAAAAAAAAAAGAGGAAACTTCTAGGGGGGTCCGGGGGCATGCTCCCCCGGAAAATTTTTAAAATCAAGACTAAAATCTGTGCATTCTGAGGCATTCTGGAGACAAATTTAAAGGCATCTAACACACTGAAAATCACAATGAATATCAGTCAAAAGAGTATTTAATAAACATTGGGCACAAGATCAGGATCCATCATACACAGCAAATCGTTTCGCGCGAAAATCGTCTGCTCCATCGATCAGCTGTTTTTTTCTTTTCTTTTTTTTTAAGTATGGTCGTCGATTTTTTTTTAACGCAAAAAATTTTTTTTTGCGCGATTTTCGATTTTGATTTCCGCGGAAATCCTCGTTTCCGCAACGAATTCCAGGCTCTGAAAAACTCAACCAAATCAATCAATCAATCAATCAATCAAAAAAAGACAAATAACAATCAAAATGATTAATAAACACAAAATGCGGGAAAGGACTTAATAATCAAGACACCAATAAAAGACAGAAAAACAGTTCAATAAAACACAGATTGACTGATAAACAGGTAAACAGATGGGAAAAGAAAGAAAATGAGAAAACAAAACAAACAAAACAAAAACAAAAATGAAGAAAAAAAGCAAAAAACGTGCTTAGCATAACTGCATCAAATTTGATTCAGACACATCACAAAGAGCTAAGACATCCTTGATGATCTGTCCTATCTACATAGTTTCCGTGAAAAAAAACACAACAAAAAGCAGACAGAACACAGAAAAAGAAGGGTTAAAAACTAAATGAGAAAGAATAAAAAAAAAAATTTAAAAAAAAAACGAAGGGCCATACATGTTCGAAACTACATATTAAAGGCTTGTCAAATGGCTACACACTCAAATATTAGTGTAGGGTATATGTGGTGTGTATGCATACATGCATGCATCTGTGTGTGTATGTGTGTGCATGTACATGTGTACGCATGCATGTGTGTGTGTGCGTGTGTGTACATGTGTGGACACGTATGCGTATGTGTGTGTATGTGGTATGTGTAATGTGTGACATGTGTGCTGTGTGTGCATATGCATGCAAGCGTGCAAATGTGTGTGTGTGTGTGTGTGTGTGTGTGTGTGTGTGTGTGTGTGTAGGTGTGTGTGTGTGCGCGCGTGTGCGCTCGCGTGTGCGCGTGCGTGCATGCGTGCGTGCGTACATGCATGTATGCACAAAGTTCTGATTGTCTGGTCCACGCTGTGCAGGCATTATACCACTGCACAGTCAGCACACTCTGTCTTCAGTGGGTTACCCAGCCAAGCACCCTTTTAGAAAAGTGTGTGTGCTGATCATTTCCAGGTTTCCTTAACAAAGCCACTGAGCATTAACACAACTTATAAGGACTTAAGTACACATTATGTTCCGCATACATGTGTATGTCATAGGGGTTCGGGCATTAACAGATCTGCACATATACTGATGGGAGAAATCAAACAAACAACAAAAATCTTCACCCTCAGCCCATATGGCACTACCCAGACCGGGAATAACTCAGACCTTCCGACAGTGAGTCTGAAGTCCTCACCCACCTGGATATTGCACCCATCATCCTACCAACTGGTGATCTGGATGCTAGTCTTTCGGATGAGACAATAAACCCAAGTCCTATGTGCAGCATGCACTCAGTGCACGTTAAAGATCCCACAACAGAAAGAGAGTTGTTTCTGGCAATATTCTGTTGAACAAATCTACTTTCATCTTTAGTATTTAGAAGAAAAACAAAACACACACAAAACCCAAAGCATCTGAGGGTTATCTAATAAACAGTAAGAATACACCTACGAAAATGTAAAATAAAAGATAATCAATCAACACCTTTCTCTATTCCTTCAATGTAACATCGTTTCTCTCAAATGACTGATTCGCGTCTGTTGAGAAGGTCTGAAATGCCTGTTGCAATGCAACCAGAGTTTGTTGCAAGGCAACCAGAGTTGATATGTTGCCCCTGTTTGACACCCCATTCTCCAGTTAATGTGAAAGAATCCCCCTTTATTTCAATTGCAGAAAAACCCAAAACTTATCTGGTACCTAATGGAGGAAATGGTTGAGCCGTGGTGGAAATTTCTGGTCTTCCTGCGAAGAACTTCAAAGGCCGCTCTGACTCCCAGGCGCCGGCGGTTAAGACTACTCTGCATGGAGTTCTGTTGAAAGCAACAAGAACTTTTTAATTATCTGTAGAATGAATGGTTATTCACACAGAATATGCTCAAGTACAGAAACCTGAAATCAACTGGCCCTTTGACTCCTGCAGCCTGTCCACCAGCATCCTGCATTGCCAACATACTGGCAAAGCAAAAACTTAACCCCCTGACTCCCTCATCCAATCCACCAGCATCCTGCATTGCCAACAATACTAGCAAAGCAAAAACTTAACCCCTGATTCCCTCATCCTATCCACCAGCATCCTGCATTGCCAACAATACTGGCAAAGCAAAAACTTAACCCCCTGACTCCCTCATCCTATCCACCAGCATCCTGCATTGCCAACAATACTAGCAAAGCAAAAACTTAACCCCCCTGACTCTCTCATCCTATCCACCAGCATCCTGCATTGCCAACCATACTGGCAAACCAAAACAACCCCCCTGACTCCCTCATCCTATCCACCAGCTTCCTGCAAGAAGCTTTTGAACAGTGTGAGAGTCAAAGGGTTAATTTTTTTTGCAGTTGGATAGGGTGCAGAAGTCAAAGGGTTAAGACACTGTGTCAAAATGCATAGAATTCTAGTAGTAAAAAACACAAAACCCCTTGTTTTCTGATTTTCAGTCAACTGTGATTAAGGCAAGTCATAATCAACTGATATCCATGTTTATAGCAACTCATAGTAATTAATATTTATGTTTGTAGCAACTCATGATTAATATCTATGTTTACAACTCATAACTATCAATGTTTTACTTATGCTTATAGGAATTCATAATTACTCAATACTTCATTCATGTTTATACAAACACATAAGTAATTCATATTTATGTTTCAATTAATACTTGTCTACAACAAATCACACTCAATCAATAGTCATTTTCACAGCAACTTGTAATTAACTATCAATGTTTTATTAATGTTTACTGCAACTCATAATCAACTGATATGTTTGAAGTAACTCATAACAAATTAATGTTTACATTTACAGAAACTCACAATCAAGCAATTAATGTTTATCTTTACAGTAACTCATAATAAATCAATGTTTACATTTACAGCAATGCACAATCAAGTGTTAATGTTCACGTTTACAGCAACTCATAATCAAGCTATATTTGTGTTTACAGCAACTTCACAATTACATCTGCTATTTTCTCCAGCTCATTGTCACATTATGGAGGTTGTCTTTTGTTTCTTGTTGAGGTAAGAGTTGTGCATTTAGTCTCTGTTGTCCCTTGTGAGCGCTTAACAAAGGCCAGTGGGCTGAAAATTTGCACCGTCTTGTCTTGCTGTGGCAAATATGCATTCTGATTCTATCTGCATGTTTTTCTGGTTCCAACTCACAATTAATGTACCATTCATGCTACAGCAACTCATAATCTGCTACATGTTTACTGTTATTGTTGTTTAATGCCCAGCCAACTGCATTAGAGCCATATCAGGGCTATAACTGTTTCAAAACATACACAACACTTCAACAGGAAGAAAACAAAAAAGGGAAAGAAAATTAAGCACATATATCAATGCATTTGAACACATAATCTAAGGACATGCCCCTGGCGTTGACCACTCTGTCCAATTTATTGCACAGGGGATTTAAAAAACATACCTGAATACAAATTTAAACATAACTAAGGACACTAAAACATATACAAAAACGGGCATAAATTACCTAAAATTCCTTCTACACATCTCATTTCCCTAGAGCCAAAAATGTACTTAATACATGTACCCAGTTATCAATCTCAACAGAAAGTGCGTAAGATTTTATTGAAATATACAGATGAATTGACCCAGCATGGCAGAAAATGATAGGAAGAAATGACAGAAAGCAAGGAGGAAGAAAGAAAAAAAGAGTAACAAAAAAGAGGAAATTTCTAGCACAGAAGTCCTGAAGGTGGGGATACTATTTATACTGAAAGAGCCTACAGCATCCCCATAGGGATATTATTCATGTTTATGGCAACAAACAATCAATCAATACAAATTCACATTACAGCAATTTGTAATATCTATGTTCACAGTAACTCGTAATCAAGTAATATTTATGTTCACAGAAACATAACATCAAATGATAATTCATGTATAGGAAAAGCAGTATAAACCCTCCATTTTTTTAAGCCAATAAACATGAATACAGAGGTGCCCAACTCCTCTCCTTTGTTGCTTTATCTTCCCCGACACAGGGATAGTTATCTATCTAACTCTTTAAACACTTGCTCTTTCAGACAGACTGCACCCTGTACATTGGCCTCCGACAGCCAGAACACAGCTGTATACTGTTTGTCCAAGCAGAACACAGGACGACCTCAATGTAGCTATGTTATAGTGCCATTATCTTGAAACTTCATCAGCCTTTTTTTCCTTCAATTTTTTTTTTAGGATCGTAGCACTCAGGGAGGTTACCTCTGCGCTCACCTTTTTTTTTTCTTTTCATCCCATTTTCTTTTCACACCATCTTAATGGTCACAGAAGCTGGCACAGTTTTTCAAAATGCGATGATGATGATGTCGATGAGGATGATAATCTTGATGCTACAAAGTTCCATCTACGATTGAGACTGCGTGACAGGCTGTACTCGGATTAATTCATGAATGACAGTTCTTTATCCCACCTTAAAGGCAATGATACTCCGTCTTTGGGGAGCTATGGAAAGAATCTGGAAAAAGTACAGGTGAATGATCTGGAAAGAAAAAAGAAGAAAGATTCTTTCGTGAGCAAAAGACAGCATGACAGGAAAGAATCCCTAACCTAAAAGCAACCCAAGGGACCTTAATTTCCATCTGCGGTATCCCACTGCAGAAGTTACAATGCCTTATTTGTCAACACATTACACGACACAAATACTGACCAGAAAGTATCCTCGAAATTGGTTGTAGATAACCGCTGTCAGCATATTCCAGAAGCAGTATAACCCTGGATAAAATGAAAATAAAAACTGTTAAGTAAAGATAGTGCAAACTGGAAAAAAACAACTAGGAAAACAATGTGTACAGTTATTTCATATAAATATAATACATACATACACATACATATATTTCACTAAATGCTCCGTGCAATGGAATTCATGCAAGGAGACAAGACAGCACAGGCAAAAACCTCCCAACTCGCACTTTCCTTCCTATTACACTGAGACTGGGATTCATTTCCAGGATTTGGCACAAAAACTAGCAGTTAAAAGAAAGAGAGAGAGAGAGAGAGAGAGAGAGAGAGAGCGAGAGAGAGAGAGAAAGTCGGACAGACAGACACAGACACAGACAGGGACAGAGAGAGAGAGAGAGAAAGACAGAGAAAGAGAGGAGACAGACAGACAGGACAGAGACAGAAAGAGGGGGATGAGAGAAAGATAGATAGGAGACAGACAGAGAGAGACACAGACAGACAGAGAGACAGAGAGAGACAAGCAAAGCCAGAGAGGGACAGGCAGAGCCAGAGATAGAAAGACAGACAGAGAGAAGGGAAAAACAATGTGCCAACACAAAGTGATGTCTCTTACCCTGTAGCTCCCAATCCACTACTATATGCAAAATATATGCATCCATTCCTGAACCCCTTCTAACAGATCTGTTTAGGATGACATGGCAAGATTAAAAATAACAGTCTCTTGTTATATTCATCCATTATTTAATCTTTTAACAGATTTGTTCAGGTCGACATTGCAATATCAAAAATAACAGTCTCTGTTATATTCACCCATTCTTGAATCTTTTAACAGATTTTAACATTAAATATCAAAAATTTCAAAAAATATTAAAAAATAACAGTTTCTGTCATATAATACTTCATGACATCCTCAAACTGACCATCAAATTATGTGCACTTGTTCTCTTTTCGTTCCCTTTTTGCATGTTTCTGATTTTTTATTTGAACAATGACACTCCTGCGATCCAAAAATAAGAACAAATGAGCACAAATGCTAGGGGAAAAGAAGAATACGACCATAGTGTGGAAACAACGATCTCGTTTTTCACACAAATTAGTTTTGAATATTTCATTTTCATGCTTAAAGTAAGCTGTCATGTTTCTTTTGTTTTTAATGTATACATCGTTTATATCTATGACTCCCATGGGGAACCTTGTACTGGGACTTCAAAAGTATGAATATGGATTTTGGTGGTAACCTGAGAAGAAAAACTCAGCGCTATGGGATCAACATAACTGAGGTAATACAAAAGTATGGAAGGCCAAATAAAACAAAAGACAAAAATTAAATAAATTTCAGTACATAAAATAGAACAAAGCATCACCCTATCAAACAAAGGCACAAACAAAACTGACAAAAGACACAACACACACACACACACACAAGACACATGCAGGCACACAGACACAGACACAAGACACACACACACACATACACACACAAAAGACATACGCAGGCACGCAGGCACGCAGACACAGACACACACACACAACACAAACACAGAGACGCACACACGCGCCAGCGCACGCGCACACACACCACACACACACACACACACACACACACACACACACACACACACACATACACACACACACACACACACACACACACACACACACACACAAAAGACAAATCCTGCCCATACTACACTGCAGTTACACATCTCACGTACTTCACTGAACAAATGTTTTATCGAAACCAAAGAAACAAAGAACAACTATAGTCTCACCAATGATGAGAAAGACGATGAAGAAAATGGAATAGAAACGATTGTGGCTGTAGGCTGGCATGGTCACTGGAACAAATAAAAATATGATGACCGTTATTTTAAACAAAACAATATAAAAACACATAATGCAGAGAAAAGGGAAAAAAAGCTTTTGGCATGTGACAGAAACATGACATGGACAGAAAAAGTAAGGTTGAGACAAAAAATAAAGTAGAGAGAGAGAAAGTGGATAGAAGAGTCGAGATGGGTCAAAAATATGCGCGCGCCCGCACGCACGCACGCACAGCACCACACACACACACACACACACACACATGCACAACAACAGTGTTAGAGTATACAGACAGAAAGTGGGTAAAAGAGTGGAGATGGGTCAAAAATATGCGCGTGCACACACACACACACACACACTGGACACACACCACATACACACATGCGCACGCGCACGCACAACACACACACACACACACACACACACACACACACACACACACACATACACACACACACACACACAGAACAAAATTCCACGCTGATCAGAAAAGGTCTCTCCAACAGTAATACTCAAAGTCTTCACAATCAACAATGGCAAAGCCCTAACTGTCCACAGCTGATTTATAACTAACCAACTCCAAAGCTTCTACCATCAGCAATTTAAAAAAACACACACAAAAAAAACGAAAACAAACAAAAAAAGCCAACAGCAATGCCCCTACCATCTGGGTTGTTGGCAGTGGTCAGAAGAACCAAGAGACTCATGAAAGAATCCAGGAGAGAAGAGAAATATGTATGCCTTCATCATAGGCATTACTCTGCAAGACAAATTGACAGATGATTAATATACACATATTTCCATAAATCAATAATGACAACAATAACACAACTCAGACACACATAACAGCAGCTAATCAAACGAACAACAGAAAAGCAGCCAATCAAATAAACAATCTCCCCACACCCTTAAACAAAGGAAAATAACAACATAAATAAACAATCAAACAAAGTCATGATAAAATCCAAAACAAGTGTGACTGCCCGCATTCAAGCAAACAGGAACCAGAAAAAACACGAAAGAAGAATACAAACGCGTATTTAATACAAAAAGACAAGACAGGTGCAAATTTTCGGCCAACTGCCTTTGTCAAGCGTAAGATTACAAACAAACACCAGATACAAAAATTTTGAGAAAAAGACTGAAACTTCCCTGCTGCTGCATCCAATTAAGAAAAGGAATCAATGTAAAAACCTTTTCTTACATTGGATGCAGCAGCAGGGAAGTTTCAGTCTTTTTCTCAAAATTTTTGTATCTGGTGTTTGTTTGTTTGTAATCTTACGCTTGATAAAGGCCAGCTGGCCAAAAATTTGCGCCTGTCTTGTCTTTTTGTATTAAATAAAAGTCATGACAAGCCATCAACAACCACTAACACTCTACAGTGTAAGTGTATGTATGCATACTTCATGAGGAGATAAAGGGAAAAGATTAATATCAACAATATGCTTTATATACTTCTGATGTTCAAGTATACATATGCAACTCTCTCTTTTGACACTGTCCTTACTGTCCCATTAAATACTATGTCACTGACTGTAGGCTTTCATTTCCAGTCAATGCTATGGTGTTTTTGAGGAGTGAGAAAGAGAGAGAGGGAGGGAGAGAAAGGGGGAGAGAGAGAGAGAGAGAGAAAGAGAGAGAGAGAGTTTGCGAGTGTGTATGTGTATGAGAGAGAGAATGTGTGGATGTATGTGTCTACGTACATGTGTGTGTGTGTGTGTGTGTGTGTGTGTGTGTGTGTGTGTGTGTGTGTGTGTGTGTGTGTGCGTGCGTGCGTGCGTGCGTGTGTGCGTGCGTGTGTTGTGTGTTGTGTGTGTGTGTGTGTGTGTGTGTGTGTGTGTGTGTGTGTGTGTGTGTATGTGTGTGTGTGTGTGTGTGTGTGTGTGTGTGTGTGTATGTGTGCCTGTGCCTGTGTGTGCATGTATATGCACATGTGCACGCGTGCACGCATGCGTGCGTGCGTGTGTGCGTGTGTGCGTGTGTGTGTGTGTGTGTGTGTGTGTTGGTGAGTGTATATTTACACATTTATGTGTATTTATATATTTATATGTATTCAAGTTTTTTGTACTCACAAACAATCATATTTTACATATCTGTCGTTAATTCTACAATCATATTTTACATATGTCGTTAATTCTACAATCATATTTTATTTTTCTAGCATTGATTTTAGCCTTTAATCTGTCTGGTAGTCCCATTCAGGGCAAAGGCCAGATGAAAAAAGCAGTAACAGTTCCGTTACTCTCGCAAATAAAGACTTCTCTCTTCTCTCTCGTAATTCCAACACCTTGACTCTTTCTCAAATCTGTAAAGGTGTTCCTTCATCTCTGTTTCTAACCAATATCTTTTTTTTCTCCACAGACTGGGCCAACTATAATCATTATGTAAAATGTAATCCATTACTATATTAAGTGCAATTAGCATGATTTTCATTACGTAAAATTTACTAATAATCCATTACTGTATAAAGCGCAATCAGCCTGATTTTTAATATGTAAAATTCAATAATAATCCATTACTACATAAAGTGCAATCAGCATAATTATCATTATGTAAAATTTAATGATAATCTATTACTACATAAAGTGCAGTTACCATGATTTTCATTATGTAGAATTCAATAACAATCCATTACTATATAATGTGCAGATAGCATGATCTCACCATGGACTGTCTGCTCTATACAAACGAAATTAATAAATGTGTGCCTTTACTTGCTTTCATGTCCTGCCCCACCCCAACCCCACCCCTCGCTGTCTCTTTCAGCCTTCATATCCCAGTAATGTGTACTTACAGAAGGGGAGATAGTTGTGGTTGTGTTGGCACCTTCCAAACTATCTGAATGATTGCTGAACACTCGCTTTTTGTCCTGAAACAACAAGCAAACAAAAACTAGAACCAGCCACAACAGCAAAGAGGTCAGAGTAGTGGACTAACCAACAAGAGATTGGTTTCAGTTTCAGTTTCTCAAGAAGATGTCTCTGTGTTGGAATGAATTCCAGAAGGTGGGAATACTACTTATACTGAAAGAGACCCTGGCATCTCCATGGAGGAAGCACCGGGTGTGTGGAAGAGCTTAAATGGATGGCGTGTGAGCATGGACATGAAGGTGGTGCAGAAAATGGGACAGACAATGTGATCTAAGAGAACAAATAGTCTGCCACAAAAGATGAACATGACAGGTAGTTTAGTTCTGACAAACCAGCTTGAAAACAATACGCAACAACAGTCTTGATAAAAAGAAAAATTTGCTTGTTCACTGCTAGTAGGTTCCCTAAAAGTTGTTTAATTAGTAGTAGTACTGTTTAAAGCCCAGCCAACTGCTCAGAACTATGTCAGAACTATGAACATCTCAAAATGTAAGCTCTTCACTGACCCTGAAAAAAAACCCACCTGGAAAAGAAAATTAAGTACACATATGAATGCACTTTTGTATATGGTCTAAGCATATGCCCCAGATGCTGATCATTATACCGAATTTATCACCAGTGGGTTTAAAAAACAAACCTGAATATAAATGTATAAACATAACTAGTACACTAAAACATACATAAAACTGGCCCAATTACATGAAAACTGCTTCTGCACATTACATTTCCTTTGAGCCAAATATGCATTTAATACATGTATCCAATCATCCATCCCAAAAGAGAATTCAGAAAGCTTTATAGAACACCTCTGGTGAATGGACCAGCAAGGCAGAAAATGATAAGAAGAAAAAACAAAGCAAAGAAGCAGGGCAAAAACAAAGAGAGTGACAGAAAAGAGGAAATTTCTAGCACAGAATTTCCAGAAGGTGGGAATACTGTTGATACTGAAAGAGCCACTGTCATCCCCATGGAGGACACGGGGGAGAGTTTCAAGTATTTCAATCCTTAGAAGATGCTGAATACTGATATGTATCCTTGATATTCAACTTTATGCTAACTACAATGGTTATCATACAGCTGAACAAAATTTGCACAAAACTTACCTGTGATGTGGGAAAGAGCAGCATTCCAAACAAGGTGAATATGTACAGGTGTAAGCCAAGCATGACCAATACACTGAAAAAAAAAGACATGAGTGAAAACAGAACTGTTGTTATTATTATTTTTATTTAAAGCCCATACAGTGTAAAGCCATATCAAAGCTATAACCATTTCAAAAACACATACAATACTTCAACAGGAAAAAATGGAAAAGACAATTAAGAACACATATCAATGCACTTGTGCACATAATCTAAACAGATGCTCCTGGCTTTGATCACTCCGTCCAACTTCTCACACGGGGGAATTAAAGACATACCTTAATACCAATTTAAACATAACTAAGGATGCTATAACATATAAAAACTGGCCTAAGTTACCTAAAATTGCTTATGCATATCTCATTTCCCTTGAGTCAAAAATGCACTGAATACCATGTACCCAATTATCAATCCTAAAAGAAAAGCATGAAAGACTATCAAACATATACAGGTGAATGGACCAGCAAGGCAGAAAAATGATAGGAAGAAATGACAGAAAGCAAAGGAACAAGACAGAAACAAAAAGTGTGACAGAAAAGAGGAAACTTCTAGCACAGAGTTTCCAGAAGATGGGGATAGTACTTATACTGCAAGAGCGCCTGGCATCCCCACAGGGGGGGGGGGGGGGGGGGGGGGGGGGGGGGGGTAACACAAAAAAAAATACGAATAAAAAAAAATCAGATCTTAAGATTGTAGAGTGTATGTGTGTTGTCATGTGTGCACATGTGTATATGTAACTTATAGTGATTACTATTACAAGTTGTTCTTGTATAGTGCTGTTCTCCATTTGGGCTCATTGCACATTACACATAATTATAATAATAATAATAATAATTACAATATTTATATAGCGCAAAATCTTGATAAAATCAAATCTAAGTGCTGAAGCAGACACACACACGCACGCACGCACGCACGCACGCACGCACGCACGCACGCACGCACGCACGCACGCACGCACGCACGCACGCACACACACACACACACACACACACACACACACACACACACACACACACACACACACGCATGGCTATAAATGGGGAGAAAGAATAAAAGCAATAAAAGCAAGAATAAAAGCAATGGAAAATTATAGAGAGCATAGCATATACAATTAGGCCTATATATTATGACCATGTGATTCCCCTCCGAGCGGAGACAGGCTGCAGAGGGGGGGGGGGGGGGGGGGGGGGGTTGAGTGAGGTTAGGATATTTTATGCGGAGGAGAAAAGGTGAGTTTTGAGAGCGGACTTGAAGGAGACAAAAGTAGGTTGCTGACGGACTGAGAGAGGAAGTTTGTTCCAGGAGAGTGGACCAGAAACAGAGAAGGCTCGTGGACCATAGGTATTGAGCTTAGTGCGTGGAAAGCGAAAAATCAGAGGATCGGAGGCAGAGCGGAGGGTACGTGAGGGAACATAGATCTCAAGTAGGCTTGACAGGTAATCGGGGGCTGCGTTATTGAGGCTTTTGTAGCACATGGTGTCTAGTTTGTACTGTATGCGCTTTGATACAGGGAGCCAGTGAAGTTGTGCCAGGAGAGGAGATATGTGGTCAGCTTTTTTCTTTTTGAGTACAAGGCGTACAGCATTGTTTTGAATGCGCTGTAGGATGTGAATGG
>CM060311.1:24127288-24152288 GCA_030674185.1 Monoplex corrugatus | reverse complement strand
ACTCCTGCACCCTATCCAACAGCTGCAAAAACTTAACCCTTTGACTCCCTAACCCTATCTACCACCTCATTGTGTTCCGTCTGCCGTATTGCTTATGTAGGTACAGACGTTAAACTCCAAACACACACACACACACACACACACACACACACACACACACACACACACACACATACATGCACACACGTACATACGATGCACACACACACACACACACACACACACACACACACACACACACACACACACACTGGCCTTGCCATTCTAAGCAATAAGAAGCCCTGAGTATTGATCCTAATTCATTAATTACACAAGGAAAAAAAAACCATACCAGCCCTAACAAATAATAATAATAATGTATATTTACAGTGTGCCTTACAGTGCTCTAGATGCTTACAATTCTACAATATAAAAAATAAATGAATTATACATAAAACACACATTCGCTGTTTATAACCATTAGCATTATGCACACACTCTCAACAACATCCATATACAACATAAAAACATGCACTAAAACAAAAAGAGCAGATTATTCCACAGAAAAGGTTCAAAATGTGGAAAAGATCAGAAAGCAGGAGTCAAGCATCCGAAATAAATATTAAAAAAGAACAAAATAATACTAATATATTAACCCTTTAACTCCCGCACCCTATCCACCAACTGCAAAAACTTAACCGTTTCACTCCCTCACCCTATCCACAAGCTTCCTGCAGGAAGCTGGTATATAGGGTGAGGGAGTCAAAAGGTTAAGTTTTTGCTCTGCTAGCATAGTTGATGATGTAGGATGCTGGTGGACAGTGTGCGGGAGTCAAAAGATGAAGAAAAAAGACATACTGACCCTAACTATATTATCTGCCAGAAGAAGCAGTAAGCACAGCAATTCCAGAGTCGACATCACCCAACATGGACTCTCAATCCGATCACCACGAAAACGCATGTCAGAAGTCCTTGTCAGTGAAGAAGGAAACTCAAAGAAGGCCAGGATATGGAGGGTGAATATGACCATCCATCGAAAGCTGCAATACCAAGAGAAAAAAAATCAGTCTTGAGAAAACTTGAAAAGAAAAAAAAAAAAAAAAAAAGAGACCCCCCCCCCCCCCCACCCTGTCTCCATCAAAAAATCTTCTTACACCTTATTTTAAATGACTCAACTAAGGAAAAAAACGTGACTGTATTTCTCACAAGTTGAGTTTTTAAATGGAAACAAATGACATGGTTACTATGCCTTGATAAATTTTACTAGACTTTAACCTGAATCTGCATGGTAAGCCACTGTTTGTTTAAGTGTTAGAAAAGAAAAGAAAAAGAAAAAAGAAAAAGAAAAGAAAAGAAAAGAAGACAAGTAAGCCACTATTTCTTTTTTAACTCTTGAAAGTAAAAAAGAAACAAACAAAAAAGAAAATGAAAGACAGACAACCAACCAGACAGCAAGATAGACAGAATAATCTCATTTGCACAAACTTGGAGAGATTTACTTGTATAGATAACCTCAAACAGGTCCAAATCCTTGCCTGTGTACTTTTATTCATTTTATTTCTCTTCCCCATCCCATGACAGTAAACAAACAGTGAGATACTGGGAAAATGAGAGAGAAGGGGATTGAGACAGGACTGAGACAAAGAAGAGGGGGACGGAGGAGAAGAGAGTGAGTGAGTGGAGAGAGAGAGAAAGAGAAAGAGAAAAAGAGAGAGAGAGAGAGACAGTGATAGACAGACAGACAGACAGAGACAGACAGACAGGCAGACAGACTGACATAGGATGGTAGAAAAAAATGACAGAATTTAAATTACTTTCTTAATAAAAAGAGATGGGCACTGACACACTCACTCTCTCTCGCACCTAACCCTCTTCCACCATACCAATAGAATGGCCAGAAACACTTACATATAAACAGGTGCAGAATGGTAATGATGGTAGAGGCGAAGACTAAACTGATCCACTTTGTGGTTGATGGACCGGTACTGCAACATTTCACCATGTATATGCACAGTTAAAAGTAAAAATTAAAAAAACATATTCCCTAATCGTCTGTTTTCAATTGTTAGTAAAATACATCCACAGATTTCGTTGGCATCATCAGTATTGACACTGTGGTAGTACTACCTCACCTGTCACCTGTCACCTGTCGGCGTCACCGGGAACAGTGTTGGCCGCTGCACATGATGTCCTCACAAGTTGCCTCCAGCACTCTCGATCTTGGCTAAGTCTGACCACCTCCTGGAGTTTCCTGCCACTGATGTTTGTGATGTTTCCAGCAAGTGATGCAGGTGGCCGTCCTCTGTTTCTCTTTCCTTCCACTTTACCTTGGAGGACAGTGGACATCAAGTCTGTTCTCTCATTACGGATTGTGTGTCCAACATATTTCAGTCTCCTCCGTTGTATGAGTACTAGGAGCTTGCGTGTAGTACCCAACTCATTCAGTATGCTTTCATTTGAGCGCCTATCCGTCCATTTGACCCTCAGCAGTCTTCGGTAAAACCACAGCTAGTACTACAAATCACATTAAATCTAAAGATACATCTATGAATTTCAGACTCGTAAAAATTTTCATGTTTTATATTTTGTTTGTTCATCTACTTTTTTTGCTTCCTCTCACATCCCAACTCCTTTTCTTCATTTATGTAACTTAACTATCGTAGAATATTTAGTCATTTTGATCAATTCTGTCATATGCATATATATATATATTATATATATATATCATTAACCCTACCAGACCGAGTTCCCGGATGATGAAAATGACTATATACCGAGTTCCCGCTATAGCGGGAATAGCACACTCACATGATCGTCACTTTATCAAGAGCTAAAAATAACCACCCAACCGTTGCTAAGTGTCGCGTGAGCGTGTGTTCAGCCTATTGCAAATGTCTGCTTTTGTATTGATGGTATTTTGAGGTGATTTGGGTGCAAAATTGACCATGAAGCGAGCTAGTGATGAACCAAGCACTTCAACAGGTAAACGGGCGAGGCCAACTCGCTTCACAGTTCAACAAGTGGTGGACATTTTGCAGATTGGAGAATTTGATCAGGAATACGTTTCCGATTCAAGTGACGATGATTACGTTGATGAAGCATTGAGTGAAAGTGATGATTCTGACAATGAAAGAAGTAGGTCGAGACAGAGTGTTGGAAGAAGGGGGCGTGCCCGTACCCCCCAACCAAGTGATACTGATAGGGGAGATGCTTGTGTGATTGAGGGTTGGACTGGCGTTAGATGAAAGGTAGGCCTATTTTCTACAATCTCTCCACGTTTCATATAATTCTAACCATTGGTGTGCATGATATGAACAGTTTTCTAACGTATATACATTTTTTTCAAAATTTTGCTCAGGAGGCCAGGCAGGGGGCACAATTACGCTCAGGGGCTCAGGTCTGTAGGGTTAAAAATATGTTTGATAATTTAATGACAGTTGTATTCATAACATTATAGACTGCAAGGAACCAGCGATAAAATGATTTACAAAGCTTCAAGTTTTTCCTGGAGGCCTGGCTGGCACACAAGTAGAGCCCCTACCTTCCAATCTAATGGCAAAAGTTCAAATCTGGCTTGACAAAAGCTTTCAAATGCAGCACAGAGTTCACTTCACTGTGATTGGGTACCTGAACTTGTTCAAGGTTAGGGGGGGAGGGGGAGGTAAAGCAGCTTCTGACTCCCGCACCATGTCCACCAGCATCCTGATTAATAATCATGCTAGCAAAGCAAAAACTTAACCCTTTGATTCCTCACCCTACCCACCAGCTTCCTGCAGGAAGCTGGTGGATAGAATGATAGAATCAAGGGGTTAAGTTTTTGTTGTTGATGGATAGGGTGCAGGAGTCAAAGGGATACGGAAGAACATATGAGCACTGCCCACAAAATGGAAGTTTCTTGCGTACATCACCCTACATTTGTTTAAATAAAAAACTTGTATGAATGTGTCAAAATGTTACCTTATACGCATCCTCAATGAACACCACAGCTTGAGTCAAAGCTGTCTCCTCTGAAACAGACAATGGAACAAAAAGTGGATCAACCATTTTCTCAAAAAGATTAGAACTGTTTGAGAACTTCAACAGATTTCTTTATGTAAGTGGAAAAATTCAACTTGCCAACTGAACAAAGACAAGCTGTTTTATGCAGGACAAGCCAACATGTTTAACTTGGAAGTTAGAAGCAAGTTTTGAATAACTGAAGAGTGATTCATCACACTGGGTCTGTTCGTATGTATACATAAAAAAATGAGTAGGCCTTCATCAGTCAGTGTCAACTATGGATGATGCGCCCTCATATCATGTCGAGCTGAGTTGATGCCCCTGGAGCAGCATCAGCTGAAGCGGGTAAGGCCGATGCAGGAAAGGCAGTCTCAGCAATACTGGATCCATGAATGGATACTGGCCACAGGATCGCCTTCACAGGAGCTTGCTTGATGCTTGACTCTCTTTTCCTCGGCAAAGGTCTGGGTCCTCTTTTCCCTCAGCCTGATTTGTTTCTGCAGCACACTGCGTGATCTGTTGCAGTCAGCTGCTGTGTCTTCCCAGTTTTCTATGTTGATGTTCACATCTTTCATATCACGCTTGCAGACATCTCTGTATAGTAGCTGGGGTAGACTAACAGATCTCTTGCCGGAGACTAGTTCATTGTCAAGGATATCCATCTTCTGAGATATGTCCATCTTCCATCCGACACACATGACCAAGCCAGTGCAGCCTGCATTGTCTGAATAGTGTGTGCATGAATTCCACTACAATTACCTCTTGCAGATTCTTTTGGACTGGCATAAAATCCTGCAACCTGCCTGAAGGTCGAACCTATGACTTCTGCATTATTAACATGGTACTTTAACCAACTGAGCTAGCTGGCCACAGGAAAAGAAAGTGACTAAATCATTAACACCTGATCAGTGATGGCACTGATCCTAGTGATAGTAACCTATTCAAGTTACCGAGTGACAGTATACTGTGATAGTTATTTTCTCTTTCAGTTTCAGTCAATGGATAGATCTATAAAAACAAAACAAAAACAAAAAAACTTTAAACATATATAGATCTCTTTTACAGGGTGTTATAATATACGGATGTGTGTGGTGTGTGTGTGTGTGTGTGTGGTGTGTGTGTGTGTGTGTGTGTGTGTGTGTGTGTGTGTGTGTGTGTGTGTGGTGTGTACGCACATGCACACGTGTGTGTGTGTACACACATGCATGCGCATGTGCGTGTGTGTGTGCGCATGCATGCGTGTGTGCGCATGCGTGCGTGCGTGCGTGTGTGTGTGTGTGTGTTATACTGCGTCTTACTATGTGTCATTCTGCCAGTGTTCAAGACAGAGTGTACGTACATGGTGTTATTGTGTGTTGTGTGCAAGACACTGTACACTTATAGACAAGAATGTGTGGACATCATTGTGAACGTCAGTTTTCAGAGAAAACCAGACTGCCTAATAAAACCACAGAATTTTATGGTTTTAGTCTTTTACTTGAACCTATCCACTCATAAACAATAGTAAACAGTTGTAATTTTCCTGCACACACAGTATATTAGCCAAACCCCTTCAGTCACTGCCATTAATTTACTGCATTTGAAGTTAGTTTGGAGCTTTTTCCATTTAGGAATTCATCACGCTCTGGCAATTTTTTTATGCACGTCACCCAAATCTACCAGCAAACATCAAGGACATTTTTTAAGCTTGTGTAAAACTCTCCATACAGACAAACAAGGATGGGGAGGGGAGGGAAGGAACCTATGAAACAATAAGTTAACACTACAAGAATGACTGAAACATAAAGAGGGCAGCTAGTAATAGGCCAGTTTTTAATGCTGTGGGCTGGGACTGAACTCCAGACATCATTTATAGTGATACCGTTAAAACAGGACAGGGAACAAGTTCAACTTACAATGTATGAATTCCTGCCTAAAGTTCTGTACGCTTGAACATTGATGTTATAAAAGCAAGAAAAAACAAAACAAAACAAACTGACCAGTGTAAAACAGCAGTTCTAAAATATGATTATATAACATGATAAAAATCACTTAGTTATTTTTAAAAAAAAGGAAAAGAAAAAGATTGATTTCTTTGCCAAATCTAAACCAAAGCAACTGCCAATCTTCAAACAAACAGAAACCAAAAACACATGAAAATAGAATGAGGAAATGCAACAAAACAAAACAGGTGCAAATTTTTGGCCAACAAGCTATAACAGAACTTCCATGATTTCTAAATTGCATCATTATCCTTGAACTGAATGCTGAATAAATCACCCAATGTTTTTATTTATAAAACAAGCAATAATAAAAAAAAAAATTTTAAAAAGCTCAACAAAACCACACACACACACAAATAAACAAATAGTGCTAAACCCAAAACAAACAAAACCTTAATGTAATTAATACAAAATAAACTCTTCAGTACTGCTGTCAAAGTCTCTCTTACCAAGGCCACTGAACTGTGTGCTTTCCTCCATTGATCGACCTGTCGTCAAGCTTTCAATGCTGCCACTGTCACCAGATGCAAGCCATGGTGAGGTAAGCCCTGGGTCGTTGGCAAACCTCAAGTGCACTGCATTACCTTGATTGACAGAGTATGCTTCTCCTTCAGAATCCATGCGGATGAGGCCATGAGGCAAGGTAAGACTGGCTGTATCGATGTCCATTGAATTGGAGGAGATGCCTTGAATTCCATCTCCTGAGGTTGTGTCAGGATACGTTTTATCATATTCAAGCTGAGGTTGTGAATACAGGCCATCATAAGAAGAGGCATAAACAGACTCTCCAGGCACCAGTTGGGAACGATCCAAGTTTAAGTCATGATTCTACAACGTCAGTCATGCAGAGTTGTTCTATTGATGACGTGATGGCAAGCTGAAACACAAAAATCACCTTGTGAAAAGCAAGTGCCCAGTATATCTGTTAACTGATAATATTTTCCACTTTCATTCACAAGGTATGACTGTAGGCAGTCTCATATCTGCAAGCCAGACTTGCTGTCAACAAATGAATATTATATCAGTTAATGCAAACAATTGTGTTGGGCTCTGCCCCTTGCACTCTTTGGTCAAAATTTCATTCCAGTGATGGACACCCACCTAAACTCAAAATTCTCATTTCAAGAATTGATTTATAATTATACAAAGCACATCTATCTAATATTTTATTTAAACAGCACTCTCTGGGACAACCTAATAAATGTATGATCCCTTTACACTCCCTGCCAACACCTGGTGTCTCATTTTCTCTACAAGTCATAAAATTTTCTCTTTAAACAGTTAAGCAAACTATATCATTTTCCTGACATAACATTAACAATTAAATCTTTAAAATTCATATGATAATTAATAATAAATTATGCTTACTCGCTTCATTATTCATCCTCCTCCGCCTTACTTTCTATTTTTCAAACCTGTCTTGTATGTATGCTTCTGCCTGATGTAGGCCTGCACAGCATGTTATTTTACGTTTTAGTACTTTTATGATGTAATAAATTGTGTTTCATAGATAATTTGCTTGTGCATAACGGCATATAGGCCTACTACACTGATACAGGCCTACAAGTAGTATGTTTAAAGATTTCATATTTGTATATTTTGTCAGTACTTTTTGTGTGTAATGACATGTGCCTAAGTTCAACCACAACTACTGAACCAGAACCTTGTAGGCCTATCACTAGTGTTATCACGGAATATAGGCCTAATATTTTGATATTTAATATATTAAATTTAGTCATCTATACAAGGGCGTGGGCTGGATAATAAATAGGCCCAATGCTTATATGCTATTCTTGGAAATAAAGACTGAATCTTTTCTTTTAGGCTAAATAGAAAATGGTCACAAATAACTTGCGAAGCCGGTTGTTTCGTGTCTACACGGTTTATAACTTAATAAAATGTAGGCCTAAATAAAAGCGAAACTACACACAAACCTGACATTCAACCCACAAACCTGCGACATTCAACCTGTAATTTCTCTGTTTCAGAGAACAAGACAATAGTAATCATAAACCAGTAAATTTTATAAACATTCGACGGCTAATGTTTGCTGAGAACGGCAAATCCACGCAAAATCCTGAATGCGCGAACAATAAAAGTCTCTCTTGTTTACCTCCCACTTCCGTTTCATTTCCGTCATCAGCAAGAAGAGTTATCTTTCCTTCTCCAGTAGTCCCTTATAGCATTAACAATTAAAATAACGCCCCCACACGCACACACACACACACACCACACGCACACGCACAGACACTAATAATAATAAGAAGAAGAAGACGAAGAAGAATGTACGGTTAGAGTGCGTCAAGCAGTGATCTAATCGCTTACAATGCTAGAACAAAAATAAATGGAATGTTCTTTTTACACACATTGACTTTTTATACCTTTAACATCATGCAAACACTGTCAATAACATCCATGTACAACAAAGTACAAAAACGCACTGAAACAGGATGAGGACGGGGTTGGTAGCCTGTAAACAAAGTTAATTTAAACAAAGGAGTTCACAGAAAAGATTGGTTTTGAGTTGAGTCCAAAGACGTCTTTGACTGGGTCTTAAAAGACGAAAGATTTGGTAATTTTCTAGCATCAAAGGGTAGATTTTCCCACGGAAAAGGTCCAAATGGACAAATTCGTTTCATGTCTTCTTACATTTTATTTGGGACACTTTTCATTTACTGACCATTTTTTTCAATAGATGTTGGGGGTGGGGGGGAGGGGATTGTCAGTCTCAATTTGGAAACTAGCGGTGGTATCTTGATCTATGAGTTTGTCGATGTCAGATTTGTTTTGTTGGTTTGCCCTGTTTTGCTTGTATGCCTTTAATTTCAGTTTTGTGGTCAGCAGTAATGTGGTCTAAATCGCAGTCCACACTTCGTTTTGTTTTTAAAGTAAGCTTTGTTGGTTTCCATGCTTTCTCAATCAGTATGTAGTCTATTTAATTTCTGTGCCTTTCTCAAAGGGATGTACGATGTGGCTGCTTGAAGAGAGTGTTAGCTTGACAAAGTCATTTGCCTGACGAAAGGACGCTAACAGCTTTCCATGTTCATTGCGTTCGCCCTAGGCCCATTTCACACTCTGTCTTTTATCTTCTCCGACCTTTGCATTTAGATCACCCATGATTATACACAATTTTTGTTTGGTATTTTGTCTTTCACTGTTTGTAGTAAAATTGTAGAATTGTTCTATCACCTCTTCAAAGTTAGAAGGTGCAAAGGCACACACTTAGATAATTAAAGGTGACAGGCTTGGTGTTCAGCTTACTGATACAATGCAATCACTAATAGTGTTGTAACTTTTAAGGATGGCAGCATGACGCTTGTCCAGAACAATAGCGAGTCTATCTGAACCTTTATCATTTGGACAATAAACAGTTGTGTGGTGACCTGATCCAGAGAGACCTCCGTTACTCCATCTGACTTCACACAGTCCAGTTATATTTATTTTCTGCTCCTTAAGCTCCTCAAGTAGAAGTTCAAGTTTGCCTACTGTCTCGTAATTCTGATGGCTCATAACTACCTCTATTTCAAGTTTTCCTGAGGAGACACGATATGGCTGCTTCTTACAAGTTTTATCAGACACATAATTTGTATACAAACACAGATTCTCCCTTCCCAGCTGCTGCTGAATTCTGTCCCTCCGAGAAGGAGCAGAACTATATTGTTTCCTTTTTTTAAGTCCTGATATTTTTTTTTCAAATTTACGACATATAGTTTGTCATTTCCTTCTGGAAGAGAGGTGCACGTAATGTACAGATGTCTCGATCATTGTTTCTCAAGAAATCATCTGCCCGCGATTGTGAAGACAAACTCCGGTCCAAAGATTGTTCACTCGCCGTCTGATACGTTTATGTTCCAAAGAAGCCACTTGACATACTTTGGTTATATATTGTCGCATGGAAAGGAGAGAGTCAAAGATACAGATATACTTAGATTTCTTACAGATTCGGAGATACTACTACCACATGCATCGAGAGAGATTGAAATTGGAAGAGTTACACCTGTGATGGTGTGCGAAAATAACTGAACCTCACTCTTATCATCGTTAAGCTGAAGTCGGTTGTCAGTCACTCATTTTCTAATGTCACTTGTGAAGTGTGGAAATAATTTCATTCAGTTCCACAGTCGCCGTGGTGTAGTGGTTAACGCAATGGACTATCGACTGGAAGGTTGTGGGTTCGAATCTCCTTCAGTCCCTTCAAAAATCAGTGTGGGATTTTTCGGCTCTGACCGGCTCCCACCCAGAGTTGGGCGTGCTATGGGCTCATTGGACAGGCTGGGACCACACAGTCGAGTCTTACCACTTCATGGATGCGTCATTGAGGGTGTTGCTCAAATCTTCTGACCAGCACCGCAGGTTCTGTATTTCTCTGGCCTGTAGAGTACTGCCCTGTCATGAAATCTCAATCCTAGATGCAACTCCACAGCATCATGATTATCATCCTCATCGACATCATCATCATCGCATTAATAAAAATTAAAAAAACTGCTCCAGTTTCTGTGCGTGGCCATTAATTAAGGTGGCATAGAAAGTGGGCAAAACAAATTTTCATTCGGTTCCGATGGACACACTGATTTCTGTAGTTGTTCCTAACATCCCAAATCTGGATCCTCTGAGACTTATGTGAAGTGTGGAAATAATTTCATTCAGTTCCACCAGTCGCCGTGGTGTAGTGGTTAACGCAATGGACTACCGACTGGAAGGTTGTGGGTTCGAATCTCCTTCAGTCCCTTCAAAAATCAGTGTGGGATTTTTCGGCTCTGAACCGGCCATTTAATTAAGGTGGTCATTGAAAGTGGGCAAACAAATTTTCATTCAGTTCGATCGGACATCCATACTGTATTTCTGGTATAAGGGTTGTGTCCTCATCATCCCAAGATCTGTGTGATCCTCTGGACTTGAGAAGGCTAACAAAATGAAACACTGACAAACCCATGACTTTTATCAATAAATGCATGAGATACTTCATGGACAGTCGTGCCTAGAAACCAATGTCAAACTATGTTAACAGAAAAGAGTAAAGCAGCAAGGGAAGGGGGAGGAGGAACAAGATGGTCAAGCTATTCTAACGATCTCGCTATTGATTAAAAATTACCAAAGAAGATCCAAACTATGTATTTCTCAATGTCATTTTGACCTTGAATCTTCAGTTGAAATAAACGCACAGCTTACTTGACGTGCATCAGGGCCCTGGTGATAACATGGGGCATGGATTCGAACCTTAAGTGGGCCACAATTTTCCCTCAGCCTGTAGGGCACAGGTTTAATGATAACAATGGCCTGTTGGTTCTCTTCATAGGGCCATAGACTCAAGATCTGATTTCTCGAGTTTAATCCCAGCCTGCACCACAACCACCTCCACCACCACCACTACCATCACCACTAACAAACAACAACAACAAACAACAACAACAAAAACTGGTTATGTTTGCCGCCCATCTTGATGCTTCAATCACTCTGACAGTTTTTGCGTCATTTCAGCCTCTCTGGTCTGCCTTTGGGTGGTTGACAAAGATATTATGGCAGATTGCTGTGTAGGCCTACAGAGCGGCCCACAGTACTGCTGCAATGCCTGGACTACCTACCAACGGCACATTCAACAGCTGGAATGATTCCACTTAAGACGCCTGCGCAAGATCTGCAACATCAGATGACAAGATCGAGTGTCCACCTTCTGAAACTGGGAGACTGGCTTACCAAGCATACAGTGTCTACTCGTCAAATGCCAGCTTCCTTCGACAGGATACGTTGTCCATATAGTAGATATTCTCTATTATCTTTCAGTCATAGAAAGTCCGTGGCTGGACGTAGGCCTTTCCCAGCTGCTTCCATTCACTTCGATCCAGCGCTTCTCTTCTCCAGTTCTTGTCAGATCCATCTAGGTCGTCTCTCCGTCTAGTTTTCTGCCTTCCTCTATTGCCAGTGCCGACTCCAGGTAACCGGAAGATAACCACATCCTAAACATGCTTGTGTGCAGAGAACTTAACTCCTTCAGTGCCAAGTACATTGTTTTGCTAACGTATGCTATTTGCCAAGCGATTTTGGCATGGGTAGGGTAATAAGTTACAAAAAATTCAAGCATGTAAATTATATATTGCATGAAAGTAATAATAACTCTTTTTTTCTGAAAGGGCAACGAAAAGACTATCTATCCATTTATGATAGTTTCAAGCAAGATAGCATGACAAGAAAAAATACCCCTAAAGCAATATATGGATTCTCAGGGCTGGGACATCAACAGCACCAACTGGGAGGACATTGCCTGCAAGAGAGAATAACCTGGCAACGGCAATGCACACAAGAACTACCACAACCACAAAGCAAACAAGCAAGCAAGCAAGCAACCAACCAACCAACCAACTATCCAATAAATCAACCAACCAAACAAATAAAAAACAAATAATAAAAAAAAGACACCTCAATTTGAGCTGTAGAAACCGCTTTGCATAGAAGGTGATGGGGAAAATATGCTTAGATCCTGCCTGCAAATGAACAAGAGGTAAAAATCACTCCAGGATGCTGAAGACTGAAGCACATAGACAGATGTTACCTTTGTGACACAAGTCCCAGGTATACCAAGCAAGAGACCAACCAGAGGCAGACCCAAAGCCCCCCACCCCACCCCACCCCCCACCCCAAACAGAAATGCTTGATGGTGCCGACAACAGCTCAGAATGGATGCATGCCTTCACATAAAGTGAAGCAGATGGAGCTGTAAAGAACTGAGGCAGTGCGCCCTTCGTCCGTTAGCCCGATGGAGTTTGGAGTTTGTTCACGAGGTATGCATCAGACTCAGACAATTCCATATATGCTCCACCCAAATCTGCCAGCAACTATCTGGCAGACTCCCTAAGCCTGCACAAAACCACTGTACGCTTGCAAGGTCTTGAAGTTGGCAAGAAGGGTGGGGGAGGGATAAGGAACTTTGAAATACTAAGCTAACACGACCAGAATGATGGAAACATCAAGATGGGCAGCGAACATGCCAGTTTTTCATGTTGCAGGCTGAGGGTAGAACTCGAGATATCAGACCCCGAGTCCATGGCTCTATCATAAGAACCAACAAGCCCAATGGAAGGACAGTAAAAAAAAAAATCTATCTCCACAGGAAAACTGCCCACCAACCAAAGGGCAAAAGAGACAGCTGTACTGGAAGCAGCAAAACAAAAAAACAACAACAAACAAACAAAAACAAAACAAAACACCCACCAGATCTCACAACATTCAAAGTTGTCTATTTAGCAGACTGTCAGCCTTTGACAAGAAGTCTACCATCGCTTACTGACAGTCTTACCACATCGACCTTGAACGGACAAACAGAACGAAAGCTGACAGTCTTACCACATCGACCTTGAACGGACAAACAGAACGCCTGCTGACAGTCTTACCACATCGACCTTCAACGGACAAACAGAACGCCTGCTGACAGTCTTACCACATCGACCTTCAACGGACAAACAGAACGCCTGCTGACAGTCTTACCACATCGACCTTCAACGGACAAACAGAACGCTGCTGACAGTCTTACCACATCGACCTTCAACGGACAAACAGAACGCCTGCTGACAGTCTTACCACATCGACCTTCAACGGACAAACAGAACGCCTGCTGACAGTCTTACCACATCGACCTTCAACGGACAAACAGAACGCCTGCTGACAGTCTTACCACATCGACCTTCAACGGACAAACAGAACGCCTGCTGACAGTCTTACCAGATCGACCTTGAACGGACAAACAGAACACCAGCTGACAGACTTACCACATCGACCTTCAACGGACAAACAGAACGCCTGCTGACAGTCTTACCAGATCGACCTTGAACGGACAAACAGAACACCAGCTGACAGACTTACCAGATCGACCTTGAACGGACAAACAGAACACCAGCTGACAGACTTACCAGATCGACCTTGAACGGACAAACAGAACACCAGCTGACAGACTTACCAGATCGACCTTGAACGGACAAACAGAACACCAGCTGACAGACTTACCAGATCGACCTTGAACGGACAAACAGAACACCAGCTGACAGACTTATCAGATCGACCTTGAACGGACAAACAGAACAACAGCTGACAGACTTACCAGATCGACCTTGAACGGACAAACAGAACACCAGCTGACAGACTTACCAGATCGACCTTGAATGGACAAACAGAACGCCTGCTGACGGTCTTACCACATCGACCTTGAACGGACAAACAGAACGCCTGCTGACGGTCTTACCAGATCGACCTTGAACGGACAAACAGAACACCAGCTGACAGTCTTACCAGATCGACCTTGAACGGACAAACAGAACGTCAGCTGACAGTCTTACCACATTGACCTTGAACGGACAAACAGACCCAGCACGTGTGGTGCCAGTAACGGTCCAGGACCACAGTTTCCAGAAGGCATTCTACAGTTTTGCCCACTGTTCAGAAATTACAGAAATGAGCAAATGGCTAAATGGAGCAGCCCTGGTAAAACACCTGTTGTGTGTTATGTTATTGTTGTTTAAAGCAGAGCCGACTGCGTAGAGCCATAACATGGCTATAACCACTTCAAAACACACAAAACTTCAACAGGAAAAAAAAGAATAGAAAATTAAGTACACATATCAATGCATTTGCGCACATAATCTAAGGACATGCCCCTGGCGTTCACCACTCCGTCCAATCTATCGCATCAGGAGTTTGAAAAAACAGACACCTGAATACAAACATAAACATACCTAAGGACACCAAAACACATATAAAAACAGGCATAAATTAGCCAAAACTGCTTCCGCATATTTCATATCCCTACAGCCAAATATGCATTAATACATGTACCTAATTATCAATCCTAAGAAAAAGTACATAAGACTTAATCGAACACATACAGGTGGATGAACCATCAAGGCAGAAAATGATAGGAAGAAATGACAGAAAGCAAAGGAACAAGGCAGAAACAAAGAGAGTGACAGAAAATAGAGTGACAGAATTTCCTGGTGTCAATACTATTTATACTGAGGGTGGGTGGTGGGTGGGAGGAAAAATACCTCTGGAACAACAAAAAAGACTTGATGAAAGCAATGTCCTTCATCCACACCATGGGACTGACTTTTTCCAGGCATAATCATGCTCAAATGAAAAAAGACATCGTCCATACTTACATCCAGTGTCATAAATAATGTGTTATGTATGTATGTGTGTATGTGTGTATGTGTGTATGTATGTATGTATGTATGTAGTATGTATGTATGTATGTATGTATGTATGTGTGCATGTGTGTATATGCACATATGCATGTATTATCATCATCAAGTGCCTTGCCATGTTGTGTTGGCGATCATGGCCCTCCATATACATCTGTCCCTTGTTGCTGCAAGCACATCTTCCACCCTCTCTGTCCTCAGCCATTCTGCAAGTACGTCCACTATTTTTTCCCTGTGTCTACCTGGTGCTCTCTTTCCCTCCAGTTTTCCTGTTGTGACCAGATGCTCTAATTCCCCTTTCCTCATAGAATGGCCTTTAAATGTTGCCTGTCTTTTCCTAATCTTCCTTATATATGATCTTCTTGTCTCTGCCTCCATCAAGACTGTCTCGTTTGTTTTCTTTGCTGTCCATGGAACTATAACAGGTTGTTTGTGTATCTCCACCATCTATGGCAAGAAGGGTTTGTGTGTTGTCATCTATAACAGGAAGGTGTATTGGGGATGTATATGAAGAAAGTGTTTCTGTACTTAGCAGTCACACACACAACAAGGAAAGAGAGTGACGAGAAGAAATGCATTAACCACACTAGAGATGATTCTCATAAGCAGTCCACACACAGATTAATAACTATGGTCCACGAGCCTTCTCTGTTTCTAGTCCACTCTCCTGGAACAAACTTCCTCTCTCAGTCCGTCAGCAACCTACTTTTGTCTCCTTCAAGTCCGCTCTCAAAACTCACCTTTTCTCCTCTGCATAAAATCCTAACCTCACTCAACCCCCCTCTGCAGCCTGTCTCCGCTCGGAGGGGAATCACTTTGTTATAATATATAATTGTATGTGATATGCTCTCTATAATTTTCCATTGTTTTTATTCTTGCTTTTATTCTTTCTCCCCATTTATAACCATGCGGTGTGTTGTGTGTGTGTGTGTGTGTGTGTGTGTGTGTGTGTGTGTTGGTGTGTGTGCGTGGCGTGCGTGCGTGCGTGCGTGTGTGTCTGTTTCAGCGCTTAGATTTGATTTTGTCGAGATTTTGCGCTATATAAATATTGTAATTATTTTTAAATTATTATTATTATTATTTATTATTATTATTTTAAGCAGTCAACTTCAGCATAAACGTGATTCACCATTCCTACTGTCCTGGGTCCTACTATTCCTAAAATCCTAAGATGCACTACGAATCATCAGAACTTGCATATCACTAGAATGCTGAACACTTTCTTATGTCCTACTCTATTCCCTCTCTCTTTGCTTCATGGAAAATAAAACATATTACCTACTTCTATCCCTACCCTGACAAAAGTATAAAATGAGACGCAGGATTACATACCTTTAAGATAGGTTGGAAGGTCTCTCACTGGGTGGCAATCGAATGGGTCTATTCTATAGTGATTGACTTTCTGGCTTTTATACAGTGCGTTTCTGTTGTTTCTGTCACAAAACCTTCCCATCTGTCTTTCATTGGACATCGAAATTTGAATAACTAACCTGTCTTTCATTGGACATCGAAATTTGAATAACCAAGCAATCTTTGGCACCTGGCGGCCCTGGACTTTTCTCTTGGACGTTGGTATTTGCTGAAACCTTTTGTGTACTAGATAACCTACCCTCTATAATATCAACCAAAGGACATAACTCTTGAGAGTCACGTAGAAATTATCTCCCATGTTGTTGAACTTCTCAAATCTAACATAGTTTGCGCTACCCATTCAGCTAGCATAGAAGCAGATACAAAGCACAAAAACCGTAAGCTCAGAACACTCCTCAAAAAAGGAGCGCCCAAGCCTACCTTTATACTCTGCAACTACCCTACACACAACTATGAGAGAGGAGAGAAATAATACAATATATTGGTCTTATGTTCAAGATTGACATAGTCTTTTATTCTTGAACTGACCAAACACACACACATAGACAAGACAGAACATATACAGGGTTGCTTCCAAGGCATATAGGTAATACCAAAGAAATAAGAGGGAAGCAGGGAGAATTTTTATAATATCAACCAAAGGACATAACTCTTGAGAGTCACGTAGAAATTATCTCCCATGTTGTTGAACTTCTCAAATCTAACATAGTTTGCGCTACCCATTCAGCTACCCTCTATAGTTGGATAAGACCAATGTGAGCGTTAGATCCTGCTCGGTGGAACACGCCGAGTAACCAATTAATTCATGGATGGCGTGATCATTACGCAAACCTTACTTACCCATCTAACAATACGGTCTGAGGGCCGTCAAACAATACGGTCTGAGGGGGACCCTGTGATAATAGGACCCTGTGATAGAACTCTCAACTTACTTCTTAGAAACCACATCTCGGCTGCCTCAATCTTGTTCTGGCTTTGCTTGTTGACTGTCCACGCCTCATAACCGTATAACATTATCGGTTCTATATAACATTCAAGAATTCTCTTCCTGATGTTAATTGATAGGCATTTGTTGGTGAGTATGCTTTTCATCTTCTTGAATGCTGTTTTGGCTTGGCCGATTCTGCTGGCTATTTCTGTTGTGCATCTGCCGTCTGGTGAAATGATCGTTCCCAGATATTTAAACTTATCAGCCTGTCTCAAGGTTGTGCCGTGCTGTTATTTTGCGTGAGGGGATTTTATGTTTTTTACTGATTACCATGACTTCAGTCTTCTTGCTGTTTAGCTTCAACCCCTTACCTTTGCTTTCTATTTCTATTATATTCACAAGGTTTTGTAGGTCCCTCTCATTTTCTGCAATTAGCACGGTGTCATCTGCATATCGAATGTTATCATTTTTGCTCCAAGTATGTATGTATGTATGTATGTATGTATGTATGTATGTATGTATGTATGTATGTATGTATGTATGTATGTATGTATGTATGTATGTTTTAGGCATGTATGTATGTATGTATGTATGCATGTATGTATGTATGTATGTATGTATGTATGTATGTATGTATGTACGTACGTACGTATGGATGTATGTATGGATGTACGTATGTATGTATGTATATGTGTGTGTATGTATGTATGTATGTATTTATGCATGTATGTATATATGTATATATGTATGTATGTATGTGTGTATATGTGTATGTTTGTCTGTCATTCTGTCTGCCTGTGTGTATGTATGTATGTATGTATATATATATGTATGTATGTATGTATGCATGTATGTATGTATGTGTGTATGTATGTATGTATGCATGTATGTATGCATGTATGTATTCATGTGTGCCGTTCAGCCTATCTTGAACTACGTCGCATTAGTTCAATTCGTCATCTCACCTCAGCTAATACCAAAAAAACTCTGGTATCTGCCCTTGTCTTGTCAAAATTAGATTACTGTAATTCAATTCTATCAGGCTGCTCCAAACATTATCTTGATAAGCTTCAGAAAATTCAGAATTCTGCTGCAAGAATGGTACTGAAGGCATCCAAATATGATCATGTACAACCTCTCCTCAAAAATCTGCATTGGCTTCCTATCCAAGCAAGGATTGATTACAAACTTTCAACTCTCTGCCATTCCTTTTTCTCTGGAACTGCACCTCTCTACCTCTCAAACCTTCTCTCTGTATACACACCATCACGTCAACTTCGTTCCTCTTCTGATTCAAAAATACTTAACGTTCCTCATGTCAGAACTGCTACCTTTGGACAACGTTCTTTCTCCTTTGCAGCCCCAAAACATGGAATTCCCTTCCACGTGAAATTAGAGAAATCTCATCAACTCCTCCGTCTTTCAAAAAAGCTCTGAAAACTCACCTTTTCAAGAAATACTATAACCTTTAAATTCTTCTGGCCTACCCTTTAATGTCTAGCTTATTTGGCTGTCTCGTGTGCTGCTTCGTGTTGTTTATTAAGTGACATGTTATTTAGTAATGATTGTATAATTAATCTCTTGTGTATGTATATCTGTGTTCAGGTTTGTATGTGTGTGTGTGAGTGAGTGAGTGATTGAATCAGTGCGTGTGTGTGTGTGTCTGTGTCTATGCGCGCGCGCGCGCGCGCGCGCGTGTGTGTGTGTGTGTGTGGTGTGTGTATGTGTGTGTGTGTGTGTGTGTGTGTGTGTGATCCTTTATCCTTAACTTAATGTTGCTTAGGTTTTTTATAACAAGTTACCAATGTGTTATCTATCACTATTTTTAATTTTGACTTGATTTGTACATCACTGTTGCTTGTCTATCATGGATTGCTGCTTATGATAACGTCTGTTAAGTGCACAGAGCTCTGGCATCTTGTTGGAGGAGTGCGCTATACAAATGCTTCATTATTATTATTATTATTATTATTATATATGTATGTATGTATGTTTATGTATGTATATGTATGTATGTATGTATGTATGTATGTAATGTGTGTATGTAGTATGTATGTATTATCTATCTATCTATCTCTATCTCTCTATCTATCTACCTACCTATCTATACCTACCTACCTACCTACCTACCTATCTATCTATCTATGTATATATCTATCTATGTCTGCTTGTCTGTCTATCTATCTATTTACCTATCTGTCTGTCTGTTCCTCTGTCTGTCTGTCTGTCTGTAAAACAAAACGAAACAAAACAAAACAAAACACTTACACATTTGAAAAGACTATGTTGACACATGAACTCCACACAGTATACAGAATATACACACTGATTTTTTTGTACACCGCAAGTAGATGTAGCACATGTCAACATTTCCCTTATGAATCCGTTTCAAAAACCTTATTCCTTTGCTGAACCTGTCTATATATGTATGTATGTATGTATGTATGTATGTATGTATGTATGTATGTATGTATGTATGTATGTATCTATCTAACCCCCTCCTTCCACCTCCGGGGGGATGCGGGGGCTCTTTCAGAATAAATAGTATCTCCACCTTCTGGAAATTCAGTGCTAGAAATTTCCTCTTTTCCATAACTCTCTTTGTTTTTGCCTTGTTCCTTTGCTTTCTGTCATTTCTACCTAACGATTTCTGCCTTCACCTGTATGTGCTCGATAAATTCTTATACACTTTTTCTTAGGACTGATAATTGGGTACATGTATTAAGGAAATGAAACATGCGAAAGCAATTTTTTTTGGTAATGTCGGCCCGTTTTTATATATGTTTTAGAGTCCTTAGTTATGTTTAAATTTATATTCAGGTATGTTTTTAAATCCACTGTGCGATAAATTGGACGCAGTGGTCAACGCCAGGGGCGTCTCCTTAGATAATGTGGACAAATGCATTGATATGTGTATTTAATTTTCTTTTCCTGTTTTATGTTGAAATATTTCATGTATACATGTATATATACATACATATATATATTTATATATGTGTGTGTATACACATTCATATATGTATATGTATATACAGTGTATATACAGTGTATATATATATATATATATATATATATATATATATATATATATATATATATTGTGTTGTGTGTGTGTGTATGTGTGTGTATGTGTGTGTGTGCGCGCGCGCACGGGCGCGTACGCGTGTGTGTGTGTGTCTACATATATGTATGTACATACATTAGGTTCAAATATAAACGGATCGCTCTTGTTTGAATTGAAAAAAAAATCAGCGTTTTTATCTCGGTCAGTTTTAAGCGGTATGTTTAATCATCACCCTCATCAAGTGCCCTGCCGCAAATGTTTAATGTGATTTGAAAAATATAACTGAAAGTACAGTTGCAGCACATGAAATGTTTTAAAATGGCGTAAATGGAACTTAGCATGGCCTGCTGAAAAAGTTCTTTTCTTTCGATGTCAACAAATGTACAATGCGTGTACGAGGTACAGTCTCGATTTAAGCTTTCCTTATCTGGTTCACTGTGGCCCAGAAATTCATGTTGTTTCGTGAATTTTGTTTTAAAATTATTGTCAGCCACAAATGTATATTAATTCAGGAAAAACTGTGGGAAACTTTATACATACAAACTTCAGGAGGAAAATATGACTGCATTTCCACATCTGAACGTTTTGTCAGATGCATAAACCTATATTCTGATATCATACAGTCTTGCGATTATATACATGTTTGATATTTTCTTGTAAAATATTTATAATGAAATTATGTTTGGAAGAGTCGTTTTGTTTTGTTTTTGTTGTTGTTTTCAATGATTAATATACAATTTCCCTTGAGGGGATAGCTAAATCAAATCACATATTGGATATGTGCACATGCTTACATCAGCACTAAGCAATGTATACTTTCATCTTATTTGACATTTGCACAGGGAACAAACTTTGACTTCAACAAATCTTCGATTCTTTCCCGCAGTCTTTTAACATGCAAACTCTTCAAGTTGTGGTCAATACTGTCATTTGTTTCCAAATAGAAGTCTGCCAGAGATACTTCAAGAAAGGAGCTGAGAAGGGGTCCCTGGACATACGAAACACTACCCTGACACCACTAGAAGGATTGAAACATTAGGAAGGAAATCGAACAGGCCAATTCTTATGTTGCGGGCTCGGATTGAACCCGAAACATCAGACCTTGAGCTACTTCATCAACTGTAGGGCCTCCAATGGAACTCAAAAGTTCTAACAGGGGAAGCCACGCTAACCCGGACCTTTAATGAAACGAACACGATTACTTTTTCCTGTAAAACAAAGGCACCCGACAGTAAATTAATCGTGGATCTCGTGTGTGCTTTTAACTGGAATATTAAAACACCAGAAACATTCTCTCTCTCTCTCTCTCTCTCTCTCTCTCTCTCTCTTGCTTGTAAATGGCAGGTTTGGAATTGACTGTCGTAGATCGTTTAAAAATTTGCATTGTACTCCTACCTACTTTTTCGTGCATATTGACAGGCAAAACGTATTGCAACAAGGTTTTCATTCGGAATCCCTGTTATTTCTGTTCACTACTTTTGTTACGGGCAATTATGGACTCGTCAGTTGCTTTGTTCATTAATCTAAGTAAAAAGACACTGGAAGATGAAGCCCATTTCATATTTATCTGTCCAATGCAAAATGACATCAGAGCGGAACAATTTATTCCCTCCCGCCTAAAAAAAGAAAAGAAAAGAAAAGAAAAAAAAAAAACAGTATAGAAATCCTCGTTTATTCAAACTGACATTACAAACGCCATTAAAAACGAAAACATTGTAAAAAAAACAAAAAACTTTCAACTTATCCGCAAAAATTGTTTAAAACACATTGTGTAAAAACATTGTTTCTGTTTGTACGGATGTGCAGTTTTGTTATCTTTGTCATCTCCTTGCTTGGGGGCTATAGCCGTTATGGATGAATCATATGAAGCTCTGTCTGTCTGTCTGTCTGTCTGTCTGTCTGTCACTCTCTCTCTCTCCCCATTCTCGCAAGCACAAACACACGCACACACACACACACACACACACACACACACACACACACACACACACACACACACATGATAATCATCTTTTGTGTTGTCAGCAAATGCAACCTTATTTCCGTGCATCATTTACAAATTTAAAAAAGAAACATCCTGGTCTCGCTCTGCATGTACACATTGCAAGGCGTTTACTGCACAGTCCCGTAGGTTATTTTCTTTGATTGAGACCGATTGTTTTATACCTGTAACTCCCACCTACCCCTATTTGTTTGCTTGTTAGGTTTTTCATTACTCCTTGAGTGTTATAACGATTTGAACTCGATAAGATTGTCCTCTTTTCCTCCTTCTACCCCACCAGATAATAACAGATGGCTTGTCGTACGCAAGCACAGGATCTTACATGCTCGCAGCGCACGCGCGCGCACACACACAACTCTGAGCAAACTGATTAAGCCTGATCGTTCTAATGTTCTGATTGCTTTTCTCTTGTTCGTTAGATTGTTTGATGTCACCTTATATGATACAATCAACAATGCCTTTATGATTTCATAGATTCTTCAACCCCATATAGACATCTCTTTATATTGTGTATTTATCTATTTATTTATTCATTTGGTTAATTAGTTCTTTATTTGTTTACTATTTTATTTGTCCTTTTTGTTTTTTGTTTGTTTTTGTTTTTGTAAAAGCACATATATGAACAGACGTTATATATATGAACAAATAGAAAAAAACGCAAACATAGAACGCTTGAGGTGACTGTAGCGGGAAATCCCGATTACTCGACAGACATGTATAAAACGACGGCAAAGAAATCAAGCATTACTTCCTTGGGTGACGCTACGTGGTTTGGTTTCTCCTACGAACACCGAGTTGCAGTCGACGAAAGCGATTTTGTTTCTGTCCAACAGTTCCAAGGTAGGAGAAGTAAAATAGTATCACCGATGATTTGGGTTTTTTTCTGGTTTTATTTTGTTGTTTTTGCTTGTTTCGTTTCGTTTCGTTTCGTTTTGTTGTGTGTGTGTGTGTGTGTGTGTGTGTGTGTGTGTGTGTGTGTGTGTGTGTGTGTGTGTGTGAGAGAGAGAGAGAGAGAGAGAGAAAGAGAGGAGAGAGAGAGATTTGTGTGTGTGACTTGAGGTTGTGTGGCGTGGTTGTATATGTAATGTGTGTGTATGGTTGTGTGTATGGTTATGTGTGTGTGTGTGTGTGTGTGTGTGTGTGTGTGTGTGTGTGTGTGTGTGTGTGTGTGTGTGATTGTGTGTATGTGTGCGTAAGTGTGTGGTTGTTTTGTGTGTATGTGTACATGTTCTATGTGTGTGTATGTGTGTGTGTGTGTGCGTGTGTGTGAGTGAAAGAGAGAGAGGGAGAGAGGGAGAGAGTGAAAGAGAGAGAGAGGGAGAGAGTGAATCTATGTGTGCGCGCGCGCGTGTGTGTGCATGCATGTTTGGTGTGTATGTGTGTTTTTGTGTGACTGTGTGAGTGTGCGTGGCCTATATGTTCGGGGAGTGTGTGTGCTTGATTTTATGTGTGTGTGTGGTGTGTGTGTGTGTGAGAGAGAGAGGGGAGAGAGAGAGAGAGAGAGAATTTTGATACCGAAAGATAACAGTTTAGAACAGGGACTAGAAAGGAAAGGACCTGTGAGAAGTAAAGAGAGTGACTAGAGATTTTGTTTACACAGTATGTGTAGAACTAGGAAAGGCGTTTCAGTTAGAATAATTTTGTTTATGATATTTCAAAAGAAAACGTTTGTGAAACTTCTGTTCAAAGCTGTTTAGTGATGTGCACGATTTCATATTGCTTAACAATGTATTCCCCCGGAGACAGGCCTACACACTAGTAATATAGGCCTACATGTTTGTCACAATAATCTAATATAAGTCTTGGGAGATAAAAGTTTGTTGTTTGTTTGTTTGTTTTTAATTTTGTGTATTATGTTTAGCATGGGGGTAAATAGCTCTGTTAGCATCGGGGGGAAAATACTGGACGGACATGCAAAGTAGCTGAGGACAGAGAGGGTGGAAGATGTGTGCTTGAGTCAACTAGGGATAGATACATATGGAGGGCCATCATCGCCAACGCCATAAGGCAGGGCACATGATAATGATAATGAGTATATGGGGTGGATCTGTGTACATACGAGATGAGCTGTTGTACAAACAGGCCTAATCATTATTATCATCAATGATAAGCTGTGGTGACGGAAGGTAACATATACAGACTTCTGTACAGGCCTTACCATTATTATTATCAATGATAAGCTGTGGTGACGGAAGGTAACATATATAGACTTATGTATGAACCTACTTAACGTTCGAGTGGGTCAAGTCTGCTGACGCTGTATAATCACCGACTTTTTTCAGTACACCTACCTGCTGACGTCAGACATACATTGATAGCTCGCTTTTCCTTCCGTCCATGCATGATGGCGTAGGCGATAGATTTATGAGCCACTTAAAAAACATCTTTTTATGTAGGCTTAGTCATAATCCAGGTAAGCAGCAATTTTACCCCTTTGACTCACTCACCCTGTCCACTAGCATCTTGCGTTACCTACCAAGCTAGCAAAGC
>CM060311.1:24122288-24124788 GCA_030674185.1 Monoplex corrugatus | reverse complement strand
GTGAACGCCTCAGTCTCTGGTACAAACAATCACAATTACTTTGCCTGTGTGAACAAGTCTAACATTCATATCACAGTGTAGAAACATCACAACTGATACCAGAAGCTGTATCGCCCAGAGGGGAGTGAAAGTGGATCAGAATGGCTTTACGACGACCGATCTTGCTCATCTGTATTGCGACCATCGTACTGGGCATCAACTTTGAGGTCACGCGTTTCTCCTCTTCTGATTCGGTTGATTTTTATAGTGGCATTTATGTTGTTGAAGTCAGCGATGGCTTTATTCTCCGGGCCGATGCTACGGGTCGAGAGAGAGATACCTGTACTGCTGAACACTCCACCAGAAAAAGGCGCAAAAGAGTGAAGTCTTGGATATTCCATTATGAAGAGAGACGGTTTCCTGGAGGCGAAGACATCGACAGGAAAGCTGACCCATACTCATCAAGCCAAGACCCCACCAAATATGGAAGTCTTGCTTATAAGCATCGCGTTGGTTCGCGAGACCTTCCCGAAAATCAAGCGCCAGAGCAAGGTCAAGATCCCACAAACATGAAACCAGTCACCCCGGCTTATTGCAGACTCTGTCAACAGCAAGTTCCTTTCCTGAATTCTTTCTTAAGCAGAATGGCTGAAAGGTCGCTCCCCTACCCACCTGATACACAGCACTTGCAGTGCTCTCCGACAGAAGAGCTTCAACTCAATGGAAGCAATTTGCACCGTCCAATGGAAACATTCACATCTACAGATGAAAACGAAGACATTACTGTACGTATGACAAGTCTGCACGATTTTCTTCGCAAAGTGTTGAAACAGGAAGACGTTCGCTCTGGAAAAGAAACAATGAGTAAACACGAGCACAACTTGTCACTGGTTTGCCTGTGCATAACACTGATGATCTTCAGAAATGGGGATCTCAAGCAGAAGGTGATAATGCCACTCTTCAACACCTTCCTACGGGCCACTTCCATCCGGCAACTTATCATGGAGTCACTTCTAAAGACCTCGCAAACCTGTTTTAAGGGCTTGTCTTCCCCACACCTTGCAGACAAAGAAGCAATGAATGGCATATCCCATAATGTCAAGACAGATCACTTCCATTTCTTGTTGAACAAAGACAAAGACAAAGAAGTCACAAAACCCCTCACCAATGAAAACAAAGATGAAAATCAGCAGACAACTAAAGCCAGCAGTTGGCTGACAGACTTCACGTTCCGTCTCCCTAGGTCAATACTGACCTTCAATGCCTTCCCGATTAGCTTCCTGCCTTCGATGGGATCATCTCCACAGGACAAAATGAGTCATTTGGGATGTCGCCTTGCCTCCCTCAGCTCACTGCCTGCCTCTTGTGACATATCAAGAGTCCGCTTGGCCGAAGCAGGGTTCTACTACAACAACAGCAAGACCAACAGGGACGCCAACAACATCCATGAAATGACTTGCTACAGCTGTGGGTTCAGCTACAGTCAGTGGAAGTCAGGAGACAACCCCATCACAATCCACCAACAACTGAAGCCTGACTGCAGCCATCTCCACAGCATAAATAACACGACTCCTAGCAGCACGCCATCCATGTCACCAAATGAAACTCCATCACTAGCAAGGTCCAGCGGCTCAAGTGGGTACGGGTCCATGAATGACAGGTCTTCAAGTCTTTCCGATTCCTCTATGTCTTCAGGCAATCCCAGCTATATGAGCAGCTTGCCATCGTTGTCAATGACCTCCATGACAGACAGTGCCATGAACAGAAATATGATCAAGTGAGTCTTTTTCTTACTTTATTTTCATCTCACTAAAGATAACTGCTATTATGCCTATCAATTTTTCTTTTATATTTTCGGCCATTGTTTTTAATATCTTTTAATTATTTCTATGCTAATGCTAACGTTAGTTGTTAATACTGTAAAATCGTCTGAAAATCATAACTCTCAAGATTTATTAATGATGATTTTAAGTTGATAGTATTGTGTTTGAAGATGAAATATCATACAATTTAAGCTAAATCCAGATATTAAATGAAAGCTCATTTTTACGAAAAGTCAAAATCTACGGGTGAAAGAACAGATAAAATACACAATCGTTACACAATAGTGCTGAAAAAAATCGAATGATGCTTCAAGATTAGAACTAAATGAGTGAACTTACGTAATCCTTATGCTGTCTTGCTAACACACACCTTGAAAAGTTACAAACTTTTACAAATTAAACCAAAATGTATGCACAAAGTGATCGTTTTCAAATCTATAAATTCCATCTACAGCGATCTGGCGACAGATTCCGCAGCTATTCTTCCCCATCATGTGAACTATCCCACCATCCACACTTCAACCTCAAGACCTGCAGGTCACAGCGTCACCTTGCCTTTGACCAATCAGGGCTCGTTTCTGGGATCACATGATGCAAGCCACACGCGCATGAGTGAGTTTGACGAACGGCCTCCCTTGTCCATGCACAGTGCCGTGTACCCCCAGTTCTGCAGACACCAGGAACGACTGGCCACCTTC
>CM060311.1:24084788-24117288 GCA_030674185.1 Monoplex corrugatus | reverse complement strand
GTTCCATCTAGGGTTGGGGCTGCGTGACGGGGCTGTAGTCTACGCTTACTATCATTGTATACTCTGGCGTCAATCAGGCCCGAGAGATACAGACACCTGCGGGCCAACACCCTCAATGACGTATCTGTGAAGTGGATGAGACTCGATTGTGTGATTCCAGTCTTCTCAAAGAGCCTATGTAGCACGCTTAACTCTGGGTAAAAGCCGGTAGAGACCGGAAATTCCCTACAGTGATTTTGAAAGGAATGATGGGGATTCGAACCCACAACCTTCCAGTTGGTAGTCCGTTGCGATAACCACTACACCACGAGAACTGGTAGGCCTTGATTTTAGTAAAGTATTTTTTACTACACGTAAAATTAATTCAGTATAACGCGATACAGAAAAGTGATGCAGTATGCATGTATATATTTTTAACACATATGAAACGACATTGTTGACACATGAACTCCACATAACATACAGAATATACGTAAGGATATTTTATATATTGGAAGTTTAAAAATGAACGTTAAGATTTAGCTCAGTCAACAATTTTCCCTGTGAACCCGTTTCACATACCACATCCCTTTGCTGAACGACAATCAAGCATCATCGAACAATGTGGTAACAGAATTGGTATCAATTTATAATACGAGATATAAGACAAATATTCTTCACATAAAAAAAAACTATAACGATGCAGTATATTTTTCATTAAAAAAAAGTCAGTCCTGTTTCATTGCGGCGATTGAGAGATAAACTGGGCCTTGACTTTAGTCGTAAAATAACTGCGCAGGCGAAATATTGCTGCACAGTCTGCATAGTCTGTCTTCGGTGGACGGGTGCATGCTGAATGCTTCGTTGTCTCCATTAGCCATCGGAGTCTGAGATGACGCGACTGCCAGAATCTTTAACATGCGTACTTGAAATTCTGCGTGCGTACACAGAATCTTTAACATGCGTACTTGAAATTCTGCGTGCGTACACACACACGATGGGGGGGGGGTCCAGGCATTGATACGTCTGCACACATGTTGACGTGAGAGATGGGGAAAATATCTCCACCCTTTACCCACCAGGCGGGAGGTACCCAAGCAGGATGGAACCCCAGACTTTCCGATCGAAAGTCTGATGTCTTATCCACTTATTTCGCCCGTCCAAAAATGTTATAATAAATTCAACCTTTTTTCTTTTTTTTTTTATTGTACCGATTCAAAATAAAATAAAACCACCACAAAATCTATCTATCGTATTAACTATAATTTATATGAAGATACTGAGCTAAAACAGAAGCTTCTAAAGTACTCAGTGTCGATAATTACAGTACTGATCTTTCCAGGGAGTTATATATGGACGCAACTCGCACTTCCTGTTTGGGCATTAATCTTCACAGAGAGGCATTAGGCATTAACCTTCACAGAGAGAGAGAGAGAGAGAGAGAGACAGAGACAGAGGGACAGAGACAGAGACAGAGACAGAGGGGCAGATAGAGACAGAGAAAGACAGAGACAGACAGACAGACAGACAGACAGACAGACAGCATTCTCAACTGTTGTAACACTTCGTAGATACACAACAGGATCTTCTAGGAAACTTCCCTGCTGCGTATTTACCCACGTGAACACTGAACTCACTGTTACGAGACACTCGGTGAAACTGAAACTTCAGCGAAAACCTCATCAGAAAAAAAAAAATCTCCAATACGGAAGGGATTCAGAGAGGTATAAATAACTGCGACAGCAGACCTCAATTACTTGTAACGCTTGGCGGGCGCAAACCCGGCGAGACCCACAAACCGGGATGTGGGGGTGGAGGCGTGTGGGTGGGGGTGAGGATTGTGGGGGAGGGGGAAAGGGGATGGGAAACACTTTGTTCAAGTGGGATGTATCGCACTCGTACAATTCCATATATATGCGCTTCGCCCAAATTTGCCAAAAAGAACCTGCCACACTGAAGACAATTTTATATATGACATGATCCTCTTTGTCTAGGTCCAGTCCATCTTATTGTATTTCAAGCTGGGAAATTAAATTTCCTCATTAAAGAGTATGTTTTCTAGGGAGAAGAGTGGCAGAATGGTTCAGATGTTTGCCTGCCAGTAACTAAACTCGAAGTTTCAGGGTTCGTTTCCCGTTGAAGCCTCGACTTTTCTCCTCAGTTTGACCGGAAAATCGAACTGAATGTCTGATCCTTCAGAAGGGGACGAAAAACTAGTCGGACCTGTGGACCCGTGTGCCCTCTGGCTGAGCACGCTAAAGATCCCACGGCAGTTGAAAATCGCGAAGAGCAGGTCATCGAAATCTTAAAGCATCGATCAAAATGTTTTGAATTTATTTTGACTTGGAAAAAATATATTTGTATGATTAAGGGCGATTATGTTCCGTAAGAAATCCAATTAAAATGTCCCTATATTTTAACCTGGAAAATGAATGTCATCATTAAAAACAACCTGTTTCATAAAAAGACCCTGTTAAAAACTTTGATTTTCTCTTTCGCATGTCCAGGTGCAGAAGTTTCAACCCCCAACACTGACGCCGCACGAGCAGCCTGGCTTGTCGGTGAGAATAAGCGACTGAGGGAAAGACAGATATGCAAAATCTGTAACAATGCCAAGGTGGGAATGATCTTTCTCCCCTGTGGCCATATCCTGGCCTGCAATACCTGTGGAAGCAAGATCAAACACTGCTCTCGATGCGGAGAACACATCAGAGCGACGGCCAATGTATACCTGTGAGCTTCGAATACTACCGTTGACTGAATTATCAAAGAAGAAGAAGCAGAAGGACGGAACGACGGACTTTTTGAACTGAAGGAATGGAAGAAGGAAGGAAGATGTTCTTAAGAAGCACACGTCCCACCCTATAGAACGATGAGATCTGGTTTTTCGTGTGCTTTTGCTTGCGTTTTCCGGTTAGCACCTTTAAGAGTGGAGCACTGTACCTGTACCTGTACCTAGTAGCGTGAGTTTTTACTCTAATAGGGAAATGAGCGGTTGGGTTGTTCAGGTTTTCATTTGGTATATTGTGGTCTTGTCGTAGCCGGTTGCACGTAGTGAATGGTTTTGGTCTTGTGACAAACATCATTTCATTCTGTGTTGCTCTTTTTGCATTTTCGCACAGGCATCATATGCTGACAAGACTTCAATTTAGCTTTTTATGATACAGACAAAACAGAAAAGACATATTTGAGAGATTTTTTATAAGAAAACAAAACAAAACAAAAAACAGACAAACAAACAAACAAACCCAAACAAATGATAATGTGAAAATCATTTAACGTATAGACTGTACTATCGAAAACAAATCACAATGTAGCCTGCTTATAACTTACTTCATTGATTCTTACAGCACTTCTTTCTAAGACAAAACGTATGTAAGCTAAGGGGAACATGACTATGACATACTAACACCACTAGAATGATTGGAGTATTTAGCCTTTGACTCCCGCACACTGTCCACCAGCTTCATGCAATGTCAACCAGTTTAGCAAAGCAAAAACCTAACCCTTTGACTCCCTCGCCCTATCCAGCAGCTTCCTGCACGGAAGCTGGTGGATAGGGTGAGAGAGTCAAAGGATTAAGTTTTTGCAGTTGGTGGATAGATTGCTTGCGGGAGTCAAAGGAATTAAGGCAGGCAGTGAACAGGCAAGTTTGTAAATCACGGGCTGGGATTGAACTCGAAATAGTCAGACGCTGAATCCACAGCGCTACGAAATGAGGACTGGTACCTGTGTTTGTGGACTGGTACCTGTGTTTGTGGACTGGTACCTGTGTTTGTGGACTGGTACCTGTGTTTGTGGACTGGTACCTCTGTTTGTGGACTGGTACCTCTGTGGTCCCCATGGTTTCTTCCAGATTGATCTGGGGTTCTCCCTTCCACTGGGAATGAAGCACATTATCTGTTGGGCATGAATGGGAGGGCAATATGACCCGGTGAAGGCGGGAGCGTGTCTTATCCTTTACTTCAGTGATGTCGTGGGATAAGTGCTTACTGCCCATAGAAGAAGGCCTACCTCAGGTGTGTTTCAGGGCCTCGAGGTCTTCTCTTGTTCGTCGGCAAGTGTTCATGGGTCTTCCTCTTCCACGTCGTCTGTCTGGTGGACGTCCAGCCGAAGGGGAGTCCGGGTGATGTTATCTCGGATGACGTGCCCTCGTCCATCTCCATCGTCTTTTCATGATAGTGCTCGCACACTCTCTTGTTCGCATTGGGCGTTGTCATGTCCTGTGTGCAGATGGTGTTGGGCTGGAAAATTCGTATGATTCATATTCTACCAAGGTTCTTTGTGAGGAAAGACTCGGTGGCTTGGTCAGTCGCTCTCTGTCATCCTCCACAGCCTTGAATGTTGGACGGACACCATTTACAGAAATCTTCAGCTTCTATAAACGATAAAATCTATTACACACAGAGTCTGCACATGAATGTCACCATGCACACCATTGTGGTGCGTTTATTCTACTTCAAAGACAAAAAAAAATTAAAAATACAAAAAAAATACAGTCCTTTCATTTTGTTTCGATCTGATCATATCTGGGTATTTGACAGCCACTGCAGGAATGTTTGTGGACCCATAATCTCTGTGACATACGGTATTTCTTAACCAAGTAAGAAATGGTGTACTTACACACAGGTACCGTATTGTGGATATGGATACAACCGTTGGAATACCGATCACATCTACGTTTGTGTGTTTGTGTGTGTGTACCTGTTCCTACTGCAACGATGTCGTGGGACAGCTACCGCCACATACAACCCTCTTTCATTATGAAAAAAACCCTTTCTGCCTTAAGAAATTTCTGACATCAAAAATTGTCTGCCATCAGAAATTCAGTCTCGAAAGACGGAGGAACTCCTCTTAGCAGGCTTCTCGTTTTCAGCTTTTACATGCGGCCTCTAGTCCATCCAGCTGTGAATGGATTCCTGACCCTGTTCAGGGTCTGGGGATATAGCACAGAGAGAGAGACAGAGGGAGGGAGAGAGGGAGAGAGAGAGAAAGCGAGACAGAGAGAGAGACAGAGAGAGAGAGAGAGAGAAGTGGGACTCGTCCTATGAAAGCAAACTCCAGAACAGTGAGGTCTTCCCCATCTCACTTTGCAACGACTTCCAGATTGTAAGACAAACCAACCGTGATAACCATTTGTCATAAGCTTTCACTTTACCTGAACATGACCCGCTAACGCACGATAACTTCGACCGACACACCAAATGATCCTGTCTCACTCGCTTGCTTGTTTCTGTGTGGGTCAGTTTTTACCATGGAGACGCTTATCACAAACAAGTAACGGATAAATAGTCACTTGCACACGATCCAGAGATGACCACCAAGCCGGATCCCGACAAGGATACAACAACTCGCTTTCCAAAGTCTGAATAGAACCTGCTGTGACCGTAACCGAACCCTCGCAAACTTCAATCCTAAATCCCATTCCAAACTTTAATTAACCCTTTGACTCCCTCACCCTGTCCACCAGCATTCTGCATCATCAACCATGATAGCGAAGCAAGAGCTTAACCCTCTAACTCCCTCACCCTATCCATCAGCTTCCTGCAGGAAGTATTGTGTACGTTCTGAGACGGTTATAGCCCTGACATGGCCCTACGCAGATGGCTGGGCTTTAACCCTTGGACTCTCATACACTACAGGAAGCTGGTAGATAGGGCGAAGGAGTCAAAGGGTTAAGTTTTCTGATGGGCAGAGTGCGGGAGTCAAAAGGTTAAACAAAACTAACAACAATAAGCTGTGATACAGTAGTGGCAGTAGTAAATAATGTGATGTATTCGTTCCTTGTTTGATACGAAAAAGGCAGCTCAGTAGTTAAAAAGTGATATAAATAAAGCAGCCATAGGCACCTGATGCATTTAGAATGAAATACGTCATTATATAAACAGACCTACTGACGTCATAGACGCCTACCCCACCCCCTCCCCTTTTGTCGAGCATTGCACTGATATATATACATATATATGCATATGCATACTTTTAAAAGTTCTTTTGAAATGAGTGGTATATGCTCAGTTGTTCAACTGTATTTACATATATCTGTATCTACACTATCTATTCATGTCTTATCGTTGTATTTGATAAAACGCTTTATTAATCGAAATAACGTTGCGTTTATACAAAATATTTCAGACAGGCTGTGTTATTTTGCCACAAGCCATGCTCATTCTTAAAACGAATGTTTAAATATGTTATATGATCGTTTACCAATGCAAAATGTACTAATCTGGAATTTTAAAGTAATTTTTACATTGTCATTATGCAGCATAAGTGTGTTCGTTTGGTGATCGTTTTGCAGTATTAGATTTTAAAAGTTCAGAGCTATTTTCTATTCATTGCAAATGTTGTTCTCTTTTGTTTTGTCTACTCTTTTAAGTCGGATGTAAAATATACGTATATAGCAATGTATAATGAACGGCATTTTGTTATATGATTTTGTGATTTTTTTTCACACCAAAATATCGATACACTTTGTAACTGATATATCAGTGCACTGCAATTCATTCAGAGGACAAAGGATTTTTTTTCATATATACACACCGGATACGTGTATATGGTTCACATTATGAACACTCTTTTTGTGTGTGCGTTTTTAGCGCAAGAGAACTTTTACTCTGCGTAATTTTTGCTTAACGTTAATGAAGAGATTTCATTTGGTTTAATTATCCACAAGATGAAGATATTTCATGTGACTTAATATACCACACAAATCCGTCAGCAATTGTCTTGCAGACTCCTTGAGCCTGCGCATAGTCCTTGGCGCTGGCAAGGTCTATAGGAAGGGGGTGGGGGCGGGGAGGGGTGGAGTAAAAGGACTTAAGAGGCACTAATTTGATACCACCCAGAATGATGGAAGAATTAAGACGGACTGCAAACAGGCCAGTTTTTCAATGTGGTAAAGCTGGGACAGCAAAGAAAACAAATGAGACAGTCTCGATGGAGGCAGACACAAGTAGATCATTGATAAGGAAGATTAGGAAAAGACAGGCAACATTTATAGGCCATTTTATGAAGAAAGGGGAATTGGAGGGAAAGAGCACCGGGTAGACCCAGGAAGAAGATACTAGACGGACTTGCAGAGTGGCTGCGGACAAGGAGGGTGGAAGAGATGCTTGAGGCAACAAGTGATAGAGACAGATGGAAGTCCATAATCGCCAAAGCCATGCGGCAAGGCACATGATGATGATGATGAAAGCTGGGACTGAACTCGAGATAATCAGATCTTGAGAGTCTACGGTTCTACCAAAAGAACCAACCAACCCTCGTTAAAAAAGAGAGAGAGAGAGATAAAAAGAAAAAGAAAAAAAAAACTGGCCCGCCTGAGGGCATGGTGCTTTATCAACTGGGCTGACAGGTCATTGAAAAAAAAAATCAGTGGCCCACATCAGAATCAAATCTACGACCTCTGCGTTATCACACTAACCCACAAACGTAATGGGCCAACCATAAAATGTACATGCATCGACCGAGAAGTATAGATGCTTAACGTAATGTAATGCTATGCTTTCTTTTGTTTACCATTAGTATTTTCAGGTTATCCAGGTTTTACGTTATTTCAAAAGCAACACCGGGTTACACACATGTACCGTGTGGTGATGTGACGGGCCTTCATTTGTAACCAGGAACAAGTTAATCGAATTTTTTTAAGATGGCCCCCTTACAGGTCAGAAATTAAGAGCCGAAACACTTGCTTGACGGGGGTTTCTCCTCAGAGGACCTTCTGCTATCCAGCTCTCCCCAGAGTTTCTTACTACTATATATATTATATATGTATATTATGTGTGTATATATACACGTACACATATATGTATATATATATATGTATGTTTGTATGTATGTATATATAAATAGATAGATAGATGGACAGACAGACAGATATATATATATATATATATATATATATATATAGATCGATCGATAGATAGATATGTTTTCTCTATTACCTGCCTATGCATGTTTCCATACATTTGTCTTCTATATTACGGACAGTGACTGTACATAGACCCTTAGTAGAAGATGTGAAGTCATGCATGTGTTTTGTCTACTATACAAACGGTTCTGCTTTGGTAACGTTGTTTGTCTTTGCGTCTTGATAAAAGTGAATAAAAAGAAACTTGAAAAAAAAACCCCGTCTGTACGGAAATGAATAAGCTCACTTGTTTTACACGCTGCTCGCTTTTTAAATAATTGTTTTATACATAGTCCTAGAGTACAGCTATTTTTCAGACATATGTCTAAAATAGTCGCTCGTTTCCTTGTTGATGTGTTTGGCGTTTTGTCGTAGATTTCTATGCGCATGAACCTGGCTTGAGTTTTGCAGTCTTCCCTACGTTTTTCATGTACAGTTCCACTTTTTTGAATACAAATTCTTTTCTTTTAACGACTTGTGCACTTAGCGATTGTTATGGATTTATACTCAGTCGATATACGTGATCCTATTTACCCTTAACTCTAAAGTTTACAAATTGAGCGTGGTATTGCTGGCCAAATGTCAGCCGCAAAGCAGCTTATTATATAATGATATGATTTGTTATGTATTTGATGTATACGAACAGAAGTTTTTTTTCACTTCTGTGAATGAAATCTTGTGCATTTTAATATTTAAGTAAACATTGTCTGATTTTTGTGCGTTACCTGTAATTCATTGTATTGAGTTACGATCAAGAATAATTATATGCGTAAAATTAAACTTACTGAGTTTTAAAAAAAAATTTTTATGATCCATATTTTCGTATTTGATTCTACTACATATGTCATGTACTGTGGTTAATTTGGATACTTTTTTCATTTTGATTTTATCAATGTAGCCTACAACAGGACAGATTTAAAAACAACAACAACAAACAAACAAAAACCGTCTGTATGAAGGGAGAAATTCAATAACACATATTTGTGCTTTCAAGCTGCGCAGCTGATTTTCATTGTACGTCTAATCTGGCTTTAGTTTCTTTCATCTGGTTTGCCTTTCGTTCTTTGTTCTTTTCGTTTTTATCAGTTTTGGGTGGTGGTCGTGGTGAGAGGGATGATTTTTGCATGCGAGTGCGCATATGTGTCTGTGTCTGTGTTTTGTGTTTGTGTTTGCGTACAGAGCGTCTGAGTGTCTGCGAGGGTTTCTTTGTCTTTCTTTCTTTGTGTCTTTCTTTCAATGTTTCCTTCTTGTCTTTCTGTTGTTGTTGTTGTTTTTTTATTTCAGTTGTCCCATGGAGTTTTCTATGCAAATGAAGTGTCCACTTGACATGAACGTGCAAGCTTATATTACTTTTTCTTTGTTGTGTGGGCTTGAAATGTTGGAGCTAATAAACTGAAAAACGCGAATCTACGTGTTTGGTTTGATTATTCTCTCACGTTTTGTGTTTTATGTTTTATACTCTGTCTGTCACACACATACACACACACGCGCACACACACACACATACACACACACCCGAGGAAGAGAGAGTAACTGTGTATGTGTGTATGCAAGAGAGAGATATAGATAGATAGAAGAGAGAGAGAGATAGAAAAGAGAGAGAGAGAGAGAGAGAGAGAGAGAGAAAGAGAGAGAGAGAGAGAGAGAGAGGATTCATCCAATTATTCATTAAACATCAGAAAAAGAATACGAAAGACAATTTAGAAGTAGAACGAGAAAGCTGCAAACATTCACGCCTCTTCTGGTTTATTTCATTTGATTAATTAATTCTTTTTTTTTTTAAATACTTTTGATATCAAAAGCGCGATAACGGAAAGGAGCTTTGAGACATAACTCCGTCCCCATTCAAAAACCCGACCTTTTTTTTTTTTTTTTTTTTTATGAGTTCATTTGTTTTTCTTATAAAAGAATCCATGGGCCTACACTACGCTCGTACTAAAACTTCCGCGTCTCTTGCTTTCAGTTATATAACTGTATGCGTACAACTAATAAAGTACATACAAACAAACAAGGAAAGAAAACAATTTCTTCTTACCTGTCGGCAGAGATGAAACCGAGTGAAAAAAAAAATTTCCCCCATTTCAGTAGTCAGTTTCTTCCATGTCCCGCAAAAACTAAAGGTCACGTCCGCCAAAGAAACACATTCTATTTGATATGATATCATACAAACACGTATGGAACAGGAGTCAAACAACGCCTTCACGTGTTTCACAAGACTGCTGCTTCTAATGACACGAAACGATGTAAGCTTGCTTGGGTTTCAACACGTCTGTCTGGTATCATACTTCCTCGTGGAAGCCATTGCCAAGGTCGACGGAGGAACGGCAGTGTGGACACACGACAGCTCAAACCGAAGCGGCCAGTGATTGGTTGATATTTTGCGTCATACGGCAGGCATTTTGCTTATGCATAATTACGTGACTCTGACCTGAAGAAACAGAGTCGAATGATCGAAAGAGGCATGTTGAACTCTTCTTTACCGTCATTCAGGACAAAACTGCCGAGGAAACAGTGCGGGAAAAAATGCAGGATTCATCTAACCGTTGGTAACAACCTGTGATGACCCAACCCTTTAAGGTCATAGTTCATATGCATTTATAAGCAGATGTCTGCCGTATAATCGAAAATAACAACCAATCATTGGCCGGATCGGTTTGAGATGTAGTGGCAAACGATGACAGACTGGACCAAAGAAACTGTTGGTTGCTTGCACTCTAGAGATCGGTTTCGGTTTCAGTTTCATTTCTCAAGGAGACGCTTCCGCGCTCGGAACACATTCCATATACACTGACGGACGCCACATATGTCATCTGCTTGATTATCCAAAATGATCAAGGCCTAAGCCTTCACACTTACGCATAAGCCATACGCGATGGCAAGGCCTTGAAAGAAAGAAAAAGGCCCGACCTGAGCAAAAAACTGGCCTGTCCCAGGGAGAAAAAGTGGCCTGTCCTGGACAAAAAAGTGGCCTGTCCTCGGGGAAGAAAAAGTGGCCCGTACTGGGGAAGAAAAGTGGCCCGTCCATGGAGAGAAAAAGTGGCCCGTCCATGGAGAGAAAAAGTGGCCCGTCCATGGAGAGAAAAAGTGGCCCGTCCATGGAGAGAAAAAGTGGCCCGTCTGGGGAAGAAAATGTGGCCCATCCTGGGGAAGCTAACGTGGCCCGTCCTGGGGCAGAAAACGTGGTCCGTCCTGGGGGAGAAAACGTGGTCTGTCCTGGGGGAAAAAGTGGCCCGTTCTGGGAGAAAAAGTGGCCCGTTCTGGAGAAAAAGTGGCCCGTTCTGGGGGAAAAAGTGGCCCGTTAAGGAAGTGACTGATACTGGCACAGAGTAGGCCTAGTCGAATCTAGGTCAATCTGTAAGCCTATACTTCAATGTGTGCCTGTGGCCCACCACTGGATGGGTGAGGGTGGTGTGGAGAGGGGAAGGGAAAGACAGATGCGCGCTGTTAAATCAATTAGCTGGCAGGGCTAAGGTGGCTTGGATATGGGCGCCTTGGCGTGAGAGTGTGTGTGTGTGTGTTGTGTGCGTGTGTTTCTTCGATTCCGTGGATGACCCACGAATTTGTCTTTTATGATGTTGAACATTGTAATTGTTGTGATGCGTGAGTGTGATTGTATGCATAGCCAAAACATTTTCCACGTGTCTGAGCACTGGGCTAAAATAAAATCCTGTTCTTGTTCTTCTCTTGTTTAACCTTGTCCTCTTATCTACATACTCATTTTATTGTATTTAACTCATTTTGATTTTAATGTGCATATCGCATTGCATCTTTAATCAAATTTTTTCTATACCTACCAAAGTTTTTTCAATGAGTATTGCCCTTTTTGTCCATTGTTAAAAGTCCTGACCAAGGCATCTGACTCTTATGATGTGCTTTTTTAACCGTACATATTTAGATTTAGTCATTATCTTTGATATTGTTTCGACAAAGAGGGAGGGGGAGAGAGATGACGGGAGGAAGAGGGTGAGAGAGGAGCGAAAGAGAGAGTGGGTGAGAGTAAGAGTATGTGTGTACATGTGTTTATGCGTTCTTGTGCCTATATGTATTTTAATGCGAATGCCAAAACAATTTCCCATTGTGATGCTTTGGGCTAAATAAAATTCTTGTTCTTGTTCTTGTTGTTCTTCTTGTTCTGGTGAGAAAAAGTGACCCGTCTAGGGGAAAAAGTGGCCCGTCCTGGGAGAAAAAGTGGCCTGTCCTCGACAAAAAAAGTGGCCCGTTCTGGTGAGAAAAAGTGACCCGTTCTGGTGAGAAAAAGTGGCCCGTTCTGGTGAGAAAAAGTGACCCGTTCTGGGAGAAAAAGTGACCCTTCTGGGGGAAAAGTGGCCGTCTGGGGAAAAAGTGGCCCGTTCTGGGGGAAAAGGTGGCCCGTTCTGGGAGAAAAGGTGGCCCGTTCTGGGAGAAAAAGTGGCCCGTTCTGGGGGAAAAGTGGCCCGTTCTGGTGAGAAAAAGTGACCCGTTCTAGGAGAAAAAGTGGCCCGTTCTGAGGGAAAAGGTGGCCCGTTCTGGGAGAAAAAGTAGCCCGTTCTGGGAGAAAAAGTGGCCCATTCTGGGGGAAAAAGTGGCCCGTTCTGGTGAGAAAAAGTGACCCGTTCTGGGAGAAAAAGTGGCCCATTCTGGGGGAAAAGGTGGCTCGTTCTGGGAGAAAAAGTGGCCCGTTCTGGGGGAAAAGGTGGCCCGTTCTGGGGGGAAAAGGTGGCCCGTTCTGGTGAGAAAAAGTGACCCGTCTAGGGGAAAAAGTGGCCCGTCCTGGGAGAAAAACTCCCGTTCTGGGGGAAAAGGTGGCCCGTTCTGGGAGAAAAAGTGGCCCGTTTTGGGGGAAAAAGGTGGCCTGTTCTGGGGAGAAAAGGTGGCCCGTTCTGGTGAGAAAAAGTGACCCGTCTAGGGGAAAAAGTGGCCCATTCTGGGGGAAAAGGTGGCTCGTTCTGGGAGAAAAAGTGGCCCGTTCTGGGGGAAAAGGTGGCCCGTTCTGGGGGGAAAAGGTGGCCCGTTCTGGTGAGAAAAAGTGACCCGTCTAGGGGAAAAAGTGGCCCGTCCTGGGAGAAAAACTTCCCGTTCTGGGGGAAAAGGTGGCCCGTTCTGGGAGAAAAAGTGCCTGTTCTGGGGGAAAAAGGTGGCCTGTTCTGGGGGAAAAGGTGGCCCGTTCTGGTGAGAAAAAGTGAACCGTCTAGGGGAAAAAGTGCCCGTCCTGGGAGAAAAAGTGGCCCGTACTGGAGGAAAAGGTGGCCCGTTCTGGAGAAAAAGTGGCCCGTTCTGGGAGAAAAAGTGGCCTGTCCTCGACAAAAAAGTGGCCCGTTCTGGTGAGAAAAAGTGACCCGTTCTGGGAGAAAAAGTGACCCGTTCTGGGAGAAAAGGTGGCCCGTTCTGGGGGAAAAGGTGGCCCGTTCTGGTGAGAAAAAGTGACCCGTCTAGGGGAAAAAGTGGCCCGTCCTGGGAGAAAAAGTTGCCCGTCCTGGGAGGAAAAAGTGGCCCGTCCTGGGAGAAAAAGTGGCCCGTCCTGGGAGAAAAAGTGGCCCGTTCTGGGGGAAAAAGGTGGCCTGTTCTGGGGGAAAAGGTGGCCCGTTCTGGTGAGAAAAAGTGACCCGTCTAGGGGAAAAAGTGGCCCGTCCTGGGAGAAAAAGTGGCCCGTCCTGGGAGAAAAAGTGGCCCGTTCTGGGGAAAAAGGTGGCCTGTTCTGGGGGAAAAGGTGGCCCGTTCTGGTGAGAAAAAGTGACCCGTCTAGGGGAAAAAGTGGCCCGTCCTGGGAGAAAAAGTTGCCCGTCCTGGGAGGAAAAAGTGGCCCGTCCTGGGAGAAAAAGTGCCCGTTCTGGGAGAAAAAGTGGCCCTTCTGGGGAAAAAGTGGCCCGTTCTGGTGAGAAAAAGTGGACCCGTCTGGGAGAAAAAGTGGCCCGTCCTGGGGGAAAAGGTGGCCGTTCTGGGAGAAAAAGTGGCCCGTTCTGGGGGAAAAGGTGGCCCGTTCTGGGGGAAAAGGTGGCCCGTTCTGGTGAGAAAAAGTGACCCGTCCTAGGGGAAAAAGTGGCCCGTCCTGGGAGAAAAAGTGCCCGTCCTGGAGGGAAAAAGTGGTGGCCGTTCTGGGAGAAAAAGTGGCCCGTCTGGGGGAAAAAAGTGGCCCGTTCTGGGGAGAAAAAGGTGGCCGTTCTGGGGAAAAAGTGGCCCGTTCGGGAGAAAAAGTGAGCCCGTTCTGGGGGAAAAGTGGCCCGTTCTGGGAGGAAAAAGTGGCCCGTTCTGGGGAGAAAAGGTGGCCCGTTCTGGGGGAAAAAGTGGCCCGTTCTGGTGAGAAAAAGTGGCCCGTCTGGGGAAAAAAGTGGCCCGTCCTGGGAGAAAAAGTGCCCGTCTCTGGGGAAAAGGTGGCCCGTTCTGGGGAGAAAAAAGTGGCCCGTTCTGGGGGAAAAAGGTGGCCCGTTCTGGGGGGAAAAGGTGGCCCGTTCTGGTGAGAAAAAAGTGACCCGTCTGGAGAAAAAGTGGCCCGTCCTGGGAGAAAAAGTGGCCCGTCTGGGAGGAAAAAGGTGGCCCGTTCTGGGAGGAAAAAGTGGCCCGTTCTGGGAGAAAATGGCCCCGGTGGAAAAAAGTGGCCCGTTCTGGTGAGAAAAAGTGACCCGTTCTGGGAGAAAAAGTGGCCCGTTCTGGGGAGAAAAAGTGGCCCGTTCTGGGGAGAAAAGTGGCCCGTCTGGGGAGAAAAAGTAAGTTGGGAAAAGGCCCGTCCTAGGAGAAAAAGTGGCCCGTCCTGGGAGAAAAAGTGCCTGTCCTGGAGAAAAAAGTGGCCCGTTCTGGTGAGAAAAAGTGGCCCGTTCTGGAGAGAAAAGTGGCCCGTTCTGGGGGAAAAAGTGGCCCGTTCTGGGAGAAAAAGTGGCCCTTCTGGGGGAAAAGTGGCCCGTCTGGGAGGAAAAAGTGCCCGTCCTGGAGGAAAAAGTGGCCCGTCCCTGGGGAAAAGTGGCCGTTCTGGGAGAAAAGTGGCCCGTCTGGGGAGAAAAGGTTCTGGTGCCCGTTCTGGGGAAAAGTGGCCCGTTCTGGGAGAAAAAGGTGGCCGTTCTGGGAGGAAAAAAGTGGCCGTTCTGGGGAAAAAAGTGGCCCATTCTGGGAGAAAAAGGCTCTGGAGAAAAAGTGCCCGTTCTGGGAGAAAAAGTGGCCCGTTCTGGGGAAAAAGTGGCCCGTTCTGGGAGAAAAAGTGCCCGTTGGGGAGAAAAGTGGCCCGTCCTGGGAAAAAGTGGCCCGTCTGGGAGAAAAGTGGCCCGTCTGGGGAAAAAAGTGGCCCGTCCTGGGAGAAAAAGTGGCCCGTCTGGGGAAAAGTGGCCCGTCTGGGAGAAAAAGTGGCCCGTCCTGGGGAGAAAAGTGCCCGTCTGGGGAAAAGTGGCCCGTCCTGGGGGAAAAAGGGGGCCGTGTCGGGGAGGCGTCTGGAAAAGTGGCCCGTCCTGGGGGAAAAAGTGCCGTTCTGGGAGAAAAGTGGCCCGTCTGGGGAAAAAAGTGGCCCGTCCTGGGAGAAAAGTGGCCCGTCCTGGGAGAGAAAAAGTGGCCCGTCCTGGGGAGAAAAGTGGCCGTCCTGGGAGAAAAAGTGGCCCGTCTGGGAGAAAAAGTGGGCCCGTTCTGGGGGAAAAGTGGCCCGTCTGGGGAGAAAAGTGGCCGTTCTGGGGAGAAAAAGTGGCCCGTCCTGGGGGGAAAAAGTGGCCCGTCTGGGGGAAAAGTGCCCGTCCCGGGAGAAAAAGGTGGCCCGTCTGGGGAGAAAAAAGTGGCCCGTCCTGGAGAAAAATGTGGCCGTGGGAAAAAGTGGCCCGTCTGGGAGAAAAAGTGCCGTCTGGGAAGAAAAGTGCCCGTCCTGGGAGAGAAAAAAGTGCCCTCCTGGGGAAAAGTGGCCCGTCCTTGGGGAAAAAGTGGCCCTTCTGGGAGGAAAAAGTGGCCCGTCTGGGGAAAAAAGTGGCCCGTCCTGGGAGAGAAAAAGTGGCCCGTCCTGGGAGGAAAAAGTGCCCGTTCTGGGGAGAAAAATGTGGCCCGTCTGGGAGAGAAAAGTGGCCCGTTCTGGGAGGAAAAAGTGGCCCGTCTGGGAACTGGTGGCCGTTCTGGGGAAAAGGTGGCCGTCTGGGAGAAAAAGTGGCCCGTTCTGGGGGAAAAGTGGCCCGTTCTGGGAGAAAAAGTGGCCCGTTCTGGAGGAAAAAGTGGCGTCCTGGTGACCTCTGGAGAAAAAGTGGCCCGTCCTGGTGGAGAAAAAGTGGCCCGTCTGGGGGAAAAAGTGGCCCGTCCTGGGAGAGAAAAAGTGGCCCGTTCCTGGGAGAAAAAGTGCCCGTCTGGGGGAAAAAGTGGCCCGTCCTGGGGGGAAAAAGTGGCCCGTCCTGGGGAAAAAGTGGCCCGTCCTGGGGGAAAAAGTGGCCCGTCCTGGGGAAAAAGTGACCCGTCTGGGGGAAAAAGTGGCCCGTCCTGGGGAAGGGAAAAGGTGGCCCGTCCTGGGGAGAAAAAGTGGGCCCGTCCTGGGGAGAAAAAGTGGCCGTCCTGGGGGAAAAGTGGCCCGTCCTGGTGGAGAAAAAGTGGACCCGTCCTGGGAGAAAAAGTGGCCCGTCCTGGGGAGAAAAAGTGCCCGTTTCCTGGGAGAAAAGTGCCCGTCCTGGGAGAGAAAAAGTGCCCGTTCTGGGGAGAAAAGTGGCCCGTCCTGGGGAGAAAAAGTGGCCCGTCTGGGGAGAAAAAGTGGCCCGTCCTGGGGGAGAAAATGTGGAAAGTGGCCCGTCCTGGGGAGAAAAAGTGGCCGTTCTGGGAGAAAAAGTGGCCCGTCCTGGGGAGAAAAAGTGCCCGTCTGGGAGAAAAAAGTGGCCCGTCTGGGAGAGAAAAAGTGGCCCGTTCTGGGGGAGAAAAAGTGGCCCTCCTGGGAGAGAAAAGTGGCCCGTCCTGGGAGAGAAAAAGTGCCCATCCTGGGAGGAGTCGAGAAAAAGTGGCCCGTCCTGGGAGAGAAAAAGTGGCCCGCCTGGGAGAGAAATAGTGGCCCGTCCTGGGAGAGAAAAAGTGACCTGTCCCGGGGGTGAAAAGTGGCCTGTCCTGGGAGAGAAAAAGTGGCCCGTCCTGGGAGAGAGAAAGTGGCCCGTCCTGGGAGAGAAAAAAGTGTCCCATCCTGGGAGAGAAAAAGTGGCCCGTCCTGGGAGAGAAAAAGTGGCCCGTCCTGGGAGAGAAAAAGTGGCCCGTCCTGGGAGAGAAAAAGTGACCTGTCCCGGGGGTGAAAAAGTGGCCTGTCCTGGGAGAGAAAAAGTGGCCCGTCCTGGGAGAGAAAAAGTGACCTGTCCTGGGGGTGAAAAAGTGGCCAATACTGGGAGAGAAAAAGTGGCCCAAAAATGGTCCGTCGTGGGGGGGGGGGGGGGGGTGTTCGGGAAGTGGCCCGTCCTGGGAGAGAAAAAGTGGTCCGTCCTGGGGGTGGGGCGGGGGGGGGGGGGGGGAGTGGCCCGTCCTGGGAGAGAAAAGTGGCCCGTCCTGGCCTGTTCGCAGCCCAGCTGGATGTTTGCATCATTATTCTGGTGGTGTCAGCTTTGTGTTTCATAGATCCCTTCTCCAACCCTCTCCCCATTTCAATAACTTGCCAGCGCATAGGTTGTGTTTGTTTGTTTGTTTGTGTGTGTGTGTGTGTGTGTGTGTGTGTGTGTGTGTGTGTGTGTGTGTGTGTGTGTGTGTGTGTGTGTGTGTGTGTGTGTGTGTGTGTTGTGCTGCCCGGATAACTGCTGGCAGATTGAGGTGGAGCACCTATCATGAAACAGTTCGTGCTAATGTCAAAGTAAATTGTGTCATGAAGATTGCAGGCGCCGTTCATTTTTTTTTATACATGAATAACAAACTGAAGGCATTGCAATTGGTTTATCTAACCTATGAATAACAATGTGTGGGGTTTGTTGGTTTATTAAATCCATGTCATAAATGCTGTTACCTCACAATGTTATTTCATTTGCGTGTTGAACAAGTCACTTTACAGTTCGCAATAAATGACTGAACAGCGATTAAAAGCCAGCGACATAGTGGTGGCACGCTTCCAACACATACTATGCGGGGGGGGGGGGGGGAATGACACCACTACCACCCCCCACCCCCCAAAAAGAACAAAAATTCCCGGTCTTTAGCGACTGTACTAATAGTGATAGTATCAGATGTACCAATTCAGTACAATAACAGTCTTTACATACTATGTCACACACCATGATTGTGTGGGAATACACATTCGACTTCTGTATATACCGTGGCAAAAACAGTAGCTAACCAATGTAGCTCTCTTGTCATTGACCCAGATCCTCATAATTATTGTATTGTGTCTGAAGCGCTCGCGTGTTTTGAGTCCCTCTTTCTTTCCCAGTCACACAATATCCCTCTCACGCAATGGACACAGAACAGAACTAAAGGACTGGACCACACATCATTACAGTTCGTTACAAGCTTGTCCCCCAGGTTGCAATCCCAATGTTTTCATTCAAATAACAAACCAGAACAACCCGAAAAGAGAAAAGAAAGAGAGACACGAACCCTGCGAGAGCGTGCCAAAGACTTTTTTTTCGTTTTGTTTTGTTTTTGCTTTTAGTCCCACGTGCGCGAAAGCACGCCAAACATTTTATTTTATTATTTTTTTTATTTTTTTAGTCCCACGTGCGAAAGCGTGCCAAACACTTTACTCATTTATTTGTTTATTTATTTATTAGTCCCACGTGAGAAAGCGCGCCAAATACTTTATTCTTTTAGTCCCACTTGTAAATGCGCGCCAAACACTTTATTCTTTTAGGTCGACATGCGAAAGCGCACCAAACACTTTATTCTTTTTAGCCCCACGTGCGAAAGCGCGCCAAACACTCCATTCTTTTTAGCTCCACGCAACTATGGTGTTTGTCACGGAAACTGTTGAAGAATCCTAGTAGTAGTAATTAGTACTAGAAGTAGCGTAATAGTAGTACTTAGCGTTAGACACAATGGGCTGACTGACTTTTGTAACGGAGCTGTGAATTCTAGATCCGATATCTCGAGTCCTGTCCCAGCCCGCAACGTACACACCGACCTGTTCGCTTCGCTGCCCATCTTAGCGCTCCACTAATTTCTGATAGTATCAGCTTAGAGTTTCATAGGATCAGGCCCCCTGGCCCCTGCCTAATTCGCTTCCATTCCGAGGCCTTGCCAGCCCACGCATGGGATTTTGTGCAGGCGCTGGGAGTTTGCCAGATAACATGTGGAAGATTGGGTGGTGAGAGCTCATGGAACTGAGTGCGATGAACCCCTCTGAGTACGATGAACCCCTTCTGAGTACGATGAACCCTCTACGCACGATAAATACTTCTGAATACGATGAACCCTCTACGTACGATGAACCCCTCTGAGTGCAATGAATGAACCCCTCTGAGTACGATGAACCCCTCTGAGTACGATGAACCCCTCTAAATACGATGAACCCCTCTGAATACGACGAACCCTCTACCCCTCTACGTACGATGAACCCCTCTGAGTACGATGAACCCTCTACGTACGGTGAACGATGAACCCCTCTGAGTACGATGAACCCTCTACGTACGTGAACGATGAATCCCTCTGAGTACGATGAACCCTCTACGTACGATGAACGATGGACCCCTCTGAGTACGATGAACCCTCTACGTACGATGGACCCCTCTGAGTACGATGAACCCCTCTGAGTACGATGAACCCCTATTGGACACATTCTAAAATCTAAGTAGTGACTGCTTCTTGCGTGGCCCCGTTAGACCAGCTGAGCTGTCAGACTGCTCGGGGACGTATCGATTCGTCCCAGGTTCGCTGCGTCCCAGGTTCGATATGTCCAAGGTTCGTTACGTCCCAGGTTCGGTACGTCACACACACACACACACACACACACACACACACACACACACACACACACACACACACACACACACACACACACACACACACACACACACACACACTGGCATGTCAATGGGTGCGAAGCCAGGGGAACTCAGACTCGAGGAAACATTGTGTGGAGGAACATGGGCACAAACCGTGGCAGGTATTACACAGCATATGGTCGGTGCTGAAAGATGAAGAACATGAGCATTCTTTCTGTGTTCATTCCTCTCTCTCTCTCTTTCTTTCTTTCTTTCACACATGCACGCACGCGCGCGTCGTTCGTGCGATAAAAATACACAACACACGCACGCAAAAAAAAAAAAAGACGTTTTGTACCTGGGACGTATCGAACCTGGGACGCATCGAATCTGGGACGTATCGATCCTGGGACGTATCGAACCTGGGACGTATCGTGCCTGGGACGTATCGAACCTGGGACGTGTCGAGACGTATCTGACTGCCCTGTTGATGATACAGAAGTCGTGGTCAGAGTTTGACCAGAGTTTGACCAGAGCTTGACCAAAGTTTGACCAGAGTTTGACCAAAGTTTCATCACACTTTGACCAAAATTTGACCAGTTTGGCCAAAGTTTGACCTAAGTTTGACCATAATTTGACCAGTGTTTGACCAAAGTTTGACCAGAGTTTGACCAGAGAAAGTGGGTTGACCCTCAAGCGGGCCACAAGTTTTGCGCGCTGGCTAAAACAGCCTACCAGACAACTATTGACAAATCTGGGTGGAACGCATATGGACTTTTCCGAGCGCAACGAATCTCCCTCCAGCGAATGACAAACTGTGCGCTTCTTGAAGAAGCAGTCGCTGTAGTAGTAACAGTATGAAGTAGTAGTTGTGGTTGTGGTTTTGTTGTTATTCTAGACCAATAGTTCAGTGGTGATGCAATCAGTCGATTTCACGTTAGGACAGAGACGAGTCGCTCTCTGCCTTGGCCCTTCCTCTCTTCTAGCCGCAAATCTTTAGAATTCACACTTCAACAGTGTCGGTAAGTTTCATTGCACTATGAGTATAACGTAAAACTAATTAATAAAAGTAAAACAACTTGGATCAAGTACAGATTATTACAGTACCTTAAAAATTCTGCTTGGTCGATGCCCTCTAAGGCGGTCACTCAAAGACTGACTTATCGGTGCATATTTGTTATGCTTTACAAAGAGAAAGGGAGAGGAACGGAGATGCGTAGATGAATAGAACACGGCGCAATAAATGTTGGGATTTCCCGTTCACTGAGACTGCTAAGCACACTTTTTTGGAATTTCCAACATTGTCGCGTTTCCTGTATGAACAAAATAGTTTTGCGGGATTTCCCAAAGAGAAAAAGCTGGGTTGACAAGTAAATTCGTAAATTGGCGGTCTCGTAAACAGTTATCTGTAGGCTACTGCTAAATGAATGAATGGATGGATGAATGAATGAATGAATGAATAAAATCATTCGGGAAAAGTTTTAGTTAAAGTCTGCTTGCAGGCAGCTTGACCCTAAATGGTAACGAGCAAATTGCACAGCTCATCTCATATTTCTTGTGATGCTGCTGGGGGAGAAAGACTGGTGAGGGGGTGGGGGACGGGGGCGGAAGGAGGGAAGGGGCAAATGATACGACTGTCAACGGAAAGCGCGATAACAATAAGTTTAAAAATCACACCAGTTGTCACGGATGCTAAAACGAACACCTGCACGTTTAAATTTGAATTTTAGGATGCTAAGCAGTGTGTGGAGTGTTTCTTTACAGGTTTTGCCACTGACAAGATTTGGCGGATTTTCCCCTGCAAGGCAACGAATGCACTTTTTTAGTTGGTCAGTTTGCTGCTTCCCCCCCCCCCCCCCCCCCACATCGTGTGTGTGTGTTCGTATGCTTGTGTTTGTGTGTGTGTGTGAGAGAGAGACACACACAGAGACAGAGGGAGACAGAGAGAGTGTGTGTGTGAGAGAGAGAGAGAGAAAGACAGTGTGTGTGTATGTGAGAGAGAGAGAGAGGGGGGGGGGGCAGCCTAAAAATGAAACTCACAGAAAAAAAAGGAACCGACAGTTAACCATGACATGTTGATAATGGGAATGAGGGGTGAGAGGAGGAGGTAATGGGTTAAATACAACAGTATTCCAAGCAAGCGTGATTTTCTCGTAACTGAACCAAACGAGGCCAGTTCATAGTTTAGCAATGACTAGAAAACAACGGAGTAACATTTGGATTTTCCCGTTTACCAAGAACAGCGAGCGCACTTTTCTGGAATTTCCAGCAGTTGTACATTTTGTAAGTGTTATAGTTAATCATAGGATATTCCCGTTCAGAAAACGACGTCCAGACATTCTGGGTCAGTTTTCGGGAATTGCCGATGGACGACCCTGTCAGCCAGCTGGAGGGTCACCTCTAAAAACAGTTACATTTTAAATCCTGTTTTGCGCGTGCCAATGTCTGTAACGTGTCTTTACCCTTTAACGCAATAATACAATAACAGATTACAACAATAATAACAACAAGAACAACAACCAAACATAAGGAGAAAAAAGGAAGAAAGATGAAGAAGGTGAGAAGAGAGAGAGGTTGTCCTAAAAACTTAACCTTGTAAATCGCCAAGCACACAACATAAATAATTAACTAATTTTTCAGACTTTCAGAAGAAGAAGAAGAAGAACACTAACTCATCTCTTAGTCTTTCGGAAGAAGAAAAAGAGGAAGAAAAAGCAAAAAGAAAAAAAGAAGGGAGAAAAAAAATAAAAGAAAAGGAAAGAAAAAAAAAAAAAGAAAGAAAGAAGAAGAAGAAGAACTGTCTCATTTGACATAAGTGAAGACAGTTTTAAGATTCTGTAATATATTTGTGATCAAAATGAATTTGTTACAGTATGTGAATTTTTTTAAAGTGTTATTATAGTGGGATATACATGAGTTTGGCAGAAATACAAGACTCAGTTTTTTAAGATACGCAAAAATAAGTCTGAGATACACAAAAAAACTTTCTTTTTAGGACCACTCAGTGAGGTAAATAAAACCATTCTTTTTTTGATACAATTGACTTAACAAAAGTATTTGAAACTAAATACTATTGTTTCCATAATTTTTGCAACAATAGCTCACTGAATTAACAAATGTGTGTTTCGCGCAAACTAAAAAGAACAACAACAAACAAACAAACAAATAAGTGAAACCTTTGTTTACTGTGAGTATAAATTGAAAAGGAAATTATATAAAGTCTCTTATAGATGAACCCACAAACACTGTACTGAATTAATTACTCAAGATGATGATAACCGCAACCTGTGTATCAGAAACAGAAGAATTACTTCATCGTGTTAAACTTAAAAACTAAACTGTGAAATGTGAGTTATTTCAAAGCAAAAATTCGTGTGACACCAGAAAACAAGAATCGAGCCGAAGGCTGCATCAAACTGATGTAAAGTTGATAGAAACTATTGAGGCAAGTTCTGCTGAACGGAGTTTACTGGACATCATTGTCAGAAAAGCTATGCACAGAACGGGGCATGACATGTTTCATAGACTGAAGACAGTTATACTTCCTCTCTTTCAGTGTAGTCAGCTGTTGAACAGATGCTTCCATCCCACTTTTTTTTTTTTTTGATCGTTCAGCCGCTGAGGCAAGTTTTCCCAAGGAGCCTGACCATGGATGTCTTAAATCCAAGATGAGCAGCCAAATATTCAGCAGTTATGATACTGAAAGTACGCAAAGACTATGCTGGAAAGATCTCCTCCACTTGTATCCCATACATACTCGTAACAAGACCCTTTTTCATGTTTTAAGGTTATATAATGTGAAAATGCCAGCCTGTAGTTTTATCCTGAAGTACAAAGCGCTAGGCTTTGTTCTTGGGCACAACAGCACAGGCAGTAGAACCATTGTCCAAACAGATACTCATCACACGTTCTTTCTTTGTCTTTTTTTCAGCTTGTGTCTCCTGCTTGCTATGAATACGAGCTACTAACATTTCTGATTAAACGTTACCAAATTTGGCATTTCTGCAAATGTCACACTGATCCTTTCTAGGAATCAAAATCGACAGTTTCCGATCATTGAAAGTTTTGCTAAAATAAGCAAAATTCGTATTTCTAATGCCTCTGCATCCTGCAGCTTCAACATACTGAACATACAAATCGGAAACAATAGTACCGTGACATAAATATTTGTATTTGTTTGTAAACAGACACATTGTCACAATAATGGGGCGGGACAGTTGGAAGACCTAGCATCCAGCGTTTCAGAAATGCTGGCTGTTCCTTTGCCAGTAATGCCCTAGGTCCAGACTTGGGAGCTTTGGAGGAATGTAAGAGACTGTCCTTGAGTGCCTCTTGGCTAAGGCCCTTGACGAGGCTGTCTTTGAAGGCCTCTTGGCTAGGGTCTGTGACGAGACTGTCTGTGAAGGTTTATTGGCTAGGGTCTGTGACAAGATTGTCTTTGAAGGCCTATTGGCTAGGGTCTGTGACAAGATTGTCTTTGAAGGCCTCTCAGCTAGAGTCCTTGACAAGACTGTCTTTGAAGGCCTCTTGGCTAGGGTCTGTGACAAGACTGTCTTTGAAGGCCTATTGGCTAGAGTCCATGACAAGACTGTCTTTGAAGGCCTATTGCTAGGGCCCTTGCGTGAGAGGACTGTCTTTGAAGGCCTCTTGACTAAGGCCCGTGACTTGATCTATATGCAGTCAGGACCTGATTGTTTGTTCTGAAAGTCCTAGAGTTGAAGAAACCTGTCTATTACACACTTGCACTGACAGACCATCAAACGCGAAACGAGTAAAACAAAGATGTCTGTCGTAGGAAAGAATAATACAAAGGTATAAATATTTCTCGTGTTTGTAAACAAGAGTCCAAGCGTTGAACAAACCATTTTATTACACACTTGTACTGACAGACCATCAAATGCGAAACGGATAAAGTATAACAAAGATGTCTGTCGTCGGGACATGTTTCTCTTTGTCAGTTGTTTCATCCGAGCTTTTCCTGTCCAGATTCGAACGTACGTTTTTCGTTCTTCCATTGTAGACATAGACCAACATTCCAAATCAATCCTAGCTTTCTGCCCCTCAGAAAGATGCTGCTGCTACCCTTAAGCTTACACTTTCGGCAATATATTACCAGCATGGTGACCTGAAGGTCTGATTCATTAGGGCCATAATCTGAATCATGGTTATTATCTTTAACTCCTGTTGTGAAAATGCAGTGTAAAGCACATTATACTAGCTATAGTCACACACGCACGCGCGCGTTCACACACACACCACGCGCGCGCGCGCGCACACACACACACACACACACACACACACACACACACACACATACACACACTCACAGAGTCATTCACTGACGCATATACACACATATATACGCACATACACACACACATGCATACACACACACACACACGCATACACACACGCACACACACATACAACACAAACACACAAACACTTACAGTCACTCACTGACGCAAGTACAAACACATACATATACCGGTACATGCACGCATGCATGCACACACACAAACACTACACTACACCACACACACACACACACACACAAACACACATATACACACACAGTCACTCACTGACGTACGTACACACACACACACACACGTACATGCATGCATGCATGTACACACACACACACACACACACACACACAACACACACACACACACAGAGTCACCCACTGACGCATGTACACACATACACACACACACACACACACACACACACACACACACACACACATATATATATATATATATATATATATATATATATACATATATTTATATACATATATTTATATACATATATATACATACATTCACGCATGCACGCATGCATGTACACACACAAATACTATACACATATACACACACATTCACACATACACACGCACACACACACACACACACACACACACACACACACACACACACACACACACACACACACACACACCACACATACACATTTAATCGCTTACACAATTACAAAGACGTTCAATTTTCCGCAACAGAACTTTCTTTTATCAGTTTCCTCATTTTGCGTGACCGTTTTGCGTGCTGCACAATTGCCGATGTCACACGATCGATCGTGCCAGAATAATGATAACCTCTAACATTCAGAGCCGTCTGAATGATCTACACTACGCACAAAAAGTTAAGGATCACTATGAGAAAACAGGTGCGTAATAAACTCAGTTCGCTACTGTTATTTATTTCTCAGTCCAGCCAAATTGTTATGAATTCTTGTTCAGCTGTAAGTGGGCGATATTGTGTTAGTGCGAAAATTGCACGGGATTCTCTACTACTGAGCTTGGCCGCAAACGGAAAAGAGGAAACTTGCGAAAAAGGACCTTGTTTTGGACCGTTCTGCCTGAACACATTGCACAAACCAGATTGAAAAACCATTATGCACGTGCAAGCACTGCTGTTTATGTGTGAGATGCTGTCTCTTGCTTGACTTTATAAGAAGACATTCCACCAGTAGTAGGCCTGATCTGACAATGCCTCCACAACGAAAATTGAGCGAGTTTGAGAGGGGACGAGCTGTTGCATGGTTCCAAGATGGTGTTCCCAAGCGAGAAGAGGCCAGGCGACTTCAGGTGTCCATCTCGGTCATTGTCAGACTGAATCAACGCTTCACAGCCACTGGGAGGGTCCATGAAAGACGCAGATCTGGTCGACCGAAGAAGACAAACCCACGTGAAGATCGTCTCATTGAACGACAAGCCCTGCAGACAAGAACAGCCTCTTCCAGCATCATTCGAAGGCAGCTGAGGGTGGCTACTAACATCAACATCAGCCAGCAGACCATACGGAACCGCCTTCATGGGTTTAACCTCCGTTCTCGTCGCCCAGCTGTACGGCCACGCTTAACTCCAGCCCATAGGGCAGCACGCCGCGCCTTCTGCAGACGTCACGTGAGGTGGACACGTCAGCAATGGTCCCAGGTCCTGTTCAGTGATGAATCACGCTTCACCATGAACCACAACGACGGCCGACTGAGGGTCTGGAGGCGCCCAGGGCAACGCTTTATTGACACCACTGTCCAAGAAAAGGTGGCCTTTGGTGGAGGTTCTGTAATGGTCTGGGGGGCCTTCAGCCTTCACCACAGAACACCCTTGTATCATGTACAGGGTAACCTGACTGGCCTCCGATACCGGGATGAGATCCTTTGACCGCTGGCTGTGCCTACACTGCAGCAGATGGGACAGACGGCTGTCTACCAGGATGACAACGCTCGCCCCCACAGGGCAAGGGTGGTCAACGACTTCCTGCAGCAGTCTGGAGTCAACAGAATGGAGTGGCCAGCATGCAGTCCCGATCTCAACCCGATTGAGAACCTCTGGGATGAGCTGGATCGCAAAGTGAGTTAGCAACCACCCCCCTCCCAGGGATGCCCAACACCTCTACCAGATGCTGCAGGCTGAGTGGCAGGCGCTTCCACAGAGGATCTTCACCAACCTGGTCAACTCAATGAGGACTCGCTGCGTCGAGTGCCAGAACAGCCATGGCGGTTACACGCATTACTGAACTTTTGGGAGCATCAGAATGCCCTGTCTTGTGATTTCAATGACATTGGGAAATCAAATTTCGATACGTACCCACTTTGATCAAATGTACACACCAAATGATTGCTCGAAATTGAAGGAAATTGTGTATCGTTATCACTAAAGCATGGAATTAAATGTTTGCCAAACTCCAACGCATTGGCTTTCTTATTTTGAAAGTTATTAATTTTTGTGCAAGTGATCCTTAACTTTTTGTGCGTAGCTTATGACAGTACAGAAATATATATTACATGCAATTACAAATAAGCGCACGCATAACAATTAACTAAAAGCAACGTTCTTACCTTCAGACATGCCAAACAGAGGATCATCAAGCAAGCTGCTGCCTTTACTACGCAGAAAGTTTCACAACGATGTAAGGACCTCATTTCGACATACGGTTGCCTGTCTCGCAGGGCAGATCGGCAGATTTGGAGATCAGACACGACAAAAGCAGCTACTCAAGGTCTGATTGGCTGATGTTTCCGAATTTTTGTCAGCAGCTAGGTACCAGCCACCCCAAGCCCTGGGGCTTTCCCCTCTGTTTCCATTGCAAAAATACCTATGCCTGATTAAAGTATTTAAGTTTTGAGCTTAACGATATTTAAGTTTGATTTGGTGTATTGGTACACACAATAGAATCACAGTTGTAATGTCATTGTTGTTCATTGTAGTATCATCGCCATGATCATCGCCATTTTAGTCCTTTTCTCACATTGGACGAAGCAACAGGGAAGTTTCCGTCTTTTTCTCCTAATTTTTGTATTTGGTGTTTGTTCGTTTGTGATCTTACGTCTACACTTGAGAAAGGCCAGTTGGCCGAAAATTTGTTTTGTATGGTTGTATTAAATACGCGTTCTGATTCTAATTTCGTGCTTTTTCGAGTTCCATCGCCATGAGGTCTTTTTTTTTTTTTTTTTTTTTCTTTTCTTTTCTTTGCATTGACACTGCAGTGTTTCTTCTGTTTTGATTTTGATTTTGTCTGTTACCAACATTGTGCAGGCGATATGTTGCTGCACAGTCTGCATAATCTATCTTTGGTGGGCGTGCATGCTAGGTGCTTTTACTGATACAAAAAAGACCAACAACTGGCATGACTTGTCGCAACATGATTGAAAATGACGGATGGCCCCTGATATGGACTAGAACAAGTCAAGTCAACAAAATTGTCCCTGAGCGATACTGGCCCCGAAGTGCAAGAAAAGGCTGGCATGTCCTTCGGTGTATATGCCACCATGCATATGAGAGAGAGAGAGAGAGAGAGAGAGAGAGAGAGAGAGAGAGAGGAGAGAGAGAGAGAGAAAGAGAGAGAAAGAGAAAGAAAGAAAGAGAAAGACAGAGAGAGAGAGACGGAAGGAGGGGGAGGGAGAGAGAGAGAGGATCAAAGAAAGAGAGAGAGAGAGAGAGAGATGGAGGGAGAGAGAGACGGGAGAGAGAGAGAGAGAATGAATGAAAGAGAGACAGACAGACAGAGGCAGAGAGAGAAAGACAGACAGATAGAAAAACAGGCAGACAGGCTGACAGAAAGGCAGGCAGACAGAAAGGCAGGCAGGCAGGCAGGCAGGCAGGCAGGCAGGCAGGCAAACAGACAGACAGACAGGCAGGCAGACAGGCAGGCAGACAGACAAACAGACAGACAGAGACATACACACACAGAAGAACAGCATAAACGCTCCATGTGTGCGCGTGCGCGTACGTGTGCGTGTGTGATACACGTGCCAGCACGCAAAACTTCTGTCTTTGGTGGAAGGCCCTCTACAATAAGTCGATTAGCCTTTAGCAAAACAATCCATGCCCTAGATATTAAAGTGTCACCGACAAGTTTGACTCATAACCGAAAGCATGCACAGAAATCCGGTTCAAGGAAGTAAACATGAAATGGAATGGAATGGAATCTTTATTTAATGTGTATTCACAATAGTGATTTTAGACACACACACACACACACACACACACACACGCATACACACACGCACACACACACACACACACACACACACACACACCACACACACACACACACACACACACGCACACACACAGGGGAAAAAAAAGAAGAAAAAAGAACAAAGGGTGGGGGTGGGGGATGGGGATGGGAAGGGGTAGTGGAAGTTTGAATGTAAGAAGGGGAACAATTATAATTAATAATTCAGAACATTAAGTTAACAGTGTCAATTAATAACAGACAACAATTAATTAACTCTTCATAACAATCTGCCAACAGGGGATCTGAGAATCAGCTGGGCTACCGAAATAATATCATTATTTTTCTTGTAAAGGATATCTCTAGAGTCAGTGCATGAAAAATCGAGATTGTTATTTCTATATGTCGTAAGTAAGATAGGACATTCAAGGAGCAGATGGTGGACAGATCATGCTTTTGAACAAATACATACATTCTGTGTATATTTTGTTTTCCAAGAGTTAAGCCTTAGTTTGTATATCAAGGACGCTAGCTGTCTGGGACAGCTAGGTATTAGGCTTAAGTAAACATGGGTACTTTCAGATAACACTGACGTGGAAGTCAACTGGGTACATGTAGGGCTTCCAATCGTAGTGTCTTGGGTTCGATCTGCCTAAACATTTCCTCCTGCTGGGTAAAAAGGTGGGCATTTTTTTTTCTCTTCTGATCTTCCAGGTCTATAATCATATGTACAGACTTGTCAGTTCATAAAACCCCCTTTGTGTCATACGCATGCAGAATATTAATACGCACGTTGAAGATCCTGTGAGTCATGTCAGTGGCTAGCTTGTATATGTGGAAACGCGTGAACACCCAACATGCACGCCTACAGACCAACATGCACGCCTACAGACCAGCACGCACGCCTACAGACCTACATGCACTCCTACAGACCTACACGCACGCCTACAAACTAGCATGCACGCTTACAGACCAACATGCACGCCAACAGAACAACATCCATGCCAACAGACCAACGTGCACGCCTACAGACATTCACGCCTAAAAACCGACGTGCACGCCTAAAGACCGACATGCACGCCTACAAACTGACACACGCCTACAAACCAACATGCACGCCTACAAACCAACACGCACGCCTACAAACCAACATTTACGGTACAAACCAACATGCACGCCTACAAAACCAACATGCACGCCCACAGACCAACATGCACGTCTACAAACCAACATGCACGCTTACAGACCGACATGCACGCCTACAAACAACTCGCACGCCTACAGACCAACATGCACGTCTACAGACCAACATGCACACCTACAAACCAACATGCACACGTACAGACTAACAAGCACGCCTACAGACCAATGTGCACGCCTACAAAAGACGGAGTATGCAGACTGAGCAGCAAAATACCGCCTGCACAGTGCCGGGCCAAACAACGTGCATACACGCATCGAAGACAAATCGGAATGCTTGAAAAAAAAAAAAGAAAAAAAAAAAAAAAAAAAAAGGAAAGAAAAAAAAAAGGGACAAGAATACCATTATTACGCAGTAATCAATTTCAATGCCAGCTGTCATGTAAGCACACAAAGAATGAAAATCAGCAGGTGCTGTGCACCCCCTATCACACTCGATAAAACGGCAGCGCGTTAAACTAAATCATCTGTAAGTTCATAAGCAATCAAATAAAGAAAATCCCATTCACCCACAGCGATTTTGTCTAAAACTATTTACTAAGGAACAGGTCCACATGAAAAGAATGGACACACACATAACAAAACCCTGTTCTATGTTGCCACAGATGTGGTTTTGTTGTTTATTATATAAACTCCAGTTACTACCTTTCTGCCAGCCGGCATCGCCTGCGAGTACTATTTTTAGCCAGGCAGGTTTGACCAGAGTCCACCACCCTACAGCAGTGTTTTGTAACTGCTGCGATCTTTCGGGAGGGACTGAGTGTAGGAAGTGACTGATACTGGCACAGAGTAGGCCTATCAATCTGTAAGCCTATACTCCACAGGATGGGCGAGGGTGGCGTGGAGAGTGGAAGGAGAAGGACAGATGCGCGCTGTTAATTAGCTGGCAGGGCAGAACCAACGATTAGTGGCCAGCTAAGGTGGCTTGGATATGGGCGCCTTGGCGTGAGAGTGTGTGTGTGTTGTGTGCGTGTGTTTTTTCGATTCCGTGGATGACCCACATATTTGTCTTTTATGATGTTGAATATTGTAATTGTTGTGAGGCGTGAGTGTGATTGTATGTATAGCCAAAACATTTTCCTTGTGTCTATGCACTGGGCTGAAATAAAATCTTATCTTGTTAAACTGTGATTAACATTCTGAAATTCTTTTGTATACGGAAGTAACAAATTATCCAAGCAGCCTATTCAGTTATTGTTAGCTACCGTCTGCATGATAAGCTTTTGAAGTAATGCAGGCTTTTGTTCGGATTAAAGCCTGAAACTTGCAGCGTGCTGGCATCTATAAACCTAAATTGTTGCACGTTCTTTCACAAAATTCACTGACAGCACATTCAAACCAAACAACCAACCAACCAACAAACACACTGCCATTACCAATTTTAAATAAGTCATAAAAAGAACAGACTACCCATCTGGCGTTTTACTCTTCTTCGTTATTTTCCAGTTAAGGTTCCCATGCAAACAATTCCCCGTTTCCTTAACTTAACTCTGGTTATTGACTTTCGACTGAGTTCCATGACTTCAAAACATAAAACATTCAAAGTGCTTGAGATAAAAGTGCAAACTAACCTTAAGATGCCACTTGAGAAAAGCCACGATAACTCCATCCATATCACTGACACCTTCGAGGACTAATTTGGCGTGAACTGCCTTGTATTCGATTCACACGACGCGTGTCTGGATGCCAGACATATCTGTCATCAAATTCCTATTCATCCGTAAATCCCGCAAAACCGTTGCGTCATTTCTTAAGTCAGCGGCCTCTTGTCTTGTTTTGATCTTCTCGTTTATGAAGTACCAAAGACAGTCACAAACAGTTTGACCAAAATGATTCATTCGACAAAAACTTTCTTTTGACCAGTCGCAGACAACTTAACAAAAGTGATATAATAAACACGTGTAAAACATTATTATCTGTTTCGATAAAGCACTTAATTGAATTCAAAGTTCTTGAGTGGTAAAATACTGTCTAAATGCAGTTGTTCCTCTCTGTGCAGTGGCCTGTCTCTCTGTCTGACTCTCTGTCTGTCTCTCTGTCTCTGTCTCTGTCTCTCTGTCTCTGTCTATGTCTCTCTCTCTTATCTAAGGCATAAGTTATGTGTGGTGTGATCTAGACCCTATTTGAAA
>CM060311.1:24079788-24082288 GCA_030674185.1 Monoplex corrugatus | reverse complement strand
AAGCGCGACCCAAGAACGTAGATCTCCTTCCCATGCAGCACCCGTGGAAGAACATGCACCTCTATAATCGGTCTTGTATCCCACATGAAGACCCATCATAATCATCATCATCATCATCATTATCATCATCATGTGCCCTGCCGCATGGCGTTGGCGATCGTGGCCCTCCATATGTATCTATGCCTTATCGCCGCAAGCACATCTTCCACCCTCTCTGTACTCAGCCACCCTGCAAGTCCGTCCAATATTTTCTCCCTGGGTCTACCTGGTGCTCTCTTTCCCTCCAGTGTTTCTGTTGTCACATGGTTCTCTAATTCCCTTTTCCTCATAAAATGGCCTATGAATGTTGCCTGTCTTTTCCCAATCTTCCTTATCAATGATCTTCTTGTGTCTGCCTCCATCAGGACTCTCAACATTCTTCTTAGAAACCACATCTCGGCTGCCTCAATCTTGTTCTGGCTTTGCTTGTTGACTGTCCACGCCTCACAACCGAATGACATTATCGGTTCTATATACCACTCAATAACTCTCTTCCTGATATTAAGTGATAGGCATTTGTTGGTAAGAATGCTTTCCATCTTCTTAAATGCTGTTTTGGCATGGCCAATTCTGCTGGCTATTTCTGATGTGCATCTGCCGTCTGGTGAGATGACCGTTACCAGATATGAAGACCCATACCAGTCTGTAAAAGGTCTGTTATGCGTACTCATCTGTCCGACCGACGCCCGGGAGACCCTATCATCATACAGGCATCTGTAGGTTGTTTTGCACCAGTCGCCGTGGTGTAGTGGTTATCGCAACGGACTACCAAATGGAAGGTTGTGGGTTCGAATCCCCGTCAGTCCCTTCAAAAACCATTATGGGATTTTTCGGCTCTAACCGGCTCCTACCCAGAGTTGGGCGTACTGTGGGCTCATTGGGAAGACTGGGACCAGACAGTCGAATTTCATTCATTTCAAGGATGCGTCTTTTGGGTGTTGCTCAAATCTCCTGACCAGCACCGCAGGTGTCTGTATCTTTCGGGCCTGGTTGACGTCAGGATATATTATGATAATGGGCGTTGAGTACAGCCCTGTCACACAGTCTCAGTCCTAGACTGAACTCCAGACTCAGGCTACGTACAGTATACAAAAAAGACCTATACAAACTGAGGGAAAGAGGTTGGTTGTAGAAGTGATTGTCGGGGAAAGAGGTGGGTTTTTAACAATGATTTAAAAGCAGAAAGGATAGGTGTTAGGCAAAGGGAGAGTGGAAGTCTATTCCAGGTAGACAGTTCTGAAACGGCAAAAGAACGCTGGCCCACCAGCAGGAAGTTGGTGGATAGGGTGACAAAGTCAAAGGTTACGTTTTTTCTTTGCAAGTATGGATAACAATGCAGGATGCTGGTGGACAGGTTGCAGGATTCAAAGGGTTAAGTCTCGGAACCCGAAAGGAAAGACTATCTGAAATTGAGCGCAACATGCGAGTTGGTGTATAAATCCTGATGTTGTCACAAAAGTAGGATGGAGCAGACCGGTGAATAGATTTGTAATACAAGGTAATCCAGCTTATTAAATTCAGTTCTGTTCAAAACAGGCAACCAGTGTAGAGAGCTAGGGACAGGACTGACATGATCAAACGTTTTTCTTTCTGAGGACAAAACGAGCAGTTACGTTTTGTATGTGTTGCAGACAGAGGACAGAAGAAGCTTGCAGGCCGTAAAGGAGAACGTTGAAGTAATCAAGACGAGACAAAATGAGAGATATCACAATCTTAGATGCAGACCTCCCCCCAATGGGTGTGTCGGGGACTCTTTCAATATAAATAGTGTCCCCACCTTCTGGAAATTCTGTGCTAGAAATTTTATCTTTTCTGTCATTCTTTTTGTTTCTGCCTTGTTCCTGTCCTTTCTGTCATTTCTTCCTATCATTTTCTGCCTTGCAGGTCCATTCACCTGTATGTATTCGATAAAAAATCTTGCGTACTTTTTTCTCAGGATTGATAATTGGGTTCATGTAGTAAGTGCACTTTTGGCTCTAGGAAGGTGAGATATGCGGACGCAATTTTAGGTATTCTATGCCTGTTTTTATGTATGTTTTGGTGTCCTTATGTATGCTTAAATCAATATTCGGTGTTTTTTAAATCCCCTGTGCGAAAAATTGTGCGGAATCGTCAACGCCGGGGGCATGTCCTTAGATTATGAGCGCAAATGCATTGATATGTGTACTTAATATTCTTGTTGACGTTTTGTGTGTTTTGAAGAGGTTATAGCAATGATATGGCTCTACGCAGTCGGCCGGGCTTTAAACAACAATAACAATAGCATATAGATGCAGACCTGAGAGCCTACCTGACACTGCATGGATTTGCTGAGAATTGTCATTGGTTCATTCATAGTATTCTGATTTTTGTTGTTGTTGTTGTTTTCAAATTTTAGACTGACAATACACACATACCTACATACACACACGCGCGCGCACGCAAACGGATACACACACACACACCACACACACACACACAC
>CM060311.1:24072288-24074788 GCA_030674185.1 Monoplex corrugatus | reverse complement strand
TAATCATGTACGCTAAAACATACACAAAACTTGCCTAAGTTACCTAAAATCGCTTCTGTGCGTAACATTTTCCCTTAGAACCAAAAATGTAGATAAGCCATATACCCAGTTATCAATATTAGTAGCAAGTATGTAAGGCTTTTATACAACACGTACGGGTAAATGGACCAACAAGACAGAAAGTGATAGGAAGAAATAACAGACTGTGAAGGAGCGATCAGGCAGAATAAACGAGAGTGGAGAAAAGGGAAAATTTCCAAAACAGAATTTCTAGAAGGTGGGGATACTATTTACACCGAAAAGAGTCCTCGGCGTCTCCACGTGGGCGTTAGTACTGAATGAGGTAGTTTAAAATGTAACCTGTTCATTTCCAAAGGCACCTAAATGCCTTTTAACTGGCCAATGAAGTCAAAAGAATGGATAAATGAAAAGCTTTGCTACCTTTCTTTGCTTTGGATTCAAACAGAGAGATCGCTTGTACCTGATGCGAGTGGCCACAAAGCATCTGGGTGAAAAAAAAAATGACAGCAATTGTCTATGATACTATCGTTGATACCTAAGATGATCTGTCGTGTAATTTTAAGAGTAAAGTGGATGTGCATATTTTCTTGTCTCTAAGTGTTTATCTTCTTGTTTATATTCGACCGCATTGTTAAGACCGCTGAACAGATATTATGAGGTAAACCATTTTGTCCACTTTCGTGTGTGTGTGCGTGTGTGTGTGTGGTGCGTGTGTTTGTGTGTGTTTTGTGTGTGTGTGTGTGTGTGTTGATTGTGTGTGTATGTGTGTGCAGTAGTGTGTGTGTGTATGTGTGTGTCAGTCAGTGGTGTGTGTGTGTTGTGTTTTGTGTTGTCTGTGTGTGTGTGTGTTGTTTTTTGTATTGTGTGTGTGTGTGTCTGTTTGTGTGTGTGTTGTGTATTTGAACAAGATTTTCTCAACTCGTTATGGGTGGATTTTTACCAAAGTTTCGTCAAAGCTGTCGAGCCTGGAATCGTGAAAGCCTAAGTCTGTATTGTAAAGCTCCAAGGTGAAGTCACACAGAAAAAAAGAGGAATGCCAGAGATTCAAGCTAGCACTTACTGAGGGAGGTGTTAGAAGAGCGCTTTCTCTTAAATTTCTGACAATAAAATTACTTAAAATCTGTTTTCACTGTTGTGATAGTCTACATTTTCTAAAAACAAGTGTGACTGCCCGTGTTCAAGCAAACAGGAACCAGAAAAAAAAAAAAAAAAAACACGAAAAAAGAATCAGAACGCGCATTATTACTCTATTTTGTCTGGTTATATTAAATACGCGTTCTGATTTTTTTTTCTTTTCGTGTTTTCTCTGTCTGATTGTATTAAATACGCGTTCTGATTCTTTTTGGGTGGTTTTTTTGTTTGTTTGTTTGTTTGTTTGTTCTTATCGTCTACATTTGTCCTCGATGCACGCCAAGTTTGATTTCAAAGTTTTTTTCAATGTCGCAGGTGATGTTGAGAAATACAAAATCTGGATTTTTCCTGTAATTTTTGTTTTAAAAAGGGAGATTGATGGAATTGTTTGAGCATCTTGTGTTTGTAATCTTTTTTTTTTTTTTTTTGGTCTGATATTGACCAACTCTTGGTGAGAACTACAGGCTATATCACAATGTCCGTGTTCGTGTGCGTGTCTGTATATATGTGTCCTGTTTAAATGAGTCAAAACGACCACTATTATCGAACTGATCTAGTAGTAGCACATATACAATTCTCATTGGTTCTTAAAGATCTATCTACGCATGTCAAATGCTTTATTATGACAACGAGCCCTTCCCCACTCCCCTTAGTCATTGTGCAGTGAGAGATCGTGTTGGCAAAGTTTATTTACGTGTTCCTCCAATCACATGCTAACCGCGTGCTGGGCACGTGTATCTTTACTCGTAGCCAATCATACGTTTGTGTTTTAAACTATACACATTTTCATTGGCTGTAAGTGACAAAACAAAACTTAACAAAGTTTCCTTGATCTAATCATCAGTGAAGGTAGCAGCGGCAAACCCGCTTTTCTTGTTCCCGTGACTGGACAGTTTTGAAAGGTCCTTTTGAATTTTTAGGACTGAGCCCATAGGTTCCTGAAAGGCGTTCTCTCATGGTCTCATTTCGGGAAAACCCGTTTTATATGCCCGTCTCTCTCTCTCTCTCTCTCTCTCTCTCGTCGGTATGTGTGTGCACAAGCATGTGTGGTTTTAAAGAAATATACATGTTGTTTAATTTTGCATTCAATTTTACAGTGTTTAAATTTTCAGCTGGTAATCATTGTTGGTGTTGGTGGTGGTGATAGTGTGTGCGTGTGTATGTGTGTGCGTGCGTTCACGCGTTCACGCGCGCGGCGCGTGTGTTTCATGAAAACCGAAATTACGCCGTGATCATGTTTCAAACTTCTTTCAGTAATTACGTACAATCATTACTAGTTTTGTTGAGATGATATATCAGTTAACCATTCTGTTTCCTCATGCTAATTACCAGCTTCCTAAAAGGCTTA
>CM060311.1:23974788-24067288 GCA_030674185.1 Monoplex corrugatus | reverse complement strand
AGAGTCCATAAGAATTGAGATGATTGAATCGAGGAATAGCTGTTCAGAGTTTAGTAATATATTTAAATCAGTTTAACTAGCTTGAGGATAATGTTATTGGCCTTCCACATGGCTATGAAGTTGCACTATTTGCAGATCATAATTATATTTCAACATTATTGAGAAATTTCATTATGACTGGATAAGATGCATTTGTCACACTCACCAGCTTCCTTGTCAGCAGTAACTTGAATAAGATCTCAAGGAATCTTCTCTCAACAATGTATCTGTTGTCTTCTGTTAACTACATCAAGTACTTGCAGAAGGAAATCCTGCTGTGTTTCATTCCAGCACTGTGGAACCTTCTCTCAGTATCTATAACTGTATAAGACAAAACATTATCTGTTTACTTTTTAAAAACACTTTCAGAAACATATAACGCCTATAAAACTGTGTAGATCTATAACATTTTTTACTTTTGTAGCAGACTTTTAAAAACACTTCAAAACATCTCTTTTAGAAACAAATAGAGCCTGTGAAATCATTCAGATATATTATAAAATTTATAACTTTTCTTTTACTAATTTTAGTCTGGTCATTTTGTAACTGTTGTGTGTGTGTGTGTGTGTGTGTGTGTGTGTGTGTGTGTGTGTGTGTGTGTGTGTGTGTGTGTGTGTGCAGGCGTGTTATCATTATGGTTTGTGTATGCTGTGCATGAGTAGTTTCTATTAACATTGAAAGACATCTTCACCCTTGGTGGTGTGTGTGTGTGTGTGTGTGTGTTGTGTGTGCATGGTGTGTGTGTGTGTGTGTGTGTGTGGTGTTGTGTGTGTGGTGTGGTGGGTTGGCAGGCATGTTTATGTGTTTGTGTATGCTGTGCATGAGTAAAAAGATCTATTAACTATTGAAAGATATCTTCACCCTTTGGTGTATTTAGAGATTGTATTGTTAATTATATGATATAGGGCCTGCATCATGCATGTTCCTTGTAACTAGTGGTACCAATGTCTCAGTCTGATTTCATGTTATTATTTGTTGTTATTTTTGATGATACCGACTGTGCTTGTTGTGGTAATGTAGTTTTTTTTGTTTTGTTTTTAGGTATCACTTTTATTTTATTAGACCTAGTATTATTAGTTTGCCAAATGTAATGATGATCTCTTTTTTTTAAAGTGCAATGAGCAAGGACTGTTTATACTGTAAATTGAAACCATTAGTTTTGCATGAATATCCCTATCGGTATCACTTATATTATAAAACACCGGCATGTACATGCATCATTGCATGTGGTGTACAAACGCATGTGTGTGTGCTCTCTCTCTCTCTCTCTCTCTCTCTCTCTCTCTCTCACACACACACACACACACAGTGCACACACACATACACTCCTATTTGTCTGTCACTGTTTGGGTTTTCTTTTCTGTCTTAGTAGCTGTCAAAGCTCACTTTTCTGTCCATCCCTGCCTCCACCCTTGTCTTTCATCCCCACCTGCCCTCACCCTTTCTCACCACTTTCTGTCTGTCCTTCCAGCCTGTCTGTCAATGTCATTGTCATGCATTACAATAAATTATGCATCTCATCAGTCAGCAACAGTAAGCAGGACCTTAACTTCGTCTGTAGTGTAATGCCAGTTGCTTCCGGACTTCATTATATATATATACTCTCTTGATTGGCTTTTTGTAATGGTGACCAAAAAAAGAAGAAAAAAAAATTGGAGAAAGAATGTAAGCAGTATTGTGTATGCAGACTTGATATTAGTGTGGTGACATGTACTGAATAATAATATTAATAATGAATAACTTAATAAATGGCAAACTTTAAATGCATTCCCTGTGTTATTGACTGATTAAAGTGACTTATCTCTTGTGACTTTTTTTTAATGCAAGCACTGAAGCAGTATGGACAATAGAATAGACAGTAATAATTTAATAAGTGGCAAACTTTATAGATATATATTCACTTTATTATTGACTGATTTATCTCTGGCTGAATTTTTTTTTTCAAATGGAGCTGCACTGCTTAGCTTTGCTCTCAACCTTTGAAGTAAATTGAACCATGCAATAGAAATTGTAAACTCGAGGTACGCAAAAATGGACTTCCGTCTTCTGTAACGAACAGATGGGTGTATGAAGCACTTAGGCTATATATAGCGTATTCTTAGTAAAGATAGAGTTGTGACTATAGCCACTTGTATATATATATTATATTGTATATGTGACGTGGCCATCCATTACTCATCTTAAGTGATCAGCCTGTGGTATTATGGGAACAGTTTGTTCCTACATGATTTGGCAACAGTAACTTGAGTAAGCACTGCAGTTTTTTCATGGCAAATGTGACAGTGGTCAGAGAATGTTTGAGAATGTAGAGACTAGAGTGATGCTAACTTTGCCTGTTCTGTATCCTTGTATGAAAGTTGCTCACTCAAGAGTTTACAGATTTTTCTAGGTGTTGTAATCTCCGCTTGAAAGCTTTGTCAGGCCAAGTGTTTGGTTGTGTGGCATACCCAGTACTTAATTTGTGAACCAACCAGAGGATCTTTTAAAAAAAAAAAACAATAAAAAAAATTTGAAAGAACATGGCAACTACAACAAAACACACATGCACTGCTCTGGTTTGTGTGACAAAATAGCCAGCGACTTTTACTATTTCAACGAGGCTGCCATTGATCCCATGTGTGTGTTTAAATATCTGAAACTTGTTCTCTTCACAGTGAGTAATAAAGGTCTAATAGTAATACTGATGCCGGGATGGTTATGCCTGTGAAAGAAAATTTGTTCACATTTTGCTTGTATTCAGTTTACTCAAGACCATCACTGCACTTGTGATAAATTATTCCATACGCACTAATGCTGCAAATGATATTAAATTAATGGAAAATGCTCAGTCCAAAAGTATCAGTGTCATATACTGTCAATGTGTGGATAAAAACCCTTAACACTGAAATGTTGTGGAGGTTCTACCTAACTTATGGGTTTTGCATGCTGTTGTTTATATTTTCATTGCTGATTTCTACAGTCAAAAATTATGGGGTTTGTAATGCTGTTGTTTATATTTTCATTGCTGATTTCTATGATTATAGTCAGAATTCAGTGAACAAGGAGATTTGGGGGAATATACATTGTTTTCTGGCCACAACCCTGCCATAGGCCTTTCCATCCTCACAATTTGAGGCAGATTCTGAAAATATCTGTGACTGGCTGCAAATTGCTTTGTCAGTGTATACGTAAGACTAAGAGTGCCATAAGATTAATTCTGTGAAGAGATAATTTAGGAAGCACAGTCACTCAGCAAGAGGCAATTGTATCGCCACAGCATTCATAGTTTCAGGACAGTCTCGGGCCAAGTTGTGAGTTTAGTTTTATGTACTTGTTAGCTGTCTCTCGCTCTCTCTCTCTCTCTCTCTCTCTCATCTCTCTCTCTCTCTCATCTCTCTCTTTCTCTCTCTCTCTCTCTTCTCTCTCTCTCTCTCTCTCTCTCTCTCTCTCTCTCTCTCTCTCTCTCTTTCTCTCTTTCATAGTTTCAGGACAGTCTCGGGCCAAGTTGTGAGTTTAATTTTATGTACAAGTTTGCTTGCTAGCTCTCTCTGTGTCTCTCTGTCTCTGTCTGTCTGTCTCTGTCTGTCTGTCTGTCTGTCTCTCTCTCTCTCTGTTCATGCATATACACATGTATGTACATGTGTGCATTCTTGATATTTTTAATTTTATAGAGGAATAGGAACAGAGTTTTTATAAAAACAACAACAACAACAACAACTTTTTAGCCGTGAATAATAATATACGTTGGGAAGTGGAAATAAGGTAGGTTAAGTAGATTGCTATTTGATTAAACTGTTAAGGAAAGTTTATTGTTAAAATTTTTATCACCATTGTCATCATTGTTGTTGTTGTTGTCATCATTCTTGTCATTATCATTATCGTCATTATTTATCAGCTTTAATCTATTGACATTGTTATTATTCTTCAAAGAAATTAAATTAATTTATTTGTCTAGCCATTTATTCTCCTCCAGAGATGGGTGAAGACAGGTGGGGTGAAAATGGAAACTGTGCATTTGTAGATAGGAAAGAACAAGTGTGTAAAATTACAACAATGTTCTCTAGTGTGTGTCACAGTGTTGGCTGTGGTATGTAACATCAACATACTGTATCATGTATGTGTCACAAAGTGTTGGCTGTGATATGTAACAACAACATACTGTATCATGTCACACAGTGTTGGCTGTGGTATGTAACAACAACATGCTGTATGTGTCACACAGTGTTGGCTGTGGTATGTAACAACAACATACTGTATGTGTCACACAGTGTTGGCTGTGGTATGTAACAACAACATACTGTATGTGTCACACAGTGTTGGCTGTGGTATGTAACAACAACATACTGTTATGTCACAAGTGTTGGCTGTGGTATGTAACAACAACATACTGTATGTGTCACACAGTGTTGGCTGTGGTATGTAACAACAACATACGTATCACACAGTTTGGCTGTGGTATGTAACAACAACATACGTATGTCACACAGTGTGGCTGTGGTATGTAACAACAACATACTGTATGTTCACACAGTGTTGGCTGTGGTATGTACAACAACATACTGTATGTTCACACAGTGTTGGCTGTGGTATGTAACAACAACATACTGTATATGTCACACAGTGTTGGCTGTGGTATGTAACAACAACATACTGTATGTCACACAGTGTTGGCTGTGGTATGTAACAACAACATATGTATTGTCACACAGTGTTGGCTGTGGTATGTAACAACAACATACTGTATGTCACACAGTGTTGGCTGTGGTATGTAACAACAACATACTGTATCACACAGTGTTGGCTGTGGTATGTAACAACAACATACTGTATTGTCACACAGTGTTGGCTGTGGTATGTAACAACAACATACTGTATGTTCACACAGTGTTGGCTGTGGTATGTAACAACAACATACTGTATTTCACACAGTGTTGGCTGTGGTATGTAACAACAACATACTGTATGTGTCACACAGTGTTGGCTGTGGTATGTAACAACAACATACTGTATCACACAGTGTTGGCGTGGTATGTAACAACAACATACTGTATGTCACACAGTGTTGGCTGTGGTATGTAACAACAACATACTGATGTGTCACACAGTGTTGGCTGTGGTATGTAACAACAACATACTGTATATGCACACAGTGTTGGCTGTGGTATGTAACAACAACATATGTATGTGTCACACAGTGTTGGCTGTGGTATGTAACAACACATACTGTATGTTCACACAGTGTTGGCTGTGGTATGTAACAACAACATACTGTATTGTACACAGTGTTGGCTGTGGTATGTAACAACAACATACTGTATGGTCACACAGTGTTGGCTGTGGTATGTAACAACAACATACTGTATGTGTCACAAAGTGTTGGCTGTGGTATGTAACAACAACATACTGTATCACACAGTGTTGGCTGTGGTATGTAACAACAACATACTGTATAGTCACACAGTGTTGGGTGTGGTATGTAACAACAACATACTGTATGTTCACACAGTGTTGGCTGTGGTATGTAACAACAACATACTGTATTGTCACACAGTGTTGGCTGTGGTATGTAACAACAACATACTGTATTGTCACACAGTGTTGGCTGTGGTATGTAACAACAACATACTGTATGTGTCACACAGTGTTGCTGTGGTATGTAACAACAACATACTGTATGTGTCACACAGTGTTGGCTGTGGTATGTAAAAACAACAATTGCTGGGTTACATAGTGTCACACAGTGTTGGCTGTGGTATGTAACAACAACATACTGTATTGTCACACAGTGTTGGCTGTGGTATGTAACAACAACATATGTTCACACAGTGTTGGCTGTGGTATGTAACAACAACATACTGTATTTACACAGTGTTGGCTGTGGTATGTAACAACAACATAACATATGATTCACACAGTGTTGGCTGTGGTATGTAACAACAACATACTGTAGTATCACAAGTGTTGGCTGTGGTATGTACAACAACATACTGTATTCACAAGTGTTGGCTGTGGTATGTAACAACAACATACTGTTATGTGTCACACAGTGTTGGCTGTGGTATGTAACAACAACATACTGTATCACACAGTGTTGGCTGTGGTATGTAAAACAACATATGTATTGTCACACAGTGTTGGCTGTGGTATGTAACAACAACATACTGTATGTGTCACACAGTGTTGGCTGTGGTATGTAACAACAACATACTGTATCACACAGTGTTGGCTGTGGTATGTAACAACAACATATGTATTGTCACACAGTGTTGGCTGTGGTATGTAACAACAACATTGTATGTGTCACACAGTGTTGGCTGTGGTATGTAACAACAACATACTGTATGTGTCACACAGTGTTGGCTGTGGTATGTAACAACAACATACTGTATGTGTCACACAGTGTTGGCTGTGGTATGTAACACAACATACTGTATGTGTCACAAGTGTTGGCCTTGTATGTACACACAGACATACTGATTCACACAGTGTTGGCTGTGGTATGTAACAACAACATACTGTATATCACACAGTGTTGGCTGTGGTATGTAACAACAACATACTGTATATGTCACACAGTGTTGGCTGTGGTATGTAACAACAACATACTGTATGTCACACAGTGTTGGCTGTGTATGTAACAACAACATACTGTATTGTCACACAGTGTTGGCTGTGGTATGTAACAACACATACTGTATATGTCACACAGTGTTGGCTGTGGTATGTAACAACAACATACTGTATGTGTCACACAGTGTTGGCTGTGTATGTACAACAACATATGTATGTGTCACAAAGTGTTGGCTGTGGTATGTAACAACAACATACTGTATATCACACAGTGTTGGCTGTGGTATGTAACAACAACATACTGTATATGTCACACAGTGTTGCTGTGGTATGTAACACAACATACTGTATGTTCACACAGTGTTGGCTGTGTAGTAACAAATTCTGTGGTAGTAACAACAACATACTGTATATGTCACACAGTGTTGGCTGTGGTATGTAACAACAACATACTGTATAGTCACACAGTGTTGGCTGTGGTATGTAACAACAACATACTGTATTGTCACACAGTGTTGGCTGTGGTATGTAACAACAACATACTGTAATGTCACACAGTGTTGGCTGTGGTATGTAACAACAACAATACTGTATAGTCACACAGTGTTGGCTGTGGTATGTAACAACAACATACTGTATGTATCACACAGTGTTGGCTGTGGTATGTAACAACAACATACTGTATTCACAACAGTGTTGGCTGTGGTATGTAACAACAACATACTGTATGTATCACACAGTGTTGGCTGTGGTATGTAACAACAACATACTGTATGTATGTCACACAGTGTTGGCTGTGGTATGTAAACAACATACTGTATCACAAGTGTTGGCTGTGGTATGTAACAACAACATACTGTATGATGTCACAAAGTGTTGGCTGTGGTATGTAACAACAACATACATGTATGTCATGTGTCACACAGTGTTGGCTGTGGTATGTAACAACATACTGTATCACAAGTGTTGGCTGTGGTATGTAACAACAACATATTGTATGTGTCACACAAGTGTTGGCTGTGGTATGTAACAACAACATATGTATGTATCACACAGTGTTGGCTGTGGTATGTAACAACAATATGTATGTCACACGTGTTGGCTGTGGTATGTAACAACAACATACTGTATGTGTCACCAAAGTGTTTGGCTTTGGTATGTAACAACAACATACTGTATATGTCACAAAGTGTTGGCTGTGGTATGTAACAACAACATAACTATGATCACACAGTGTTGGCTGTGGTATGTAACAACAACATACTGTATATGTCACACAGTGTTTTCTGTGGTATGTAAACAACAACATACTGTATATGTCACAAAGTGTTGGCTGTGTATGTAACAACAACATACTATATCACACAGTGTTGGCTGTGGTATGTAACAACAACATACTGTATATGTCACACAGTGTTTCTGTGGTATGTAACAACAACATACTGTATATGTCACAAAGTGTTGGCTGTGGTATGTAACAACAACATACTATATCACACAGTGTTGGCTGTGGTATGTAACAACAACATACTGTATATGTCACACAGTGTTTCTGTGGTATGTAACAACAACATACTGTATGTATCACACAGTGTTGGCTGTGGTATGTAACAACAACACACTGTTTGTGTCACACAGCACAGTGTATACATGTGTCACACAGTGTTAGCTCAGGTATGCAAACAAACATTTCTCCCATTTCTTATACTGTGGTTTATAAATCAACCAAACTTTTTTTCCTGTTTGTTTTGTTTTGTTTAAAATTTTTACTTGTGACAGGATGAGTATAATTTGGTTAACCCTTTGACTCCCTCACCCTGTCCACCAGCGTCCTGCAGTGCCAAACATGTTAACAAAGCAAAAACTTAACCCTTTGTTTCCTCTTGATTCCCTCACCTATCCATCAGCTTTCTCCAGAAAGCTGTTGGATAGGGTGAAGGAGCCAAAGGGTCAAGTTTTTGCATTTGTTGGATAGGGTGCGGGAGCCAAAGGGTTAAAGATTGCCCCATAACCTTGAGGTTGTAGGAGAGTGAGGTGATAGAGATCTCAATTTTTCTCTGGGACATCATTATGAGGGCAGTGCCTATCTCCTCTCCTTCTCTTCTTTACCTTTCTCTAACTTTGTAGAAAGTCAGGTACCCATTCATAGCTGGTGAGGCTTCGTAGACTTATAAAAGCTCCCCAGACTTAATTTGCACCTGTGCAAACTCATGCAGGCAGATGGGAAGGCAAGTGCTGTTACCTCTGTGCCAACCAGAATTGTTTGTTGTAATATGAATTATGTTACATATGTTTAGATCTGCACATACCAAATGAGACATGTGTTACAAATGTCTGTGATAAAGAACTTACTGCACTGACTAGGGGACGGTTCTGTATTTCATAATAATACATTTTTGTTTCTTTCCTGTCATAACATATTTACTCTGGAAAATTAAGACTGCTTTCTTAACCATTTGACTCCCGCACAATGTCCACCAGCATCCTGCATTGTCAATCATGCTAGCAAAATAAAAACTTAACCCTTTGATTCCCACTCCTATCAACCAGCTTCCTGCAGGAAGCTGATGGATGGGGTGAGGGAGTCAAAGGGTTAAGTTTTTGCAGTTGGTGGATGGGGTGTGACAGTCAAAAGGTTTAAGGGGGAGTGTGTTGCCACTGTACAGTGCACCCTGTAATTTTTTTTCTGTTTGTTCTGCCTGCATGCATTTTTAAAAAAAAACTTCTTTCTATACAGTTTTGTCTGGGGCAACATATTACTTTTTTTTTTATAAGATAACTTGTTTGTATGGATTTTTTTTATGTGTGCTAAGGCAGTAAGACTAGGAGTGTGCTATAGGCAGAGCCATGGTTTATCATGTCATTTTAAATACAACATATTGTGTACTCTGTTTCATTTAGCTGTTTTATTCTGTGATTTGTTAAAATGTTTGTTTCTTTTCCTATCTCATCTATTCTCAGATTCTTGATTTTTGTGTTGTTTGTACAGTTTACAGTATCAGCGTGTAGTTTTATCATTCTGATCATTGAACAGAGCATGTGTGGTTGCTTCTTGAAACCATATTTTTATCGATTGTCATGGCTTGTTTGTCGAGGTTGGTAAAAGTCTGTGTTGGGTTTTGTAGAGCTGTCTATTTGTATGTTAATAGCCGTGCCCTTTGCTTGTAGCTTGATTTGCATTGTATAATAACATGCCAGTAATGTCAGATCTTGCTGCGGAATGGCTTCTCCTTGTCTGATGTGTTGGCATTTTGCTTTCACCAGTATGTTGTACAGATTTGTCTGGGATACTGATTTAAAGAGTGGAAAAAATACTTCGTGTGTGTCCTGGTACATTTGTTTGCTGTGCTAATTTTAAACTTTACGACTATGTAAGTTTTAATATGATGTTAGTTTCTACCGTGTTGTATATAAAGTACATGTGCTTTTTTAATGGCTTAGTATTTTCGTGACTGCTGTTATTAGGACTTGTGTGCATTCTTGTTTATAAAGTTCATTTTCACTCAGTTTAGTGCCACTGTCCTTTATGAATGTTGGTTTGATGAAAATGTCAGAAAATGTATCTGTAAAGGAAACAAAGCAAACAAAGAAATGATGAAAACAAAACAAAGCAACAGCAGCAAAAAAGAAAAGAAAAAAAAAAGGAGAAAGGACAGAAAGGAAGGAACGAAAAAAAATGAGGAGAGAGAGAGAGAGAGAGAGAGAGAGGAGTGTGTGTGTGTGTGTGTGTGTGTGTGTGTGTGTGTGTGTGTGTGTGTGTGTGTGTGTGTGTGTGTGTGTGCCTGTGAAATACTTCATTTTCAGGATATCACAAGTACATGATCGTTTTCTTGGCAAAGTTTTTTTTTAAATTAACCAGTTTTCTTTCATTCTCATATGATATAATTGTTACAATAATTGTTACATTTTGTATAGATGGGTGAACATTGTCAAATCGTTCTGTCACATCTTGTTTCCATAGTTTCACCTTCTGGCATGGAATGAGTCTTATGTCCCTGGAGCCCTGGTGTTGATTAGCGTTAGGGTAAAAAATTGATGAGTGAGAAGGTGAAGTTTGTTGATTATGGGATTTTGATAGAAAATAGTTAATAAATCTTCTACTTGTTCCATAACAAAAATTGTATTATTTTATCAGTAAAAGAGCAGAATGTGCATTTAATCAACCTTACCCTGTCACTTTTGATGAAGAGCAACATTGGAAATCTGTGATTTTCAACATTGTTTACCTGAGCATTTACTGGGTAAGGTCCGTTGACTAGTTTTGTCTTTGGATAGCTCATTTGCTGTGAATGCAAATTGTGTCGATTGTGATTACAGTTCTCTTGGCTAAAATTACAGTTCTCTTATACTGATTATAGTTGTTGATGTTGGTTTTATGATTGGTTAAAGTTAAAGTTACAATACAGTATTTTTTGTTGCATTTTGTCAGATACTGACTTGTCAGTTGACCGACTGTTTTTTGTAAGTTAAAGATATTAAGTTAACGTTTTGAAGTTTTTATACTTTTTGATTGAAATAATGATTGTGAAAACATGAAGATGTATACTTATAATTATGACAGTATTTTTTGTTGTTTGATTAGTGTATGTTTCAGACACAGATTTGTAGCACTTGATGTTGAAGATAAACAGCCTCAGTGAGAAACATGAGTAAAGATACAAAGGCCCACAAAACAAAAACTATTCAACAATGTGTGAAACAGTTTGTACTTTTACAGTTTCTGTGTACTGTTACTTTTTAAAATTTCTTGTTTCCATAGTTTCACCTTCTGGCATGGAATGAGTCTTATGTCCCTGGAGCCCTGGTGTTGATTAGCGTTAGGGTAAAAAATTGATGAGTGAGAAGGTGAAGTTTGTTGATTATGGGATTTTGATAGAAAATAGTTAATAAATCTTCTACTTGTTCCATAACAAAAATTGTATTATTTTATCAGTAAAAGAGCAGAATGTGCATTTAATCAACCTTACCCTGTCACTTTTGATGAAGAGCAACATTGGAAATCTGTGATTTTCAACATTGTTTACCTGAGCATTTACTGGGTAAGGTCCGTTGACTAGTTTTGTCTTTGGATAGCTCATTTGCTGTGAATGCAAATTGTGTCGATTGTGATTACAGTTCTCTTGGCTAAAATTACAGTTCTCTTATACTGATTATAGTTGTTGATGTTGGTTTTATGATTGGTTAAAGTTACAATTCTGTTGTTGTTTTATCTTTTGTTGCATTTTGTCAGATACTGACTTGTCAGTTGACCGACTGTTTTTTGTAAGTTAGAGATATTAAGTTAACGTTTTGAAGTTTTTATACTTTTTGATTGAAATAATGATTGTGAAAACATGAAGATGTATACTTATAATTATGACAGTATTTTTTGTTGTTTGATTAGTGTATGTTTCAGACACAGATTTGTAGCACTTGATGTTGAAGATAAACAGCCTCAGTGAGAAACATGAGTAAAGATACAAAGGCCCACAAAACAAAAACTATTCAACAATGTGTGAAACAGTTTGTACTTTTACAGTTTCTGTGTACTGTTACTTTTTAAAATTTCTGAAGATTGATGTTTGGTTTGCTGTATGCTTTCTTAAAACAGTGTTGTACAGCGTGTAAATCCCACTAACTCTGTCAGATTAATAAGTGTTTGTGTCGTAAGGAAAAGCAGAAACAAAAATGCCATCAGAAACAGCAAAATCCTCATCATTGACATCTCAGAACTTAAGAATTATTCTGTGCTGGAGGATCATATATTACATGTAACAATGGGGGGGGGGGGGGGGGGAGAAAGAAAGAAAGAAACAACAGGGAAAAAAGCCCAAACACTAACTTGAGAAAAACCATATTGAAAATAAGTTTCCCATTGAATTAACCTGAAGATGAAACATGTTTGGTGTGTGTGTCATCATTTGAAACAGAGTTTGAGGAAACCTTGTTCTTCTGCTCCATTTTTCAGTTTGTGTTTTTAAACTGATTTCAGTGTGCTCTGTTCTGAAAATATGTTGAATTTGTTAGACCATGAACATGGCTCTCAGTTCATGAAATTTCCCTTAAAGTAAAAGGTTGAAAAAAAAAAGAAAAAAGTCACTTTGATGTGGTGGTTAGCACAGTGGACTACCAACTTGAAGGTTGTGGGTTTGAATCCTCATCAGTTCCTTCAAAAGTCTTTGTGGGATATTTTGGCTCCAACCGGTTCCAACCCAGACTTGAGAATGGTATGGGCTCATTTGGAAGACTGGGACCACACAGTCAAGTCTCATCCACTTCACGTATCATTGAGGCTATTGCTCAAATCTTCTGACCAATACTGCAGGTGTTTGTATTTCTCAGGCCTAGCCCTGTGATGCAGTCTCAATCCAACATGGAACTCCATAGCATCATGATTATCCTCCTCATCGTCATCATTGCAGTGTAAAAATTGTGCCAGCTTCTGTGGCCATGAAGGTGGCATAGAAAATGGGACAAAACAAAGAAAGTGGTGTGCACGTAGAAAACACCCTAAATATGATAATCTTTAAAAAAAAATTAAGTGATTGAAAAAAATAAAAGAAAGAATGCAGGGGAAAAAAATGAAACGGTGATAAGAAAAGAAAAAATCCATTTCAGATTATCATTTGTGCTTTCACTCTTGAGGTCAATCCTGACGTAGGGATGCCAGGGGCTCTTTCGGTGTAAATAGTAATATCCCCATCTTCTGGAACTCTGTGCTAAAGATTTCCTCTTTTCTGTCACTGTCATTGTTACTGCCCTGTTCTTTTGCTCTCTGTCATGTCTTCCTATAGTTTTCTGCCTTTCTGGTTCATTCACCTGTATGTATTCAATAAAGTCTTACGTACTTTCTCTTCGGATTGATAATTGGCTACATGTATTAAGTGCATTTTTGGCTTTAGGGAAATGAGATATGCGTAGGCAATTTTAGATAATTTAGGCTTATTTTTATGTATGTCTTGGTGTCTTTAGTTACGTTTAAATTTATATTCAGGTACGTTTTTTAAATCCCCTGTGCGATAAATTGGCCGAAGTGGTCAGTGCCAGGGGCACCTCCTTAGATTATGTGTGCGAAGTGCTTTGATATGTGTATTTAATTTTCTTTTTTTTTTTATATTTTCCTGTTAAAGTATTGTATGTGTTTTGACACGATTATAACCCAGATATACTCCTATGCGGTCGGCTGGGCTTTAAACAAAAATAACATAATATGACCTTGCCAGGTGGGTATACTAACCTATTGGCCATTAGACCACTGTACTATACGAGGGCAGCAACGAAGATTGATTTCTTTGCATTTGACATTTAGGGCTTCCATCTTTCTGACAATAGTTTCCTTTCAGTGTTTACCACTGTCATTCATCTAGTTTCTTTCAGTGACTCTGGAAATTTGTCATTGCTGTTTTCATGATGAAGCTTTTTGTTTTCCTCCTAAGAACAGCATTGTTAGCCTTGTGCCTAGTCCCCAGTCTGCAGGACGGTGAATCATGCTTTGTCAGATCCTTTGATCTGTCCAGCTTGAATGGCTGTATCAGGAGCTAGGCTTCTGCTGGCTTAGACCTAGCTATCTGGGGATCCTTTGGACAGGTAAGCCTCCTGACAACAACAGCGTGGCAATTGTTTGGGCTCCTATCTTTATTCCCTGTGGCATGTAACCTGATAAGGACAGGGTGGCAATTGTTTGGGCTCCTTAGTCCCTTGGGCATGTAAGCCTGCTTGAAAACAACAGTGTGGCAATTGTTTGGGCTCCTATCTTTAGTCCCTTGGGCATGTAAGCCGGACAATGACAGCGTGGCAATTGTTTGGGCTCCTATCTTTATTCCCTGTGGCATGTAACCAGATAAGGATAGGGTGGCAATTGTTTGGGCTCCTTAGTCCCTTGGGCATGTAAGCCTGTTTGAAAACAACAGAGTGGCTATCATTTGGGCTCCTCTCTTTAGTCCCTTGGGCATGTAAGCCTGCGTGACAACAACAGGGTGGCAGGTGTTTGGGTTCCTATCTTTAGAGATGGTATTAACACTTTGACTCCCACACCCTGTCCACCAGCGTCCTTCATTGTCAACCATGCTAGCAGAGCAAAAGCTGAATCCATTGACTCTCTCATCCTGTCCACCAGTTTCCTGCAGGAAGCTGGTGGATAGGTTGAGTGAGTCAAAACGTTAAGTTTTTGCAGTCGGTGGATAGGGTGCGGAAGTCAAAGGGTTAGGCATGTAAGCCACCTGACGGTGATAGGGTGGCTATTGTTTGGGCTTTTATCTTTACAGGTGGTGTTAAGATGGGCTGGTGGGTAATGGATGGAGATTCTTCCGATTTTCCAGGTCCAACATATGTGCAGACCTACTAGTGCCTGAACCCGCTTCCTATGTATATGTGTACACAGAGCCTCAAAATACGCATGATATTCTGTAAGCCATGTCAGTGTTCAGAAGCTTGTGTAAATGTCGAACATGACTATATATATATATATATATAGGGCACAGCATGCACAACCCCATCTCCACATGTTAAGCCAATTCAGAGTTTTGTTTAGGCTGGAGATGTCTGTCAGTTAACTTGACTGATCTGGGTGGAGCACATATGGAAATGTTTGAGTGCTGTGAATTCCTCTTGAACACACTCCAAGCTGTATTATATCCTTTCACTGTTTGGACTTGGAAAAGTACTCTCGCATTTCTTTCTGTTGTTATCACCAAGCATGTTCTGCTTGTTTCATGTGGCATTGAAACAATTTTTCAAAGCATGTACTAACTTTTTAACTGCTTTAATTTTTATCCAAAACAACTGTGTAAAACACTTTATGTATGATTTTGTGAATGACATGGACTGTACTCGCATATGTTATTTTGTTGCAGACTGAGTGCTGACTTTCCATTATGGCTGAGCAGAATACCAATTCCCCACGCAAATCACTGTACATGCACAATGTCGTCCAGCAAGTCAGTACTGACGTTGGAGATGTCGACACAAGGGAATCTCCGATATCCCCTGACCTTCCGATGATCAGCACGTTTGGACAGGAGTTCCGCCTCATGTGCCCTGTTTGCCTGCGGGATCTGAACCAGCCCAAACAGCTGACGACTTGCTACCATATTTTCTGCAAAGATTGCTTGCAGCCTTTTCTGGAAAAGGCAGAGGATGGGAAGGTGACATGTCCACTTGAATACTGTAAGAGGAGTTGTCCGAAGGAACTCATCTCCAAGGCATTGAACAGTGATACTTACTTGCATGCTTTTCCGGGTCTTGTCAGTGTGTATACTGAGTCTGGTGATGTATCCTGCAGTGATGACAGTCATGATGATGCCAGTCCAGCTGCCTATTTCTGCCTGGAGAGCGGGCACAATTTGTGCGAAATCTGCTATAGCAATCAGAGGGACAACGAAGAGTTCAAGCGTCACCATTATATGAGATTGTTCAAGACTCCAACGACAATGACGGTTGGTATGAACAGAATTTCTGAATCTTCATCATTGAGGTCAGTAGATCAACTGGACCTTGGCTCAGCATACAAATGCCCCATATGCAGAAATACAGATCTGTGTGATCATGAGAAATGGTTGAAAGATCTGTGGGATGAAAATTTCCGCAGGAATGACGAGTGTCCGATTCCTGATCATGCTGATGGAAACAAGTTGATTGCCTATTGCACTGAGTGTGAAGAGCCTATTTGCAGAAACTGCAGTATGATTGACACAAAGACCATGACACTGTGAATATTGGAAAGGCTATGAAGGACAAGATTCCTGAGCTTCAGTCCATCAAGAAAATGCTGGGTTTTCAACAGGAGATGTTTCATGACGCTGCTAAGGCGTGTGACAAGGCTGAATTGGATTTTAAGAACCATGTCCTGCAAGTAGAACAAGAGATGATTGGCAGGAAGGGCTCCATGCAAGTGCAGGTGGAAGAAGCCTTCAACATTGCCTTCAGCCTAATTGAGCAGACTGGCCAGAAGCAAAGCGAGTTGAACAGACAAAGCGAAGAAATGCATGACGAGGACCAGTTCTTGAAAACGGCCATCCAGTTGGCTGAGAACGTGCTGGTTGATGGGATAGCTTCAGTCGAAGTTGCTCGAGTCTGGAAAGGCCTCAGTTTCATCTTGGAAGGTTTGGGAGGAGAGAAGAAAAAAATGAGCAAGGATCCAGAAGTGGTCATCCCCCAGGACATTGTGGAGAAGCAGCTGGTCCTGCCCGCCCCATCCTGTATGAATCCAGATCTTCGCATTCTGCAAAAAGTTGGAGTGGAGAACACCATTCTGCGCCAAGCTTTCATTCTGAAGGTGAGGGTTTGGGTTGATGTATATGTGTAAGAATTCAGTTAATCTCATAATTCAGTGCATCCATGTGTGTTTATGGGTGTGTTACTACTACAAGCTTAAACTGTAATTTCATGTTGATAGTAAGAGTAATATAATATGAGGGTTCAGTTCTATACGAAAACGGTTTTCCATATGAAGGTGTATGCATACAGATACACCAGTCCTTTGTCAGTTTATAGTTGCTCTTTTGATTCGCGGTTTATTGATTGAGTCTTATGCCCCAGAATTTTGCATTTGTGTTTTTTTTTTTTTGGTACTGATTTTCACCCCTACAAATACACACACACACACACACACACACACACACACACACCACACACACACACACACACACACACACACACACACACACACACACACAACACACACACACACACACACACACACACACACACACACACACACACACACACAGATTATAGGTAAAGGGAGACAAGTACTGCCAAATTTGGAAAACCCATAAAGTAGTTTGGTTGAACTGAAGACTGACTATTGCAAGCATTATTCTTTGGACACAATAATTTGCTATTTATTATCGCAGAGTACATATATTTCATTTATAGTATTTAGTAGCACTTTTTTATAGTCATCAAAATTCCAAAAGGCTTTGGGTAAGTAATGGAGGATCGAAGGAGGAACAGCTGTTTGACTTCCTACCTGGAACCAGAAAAACACACAAATAGACTCAGAACACGTGTTTAGTATAGCCAGACAGGGTAGGCGCAAATTTTTGGCTTACTGGCCTTTTTTTATTTATTTGTTCTTTTGTGATCTTACATTTATTTACGCTTGACAAAGGCCAGTTGGCCGAAAATTTGCGCCTTTCTTGTCTGATTATATTAAATACATGTTCTGTTTTTATTTTTGTGTTTTTCTGGTTACTGTTTGCTTGAATGCGGGCAGTTATGTTGTTTGGTCTCTCATGTAAAGTGTCCGTTACTGTGTCAAGGATGGGTGGTTGAGATTTAAGCTTTTCTCAGAGTCACTGATGTGAGAGTGATGCCCATCTCTTTGTTGCTTTATTCTCTCCAGATCTGAACAGGGTCAGGTATTCATTCAGAACTGGTTGGACTGAAGTTCGCATCCACAGTTTTTTTCCTTCCCAGACGCATTCAGATTTGAAAAGTGGAAGGTCCAGACTGTCTCTGTTCCAGGCAGGTCTTTGCTTCTGTTAATATTAATAACAGTCACTTAATCATAATGAAAGAAGAAGAACTTCAAACGTCAGAAGACTGTATTACTCATTCTCTCAAGGATAGCACCATGAGGTCTCACTGGACCAGTCTTACAGCTGGACCTTGCTGCTTTACATACACAATATAAGCATTCAAAAACACACACTCACATGCACGCACATACGCACGCATGCATGCACGCACGCGCACACACACACACACGCACGCACGCATACACAAAGAAACCCAACCAACCAACCAAATAAACAAACACACGGATGAACCCATAGCACCTGCAATGTGAAAGAAGTTATGAAAAGGATTTTTAACAAAAAGTTGACATTTTTATGTCAGTTGGTCCAGCACTTTCTAAAAACACGAGAGAAAGAACAAAGAATTGAAAATAATATCATCCTTTGTAGCAAAACACTGAAACTATTCCCTTCTAATGTCATCCTTTGTAACAAAGAATTGAAACTATTCCCTTCTAATGTCATCCTTTGTATATTGGCTTTGACACAGGCAGAAGATGAGCTGCTGCTGTTCTACAGCATACTGCCACTGACGGAGATGGAAGCTCTGGTGTCATGCAAGACGCAGGCCTGTGCCACGTCGGTAGTGCAGTACAGTAATGTGGAGTCCAAGCACTACAGTGTGAGTATGAAGGACGAGGGCCAGTACAGCATCATTGCTGTGCCAGGCAATGGGATCGTGGCCACCCTGTACCAGGCTCCCGGAGGTTGTGGCGATCCCAAGTCTAAGGGGAAAAAACAGGTTTGTGATGTTTTAAAGTTCTTGTTTTCAGGTTTGTGATGTTTTTAATTCTTGTTTTCAGGTTTGTGATGTTTTTAATTCTTGTTTTCAGGTTTGTGATGCTTTTAAGTTCTTGTATTTAGGTTTGTGATTCTTTAAGTTCTTGTTTTCAGGTTTGTGATGTTTTATCCCTTTGACTCCAGCGCCCTGTCTGTCAGCATTATGCATTGTTAACAGTGATAGCAAAGCAAAAACTAAACCCTTTGACTCCCTCACCTTATCCACCAGCTTCCTGCAGAAAGCTGGTGGATAGATGAGGGTGTCAAAAGGTTAAGTTTTTGCTGTTAGTTGACAGAGTGTGGGAGCCATAGTGTTAAGTTCTTGTTTTCAGTCTCGCTCATTTTGAATATGACCATTTAAAAAAAAAAAGCCCGACCGCCCAAACGTTTTTCTTTTTTAAAAAATTTTTTTCTTTTTTTTTTTTTTTGCATTAACAAGAAGTCAGTGTCATTCCCTTAACATAACAATCATCATACAACACAAGTTTTTCTGTAACAAACAATATGTTTGACATTATCTCTACTTACTGTGACACAAACTAACTGACTGAATTAGATACAAAACAATCTTTTGACATTTTCTAAACACATGTAACTCCTTGGTACAGTCAGGCAAACTTGAAATAAGAGGTGATAGAATATGCATAACTTATTCAGGTGACTGTTTTTAAGTTTTGCTTTTACCTTTTTAGCAATGCAGAAACAATAGTAAACCATATCTTCAAATTCTGTGATTGTTATTGTTTTGTTTAGAATGTGAATATTTCACACATATTACATACAGTTTGCAGATCACTAGTTTCAGTTTTAGTTTCTCAGAGTATCGTCTGCATGCTTGAATTAGATTCCATACGCACTGACATACTGATGCCATGTGATAGAGAAGATTCAGAATGATCATGGCTTAAGCCTTAAGCCTGCACATAAGCCCTATGAGCCTGCACATAAACCCAATAAGCCTTAAGCCAGCACATGAACCCTATACTATTTTAGTGCTTCAGAATGATTTTTCAAGTTAGAAAATGTTGGTCGAGTTCTGAATCTGCCATTGCAAAATCCAAAAACTGAAAAGATGCAGTACAGGGCAGAGCTTTCTTCTTGGAGCATTTTCCAAACTGTCAGGTTTGTTTGCAGAGGTTAGATGCTGTTCCCGTCTGTAGTTCATCATATGTTATTAATAACTAGAGTCTTCAAGTTCTGTTGTTGGGAACGAGCTGTCCCCACATTCTCTAAAAGTCTGTCAGTGTTGCTGAGTCAAGGACTTGTGACAGTCTATTTGAAGGATTTGTGACAGACCGACTGAAGGACTTGTGACTGTTTGAAGAACTTGCAACTGTTTGTTTAAAGGACTTGTGACTGTTTGTTTGAAGGACTTGTGACTGTTTGCTTTTAAAGGACTTCTGACTGTTTGAAGGACCTGTGACTGTTTGTTTGAAGGACTTGTGAATGTTTGCTTTTAAAGGACTTCTGACTGTTTGAAGGACCTGTGACTGTTTGTTTGAAGGACTTGTGAACGTTTGCTTTTAAAGGACTTCTGACTGTTTGAAGGACCTGTGACTGTTTGTTTGAAGGACTTGTGAACGTTTGCTTTTAAAGGACTTCTGACTGTTTGAAGGACCTGTGACTGTTTGTTTGAAGGACTTGTGAACGTTTGCTTTTAAAGGACTTCTGACTGTTTGAAGGACCTGTGACTGTTTGTTTGAAGGACTTGTGAACGTTTGCTTTTAAAGGATTTCTGACTGTTTGAAGGACCTGTGACTGTTTGTTTGAAGGACTTGTGAACGTTTGCTTTTAAAGGACTTGTGACTGTTTGTTTGAAGGTTTGCAACTGTTTGTTAGAAGGACTTGTGACTGTTTGTTAGAATGACTTGTGACTGTTTGTTTGAAGGTTTGCAACTGTTTGTTAGAAGGACTTGTGACTGTTTGTTAGAATGACTTGTGACTGTTTGAAGGATTTGTGACTGCTCAAAGAACTTGTGACTGCTTAAAGGACTTGTGACTGTTTGAAGGACTTGTGACTGTCTGAAAGACTTGTGACTGTCTGAAGGACTTGTGACTGTCTGAGGGATTGTGACTATTTGAAGGGCTTGTGACTATTTGAATGGCTTGTGACTGTTCGAAGGGCTTGTGACTGATTGAAGGGCTTGTGATTGTTTGTTTGAAGGACTTTTGACTGTCTGAAGGACTTGTGACTGTGTGAAGGACTTGTGACGGTTTGCTTGAAGGAAGAATTTGGCATTTCCTGAAGGACTTACGTCATTTTCTTTGTTGGTACGTTTCTGAAAGATTCTCTTTTGGGATCAAGCCTTGGACACCAGCATGACGGAGCTCGAAGCCCAAGGGGTGGACGATCAACTGAAGGTATTGGCAGAGACAGATTTACCTCCCCGTGGAGTGGCAGTCACGGCGAACAACCATCTGGTGGTGTGTACAGCTAGAGACCCACCCAGCAGCGCCAGCGGGTATTCAGGGGACTGCCATATGCTAGTCATGACCATGCGTGGGGACATACTGTGTAGAAGGGTTTTGAAACCCTCTTCTGCTCAGCCAAGTAACGGCCAGTATTTTCCTAGGTAAGTGTGTGTGTAGGGGGTGGTTGTGTGTGTGTGAGTGTATGTGTAGGGGTGTTTTGTGTGTGTGTTGCGTGTGTGGTGTGGTGTGTGTGTGTGTGTGTGTGTGTGTTGTGTGTGTGTGTGTGTGTGTTGTGTGTGTGTGCATGTGTTTGAGTATGGTTATGATTATGTGTATTTTGTGGAAATGATTCTGTGTGTGTGTTTGTAGGTGTGTGTGTGTGTCTGTACATGGTGTGTGTATTTGTAGGAGTGGTGTGTGTGTGTATATGTATGGTTATGGTTATGTGTGTTTGTGAAAGTGACTGTGTGTGTGTGTGTGTGTGTGTGTGTGTGTTGTGTGTGTGTGTGTGTGTGTGTGTGTGTGTGTGTGTGTTTGTAGAGAAGTGTGTGTGTTTGTAGAGGTGTTACATGTCTATATGTGTGTGCGTGTGTGTGTGTGTGTGTGTGTGTGTGTGTGTGTGTGTGTGTGTGTGTGTGTATGTTTGGTTATGTGTATTTGTGGAAGTGACTGTGTGTGTGTGTGTGTGTGTGTGTGTGTGTGTGTGTGTGGTGTGTTTGTGTGTGTGTGTGTTTGTAGAGGTGTTACATGTCTATGTGTGCGTGTATGTGTGTGTGTGTGTGTGTGTGTGTGTGTGTGTGTGTGTGTGTGTGTGTGTGTGTGTACATGTGTTTGTGTATGTTTGGTTATGTGTATTTGTGGAAGTGACTGTGTGTGTTTGTGTGTGTGTGTGTTTATGCATACCTCTCAGACTGGACTGTTTCTACTCGATGTAGTTACAAACTGTAGTATTGTTTTCCATGATGAATAAGAAATTTTTTTTGGAAATGAGAGAAATAAGATCACTGTACATGTTTAGAACTGCCAGCTGCTATGTGTTTAGTGTAGGATGTTCCGCTGAGCATCAAAATACAATGGAATGGATACACTGGAACCGCAGAAAGCAAGCTATGTTTTTTTTTTCTTTTGTTTTGATTTTGTTTTTTGACTATGGATCAATGTCACAAACCAGTTGATTGTTGAAGCAAGGTGAAGGAAAAGCAGAGTGGGGGTGGAGATTTCTCGATTGTAACATTTTTCTTACACTGTTGTTTATCAGTCAATGTAAGTTTTCGTTTCATGACACATGATCAGATTGAGCCAATCATAGCTTAAACCTTTGAGTCCCGCACCCTATCCACCAGCATCATGCATTACCAACCATGCTAGCACAGCAAATACTTAACCCTTTGATTCCCTTACCCTTTCCACCAGCTTCCTGAGGGAATCAAAGGGTTAAGTTTTTGCAGTTGGTAGGTAGGGTGTGGGAGTCAAAGGGTTAACTGAGGGTGATGGAATCAAAGGGTTAAGTTTTTGCAGTTGGTAGATAGGGTGTGGGAGTCAAAGGGTTAACTGAGGGTGATGGAATCAAAGGGTTAAGTTTTTACAGTTGGTAGATAGGGTGTGGGAGTCAAAGGGTTAATTTACATGACTCCCGTTTTGGGAGAATTTTTTGTCATCATCGCTGTTTAGTCACTTAGTCAGTGATTAACATGAAATGAAAATGAAGAAAAAGCCAGCTGTACAGTATTACTGTGAGGCATACACAAATGAATATCCTTGTATTAATAATCAACGGACATTTCTAACCACATTTTGTAGAGTGTGTGCCTATTCGACTTCAACTTCAAGCTGTCGCATGGCAGATTGACTGACATGAGTTGACATGACTATAGACATTGGTGGTGCTACTTTCAAATGCCATTTTGCTACTGGCAGATAATGAAAATGCCACTCCCAAGCCCCACTTGAGATTTGGAGATCAGTATGTTAATGTGACTTTGAATAGTCTTGTTCTTGCCAGTTCAGAATATCCCCCCGTGGGGATGCCAGAGGCTTTTTCAGTATAAATAGTATTCCCACCTTCTGTGCTAGAATTTTCTCTTTTCTGTCATTCTCTTTGTTTCTGCTTTGTTCCTTTGCTTTCTGTCATTTCTTCCTATCATTTTCTGTCTTGCTGGTCCATTCACCTTTATGTGGTCGATAAAGTCTTATATACTTTTTCTTAGGTTATATTGATAAATGGGTACATGTATTGAGTGCATTTTTGGCTGTAGGGAGGTGAGATATAGTAAGCAATTTTAGGTAATTTATGCCTGGTTTTTATTTATGTTCTGGTGTCCTTAGGTATGCTTAAATTTGTATTCAGGTGTGTTTTTTTAAATTCCCTGTGCCATAAATTGATGGAGTGGTCAACGCCAGGGGCATGTCCTTAGATTATGTACACGACTGCATTGATATGTGTACTTGATTTTCTTTTCTTTTCCTGTTGAAGTTTTGCATGTTTTGAAGGGGTTATAGCCCTCATATGGCTCTGCGCAGTTGGCTGGGCTTTAAACAGCAATAACAATAACGATAAGTTCAGAATATCAGCCCTTCTCTAATTCGCTGAGAACAAAATGCTGAATTTGTCTGTGGCTGAATTCTTGTCACAACATAATTGTGAACAGCAAATGAATATGAGATTGAAGCAGCAGAGATGTAGTTCTGCAGGTGGCTTCTAAAAGTTAAACGGACCGATAAAAGAACAAATGAAAACATTTTGAACAAACTCACAGCCCAGCATCAACTGCTGGCAGAAATCAACAAAAGAAAATTGAAATGCACCAGCCATGCAACATGCAACACTAACACAACCATAATGACAACAGTTGTACAAGGAAAAGTTGAGACCAAAAGAAATGTGGGAAGACTACCCATCTCCTGTATGAACAACATCACAAACATCAGCGGTTTGAAGTAGCACAGAAAAGTCAGGACCAGAATGAACAGAGGAGAGTTTTTGTGACATGCTGTGGTGGCTACCACTGAACTTGATGATGCTGATGGTTGACGGGGGCACTAGGTAACACACCTTGACTGCACAATTTAACTCACTCGCTATATATAATTATGCCCCTTGCCATTCCCCTGATATGCACCATTTGTATAGGTCTTGAGAAAAATTCTCATACAAACAAATGAAAACAGAGAGCTTTGAAATTTGGCAGGTCATATATTAAAAGATTGGTGTACAATATGCTGAAATTTCAACTGTCTAACCCTCATGGTTGCTGAGTAATGGTACAAGTAAAATTAGAGAAATTTCAGGTTAAGAATGTCTTACAAAGTACACAGTCAGGTCAATACATCAGTTCCTACTGTCACATTTTGAGTGAAATTTCATAAAATCCAACTTCCACACACTCCAAGTGCACTGAAAGAAGAGATCATCTTGAAGAGCGCTGAGATGTTGAGTATTGTTCAGCCATTTGCTTTTCCGTCGTCTGCTTTGCCGCAGAGCTAGTGGGTCGTGAACTTTGCACTGTCTACACACCAGCTGCAGAGTACAGTGACCTAATGGCCTGAAACGAGGCTAAGAATGACTGAAGAATCTATTTCTAGCCATTAGTTTTGGTTAATGGAAATATTGAAAACCCCGCAAATTTTCAAAACCCAAGTCAGATTTCTCCGACGCTCATACACAAGCATTGAGACATGATCAGGAAATCCCGATGCTTGTAGCGAGAGAGTTAACCGTTGTTGTAGATTGCATTTGTGGAGATTGAATTCGTTTTTAGATATGTTGAGCACCTGTTCTGACAGCATCTGCACCTCCAGAATGGCAGTAAATTTCAGGTTGTAGTGTATGGCATTCCATACAGTGTGATTATAGTTGTTAAAAGCATCATCTTAGTATATGAGAAATCCCAAGTTTGAATCATTATTTTGAGTGATGGTCTAGAGACTAATCTTTTAGTTAAGATGATAGATAAGAGGTCCTTGCATAAGCCCACATTGAGCATACATTAAAGAACCCATTGCAGCATGAAAGGAGTTATCTCTGGCAGAATTTTAGAGGAAAACCCACTTTCATCGATATAGTAAAAGACATAGATAATAACAAACAAAACAAACCAAAAAAAATGGGGGAGGGGGGAGAGAAGAGAAAAAGAAAAAAAAGTCCCCAAAACAACAACAACAGGATAAAAAAAAAACTGAAACAAAAATACAAACTCCAAAGGTTGATGCTGTGTTGTGGCATGTGCTGTCCCTCAGGAGAGCCGCCCAAATTTCAGAGGTTGCATCAATTGTGACAGATAAAAAAGAAAATGAAACTCACACACACTAGCTCAATTGCAAGTGTTCTTGATGTTCCTCTGTGTGTGTATTGTTCAGATACACAAAGTATTGGTTGACCTTCAAGAGAATAAGCGAGGAAGCAAACTCAACATGAATTAAATAAGTTGTCTTTCCCTATAGAAAACAGAATTTCTTCATGACATATTCTTGAACATTGATGTACATAATAAAAGCGTCATTTAATTACACATACTATACCGTGGCTCACTAATGCAATAAGCGGCAGCGATTTGCCATTCCTGCCTCATAAACAATAAAGTCCGATTTTCTTTGATTAGAATATTGTCTTATATGTTTTGTAAGTTATAGGTTGTTTTTATGTGAACAACATTGATATTATTTCTGTTACCACATTGTTCAATTATGCTTGATTAACGTTCAGCAAAGGGATGTGGTTTGTGGAAGTGATTCCTAGGGGAAATGTTGACATGTGCTAAATCTTAATGTTCTTTTTTAAACTTCCAATGTATGAAATATCATTATGTATATTCTGTATACTATGTGGAGTTCATGTGTCCACATTGTCTTTTCATATGTGTAAAAAATTTTTGTGTTGTCATTCTTCGTTGCCACATTGTGTGTTAGATGTCCGTTTGTTGTGAAGCAAAAGAGTTTATTAAAAGTTTATCAAAAAAAAAAAAAAAGTTATCTTAAATACCTGAAGTAGCTTCTTGAACTAGTTCTTCTGTTGGTCAGGTACGTCACAGTCAACATCAATGGTGACATCTGCGTGACAGACGAAAAAGACCAGTCTGTGATGGTCTTCAACAGTAAGCTGGAAATCAAGCATCGCATCACCAACCCTTACGAGAGTGATGAGCAGAACAACACGTTCTCCCCCAGAGGCATCTGCCATGACAGCTTCGGACGGCTGATCGTGGCCGATCCGAACAACAACGCTATCGTGCGCATAGAGTACAGTCACGATATTCGGGTGACTCCCCAGGTCATCCTGAAGGACGGGCTGAGTAAGGTCACAGATTTGAGCTCCCCCACCCTGGTTGCGATGGGCCCAGGGCCCAGGCTGTGGATAGTATGCCGCAGCAACATCCAGGTGTTTGAGTACATGGATAAAGAGTGAGATCGACGCCTACAAAAGTTCCACAAGGCTTGAGATTTCGCGTTCAACAGGGCGGGAGATTGGACAGTCGATGGACTTCAACAAGGCTTGATTTTGATTGTTTGGCAGAGGGTAAACATCAAAGGTTTGACCCCACTGTCCTTTCATTTGTTGTGAAGTTTATTCACCAGCCTTTCCTTCTGTTCCCCTTCCCCTTTCCATCCATTCCTTCTTACCAGTGTGGTAACTGCATGTTATGCTGGAATCAGCTTGTAATCTGCTTTGTGTATTCTGGAATCAATTTGTATGATTCGGACTTTCTTTTGCTTGAAGTGGATTTTCTACACTGAAAAAAGAGAAGGAGGGTGAATGAGGAAATGAAGTGATTTGCACAATGGCAGGGTAATTGATGAAAAAAAAAAGGCTGGTTGATAGGATGTGTGTGGTCAATTAAGTTCCTACATCATACATTCAAACATCAAAAAGAAAAAATGCTCATGATTGTATATGAATGTGTTTTTGCATGAAACACAAACACACACACACACACACACACACACACACACACACACACCACACACACACACACACACACCACACACACACCACACACACACACACACACACACACACACACACACACACACACACACACACACACACCCCACAAATGCATATACTGACAAACATGGACTCTTTTCGTGATGATGATCATCAGTAATTTTGGCATAACCATGATGTATTGTGGCTGGATATTCCTTGTATTTTTTGTGTATTGGATTTATGAAGGTTTGGCTTGTGATTTCATCTTCCAAGGATTCTATGTATAATGGGTAAGACTCTGTGTCATATTATTTGTATGTAAAAGGCCCTTGTCATATTGTTTAACTTCCAGAGCGAATAGTATCAATACTGTAAAATAATTTTATTTTTAACTGCTATTCTGTCTGCCTGCCTGCCTGCCTGCCTGCCTACCTGCCTGCCTGCCTGCCTGCGTATATAGAATTGATATATGTCAGCTTGTTTTGTTTTACACAGTTGTTGTTTTTTTCGTTTGGCTTTTTGCTGTTGCTTTATCTTGTATTATGGCTTTTTGCTGTTGCTTTGTCTTGTATTTTGGCTTTTGCTGTGCTTTGTCTTATATTTTTGCTGTTGCTTTGTCTTGTATTATGGCTTTTTGCTGTTGCTTTGTCTTGTATTATGGCTTTTTGCTGTTGCTTTGTCTTGTATTATGGCTTTTTGCTGTTGCTTTGTCTTGTGTTATGGCTTTTTGCTGTTGCTTTGTCTTGTATTATGGCTTTTTGCTGTTGCTTTGTTTTGTATTATTTGAATAATTTTCACATTCTTTCCATTCCAATTCATATCAGTTAACTAGTGGAAATTTCATTATAGGAAAGCAGGACTCATTGTAGCATGCTTAGGTTGATATTTTCTGCAAACAAAAGAGAGGAAGACGGGACAGAACAAACTGTAATGTATAGAGAATAGTGTAACTCGCATTATCTTATAGACAACCATGTGCATCACTTTTGTGTGATAGTCAGCGTAGCCACAGATGTTACAGTAAATGAATTGTATTTTCAAGGTTTGGGTGGGGGGAACTTGAAATTGTAGTTTGCACAATAAATTTTAACAGAAGTATCATGACAGGGTCAGCTTGTATTAAAAGCATAGATAACGCTCTTGGACTTTGAATGAATTCAGTTAAAATGTACAGGTTACTCTTGCTTGGTTGGATTTATTATCTAAATATTCACATATTATTAGCAGAGGAGAGACTTTCTTGATGATAACAATAACCAGGTTTTCTTTCTCCTGTTCAGGCAGTGTGTAAAAATAAAATAATATTTGTGACTGTTCATAGCAGTGTCTATCCAGTGTTGTAAAATTATAGCCGTAATTTCTCATAGCGGTGTATGACCTGTGTTATAAAATATAAAATGATAGTTGTAATATATGATAGCAGTGCATGTCCAGTGTTATGAAATGCATTTTCATCTTCATGATGTACTGATAGTTGTGATGTATTAATGTGTGGTCAAATGCGGTGTGTGTGATGCAATGATATATGGCCATGGTATAGAATCGCAAACCATGTCAGCCTGTTGACCGGAGAACTAATAGTAACACTCTGCTCAGTCACTTCTGCTTTTATACTCTTAGCATCATCCCATATTTCCTGTGATAGATTGTTTTCCACTGCCTTTCTCTGTGTATGATTACAGACTTGTCTGTTTTATCATACCATTAGATTGTTTTCTGCTACCTTTCTCAGTTTATGATTACAAACTTTATTTGTTTTATCATACTTGCTCAGATTTGAGATGGAACTGACCTTTCTACAACCTCTAAGTTACTTAGGACAAAGTCTTGGATCATGTGAATATTAAAAGCTCCGCCTGTATCAGATATAGTCCATTCTGTATGTGGTGTATTCAGGGTTGCCTTTACCAACAACAGTAATTATTTGGGGTTTTAGGAATGTCTCCTGTTTGCCACTTCAGTCCCCAAGCAGTCTTTCTTTTTTCCCTTTGTGTTTGTTTTTTGTCATGTTGCTGTTTTTTTTTTCTGTTTCTTCATCTTGCACTGTTTTCCTGAAAGTTTTCTGTTTTATTTTGTACTTAACTTGACAATTTATTCTCTCAAATACAAGATCTTTTGTGTGCTTGTTTTTGTCTTTCTGTCCATTCGTACCTTTGCAAGGCTGTCTGTTCATACCATTGCAAAGGAGTCGGTCCTTGTGCCTCACTTTCGGTTTCAGTTTCTCAAGACGACATCTCTGCGCTCGGAACAAATTCCACATGCACTAACATCACAGGTGCCATGTGTGTGGTGATCATGGCACATGCCTTAATTAAGCCTGCACATAAACCCATGAGCTGGCCAGGTCCTGAGGTCCTTCTCTTGGGGTTATGACACTATATCTGCATTTACTTGTCTCGATCTGATAACCAAAACTGTGCTGATCATGGAAGATGATAGAAGCTTACTTTCTGAAAATTTGTGTTTTGATGACAAATGCTTTATTTTATTGACTCTTTACTTTTAAGTGTCTGTTTATATGTGTTGTTTGCTTATTTTTTGGCGCGTGGTATATGCTATAGAATTGTATAAGCACACAGTTATCTTTATGTTCTGCTTATGCATGCTTGAATTTTGCTGGCTTTACTATAGTCTATGCACTGCGTTACTTTTATTTCATAATTATTATGTTTGTAATTAGTCCTGTAACAGAATGGCTAATGTTAATGAAAACATGGGCCTGTGATGTCAGTATTGTTCAATAATATTCCTCTGTTTAACTTTTTTTCTTCATCATATTATTGAAATTATAGAACAGATGTTCCACTCAAGTGCTTTGTATGTATCACAGCAGCACGATCATGTTGTAACTCATCCATCAGAGTTTGCAACAATAATATGTCTGCGCAGTATGAGCCAGACATCTAGAACCATGTGCATTGGAGACAATTGTTTAGATGCAGAAGTTTTAGTTTCTCCAAGTGTATGGTACTTGTTTCTTCTATTTGTGCGGATTTATAAATATTGATTGTAATGGATATAAATTCTAACTCAAATGTTGATAGTAATATAAATCTGAACTCTTTAAAGGCAGATGTATTTTGTGATTGATATTTTTTCTACTATTCATACTTATTTACATATATTTATACTAATTTATATAAACCCTAGCTCATCAAAGGCAACTGTATTTTGTCATTGATATAATTTTTTTGCTAATCATTTGCTCTTCATACTAGTTGGTAAATATTTGTAGCAATTAGTATAAACCCTAATTCTTCAGCAGCAAATGTACTTTGTCATTGAAATGCAGGGTCAGATGTACATGGTATGTAAGACAGGGTTCAGTTCAGTCTCTGACAACTGAATTACCAAGTCACAAGAGCAAACCAAAAATTGTACCGGTACTTAAAATACAGGGGGGTGCAAAAGTAGGTATACAGTAAGTATCAATCATTATCATGATGCTAATTCCGCTCTCGATTAGAAGAGTGTGTGAATACCAACTGCAAGCAGTTTGAGTATCTGAGGGATTAAGGCTATGCTTGTTATTACATGTATATGCAATATTCATTTGTTTGTATAATAAATGCAATGAGTAATGTACGTGTTTTCTTTTTTCATAACTGTATACCTACTTTTGCACCCCCATGTATAAAAACGAAAACCCTGTGCAGAAAGGCTTTGGGCCCTAGTATTGTGTCTATGACGAGTCAGTCTTTCTCTTTTCCATTTTGTATCTCATTCAGTTTCTTTCCCTCTCATTTTCTGATTATTTTTCCCTTTCGCTTGCTAGTTATTTTGCATGAAGAAAAAAAAGTCATAAGCGCCTACAGTGTCTATAGGGGCCTCAGTGGCGCAGCCCCCGATTGCCTGTCAGGCCTACTTGAGATCTGTGTTCCCTCACGTACCCTCCGCTCTACCTCCGATCCTCTGACTTTTCGCTTTCCGCGCACTGAGCTCAATGCCTATGGTCCACGAGCCTTCTCTGTTTCTGGTCCACTCTCCTGGAGCGGGCTTCCTCTCTCGGTCCGTCAGCGACCTACTTTTGTCTCCTTCAAGTCCGCTCTCAAAACTCACCTTTTCTCCTCTGCATAAAATCCTAACCTCACTCAACCCTCCTCTGCAGCCTGTCTCCGCTCGGAGGGGAATCACATTGTTATAATATATAATTGTATATGATATGCTCTCTATAATTTTCCATTGCTTTTATTCTTGCTTTTATTGCTTTTATTCTTTCTCCCCATTTGTGGCCGGCGTGCGTGCGGTATGTGTGTGTGTGTGTGTGTGTGTGTGTGTGTTGTGTGTGTGTGTGTGTGTGTGTGCGTGCGTGCGTGTGTGCGTGCGTGCGTGCGTGTGTGTGTGTCTGTTTCAGCGCTTAGATTTGATTTTATCAAGATTTTGCGCTATATAAATATTGTAATTATTATATATGGTATGATAGTCCCATCGTCATTAGTCTTAAGAGACCACAAAACATACAAAATGCAGAACTTTAGTTATTGTTGTGTGCATAGATAGATGTTGTATAGCTGCTTTATTACTTTAACAAAAAATTGTACAATGTAATGGCAGTGTTTATATGCAACATTCCTTTTGCCAGTGCTCAACATGTTGCAGTGTACAGTATATTTGTTCAACTTTTGAAGGAATGTTGGTTGACAATCTGACAAATGGACGCATAGTAAAACATCACCACACAAGCCAGGCTCATCACTTTGTTCTTCATCGCTATACAGATTCTGGTGTGCACAGCACATGTGTACATGCACACATGCATGCATGCACGCACACACTCAGGTGCCCGCACGCACACACACACGCACACACACACACCTACACACACACACACACGCGCGCGCGCACACACACACACACACACACACACACACACACACACACACACACACCCCACATCACTTATGCATGAGTGTGCACAAGCAGAGCAGATGCTCATGTACCCAGTAGTTTGGTAATATCTTTGCTTTGTTTTCAGAAGAATGACAGCAGAAATTTTTAAAAGTTTGTCATTGCTGTATGTGTGTATCCATGTATGTAAAACAAGTATTGTATATATATCCATGTATGTTGTAGTTTATATACCATAGTTTACATATATCCATGTATGTAGTAGGGTAATGGCATGGCAGTCGATCTGCCGTATTGCTTATGTGGATGTAGATGTAAAACCCGAAATCATAAACAAACATAGAAAACAGGACGATCATGTTGACTTCGATATGAATTTAGGCAAATGTAGAAAGTTTGCCATGTCATAGCTCCAAGAGAAGGAAAGAACACACGTTTCCCTTAGGGAAACAAATCTCCTTTCCCTGTCTTGGGGCATAGACAGTCTATATGTATTTGCCTTACTTTGTGGTCGGTCCATGGCAGTCGTTCTCATGTTAGATATGAATTGCCTGGGTTCAATTATCAGCCTTCAGCAGTTTTTCTGTTGTCGTTGAACTTTCATCATTTGTAATCAGTTTGAGTAATTCCTCCTGAAAGTGCATGATTAAACAGAAAGTAGTAATTTTATAAAAAAAAAAGTGATGAGAATATAGTTTATGCTTTTGTTTGTATGTTTTATGTTTTGTTGCAGTTTTAGACATTGTGAAATGGTTTTCAAGCTGTTCTTGAATATTTTTGCTCTTCTGATTTTTAAAAATGTGTGTTTTTTTAATTTTGCAGTTGAAGATGTATATTGGTTTGGTGTTAGCACATGTGTGTCTGTACACACACACCATGTGATTGCATACCTACCCGTATGCACTCCCGCACAGGCACACAGACACACATACCAGGTTTGTTTGTTTGTTTGTGTGTTGGTTTTGTTTATTCATTGTTAAAATGTGACTTCAGCAGATTGTTTTCTCAAGTCAGTTATACTAATGCAGTTGTTCATGAAATAATGAAAAGAGGAAAATGTGTGTTGTGTGTGTGTGTGTGTGTGTGTGTGTGTGTGTGTGTTGTGTGTGTGTGTGTGTGTGTGAGAGAGAGAGAGAGAGAGAGAGAGAGATACAACTTTAACTGGAAATTGTTAATCAGTTTCTTTGTCTGTTTGATACGTATATCTTTTTCCACCACATTGGATTTTTCAGTCAGCAGTAGGTTTACAAGTCAGAGAAATTTGAAACTGGTGATGAATTTATAAAATGTTCACGAGGCAGTAGGTTTACCACTGACTTGCATTTGAAACTAAGTATGAATTTATAGAACGTATTTAATTTTCATAAGGCAGTAGATTTACTACTGGCTTGCATTTGAAACTGAGATGAATTTACAAAATTTTTGCTAGGCTGTAGGTTTAGTGCTCGCTGGCATTTGAAACTGGGGATGAATTAATGATCATGCTATCGCAATTACAGAACAGGGAGGTGGAGATAAGAAAAATAAGAAAGGAAAAATGTTCATCGTTTATATTTTACAATTGTTGTTGAATGTATAATGCTTGTTGGCATGAAACTCAGCATTTTGGTGTCACCAGAAAAACAACTTTGTGAAAGGTATGTATGACACTAAGGGAATGGCAGGACAGAGCAACATTGAGCAGTGTTGTCTTCAGGTCATCTGGTCATGAACTGTTTATTTACAGAAGAGTTATTTACGTTCGTAAATGACTAAACAGCAACATATGCGAATCATTCAGAACGTAATTAATCAAAATGACAGCTTTGTTTGTAATACATTTTCATAAGTGTGTGCTAATAGTTACAGAACTACACAGACATCTGTATGTGCTAATTAGCACTATGCTGAGATCTGTGTGCATGCTAACAGTAACGGCACTACACAAACATCTGTGTTTGTGCTAATAGTAACAGCACTACGCAGACATCTGTGTGTGTGCAAAATAGAAATAGCTCCATGCATACGTCTGTGTGTATGCTAATAATAACAGTATTATGCGGATATCTATGTGTGTTAATAGTCACAGCACTACACGGAGCCACCATATGTCATTAAAAACATTGATATATAGACAAGTAGATCACCTCTTTGTCATTTTCTAATCTAAAACATTTATGGGACATTTTATGAGGCAAGAGAATTTTGAACTCCTAAACACAACAGGAAAGCTAGAGGGAGAAAATATGAGATAGTTATGTCTAGTGGGTGGAGACAAGACGGATAGGAGATATACTTTCAGCGACGAAAGATAGATTTGTACAGAGGGCCGTAATCACTATCACCATGCGGCAAGGTACATGATGATGATGATGATGATGATATCACATGTAGTCTAAATACTACAGATAATTCAGTTTCTGTTGTATGTAATGATACTGATGGCGATTTTCCTCATGTTGTAGCCTCTAAAACTATAAACAAAAATTTACAGGTTGTAATTTATCCCTCACTCTTAACAGTGTTGCCTCATATCATGGATCAAATGTTTTGTTGTTTTTGAATTGTTTTGAACAAGGTTTTGAATTTGTGTCTTTGTTTGTTTGATTGCCGGCATGATCAAGTTATTTTTCCTGGCACTTTCTTGTAAACCAGAGAGAATTAAGAAAGGTTATGTTGTTTGTTAAGTTGTAATATAGATAAAACTTGTACATTTACAATTCATCGTATAGTCACACACACACACAAACATAGATACAGATACAGACACACACACACACACACACACACACACACACACACACACACACACACACACACACACACACACACACACACACACACACACACACACACACATGCATGCACACATGCACACACACACACATACACACACACTCACACTCTCACTCACATGTGTGCCACACACACACACACACACACACACACACACACACACACACACACACACACACACACACACACACACACACACACACACACACACCACTCTCATATTCACACTCACACACACGCATGCACGCACATGCACTCACACACACGCATGCACACACACACACAAACATAGATACAGATACAGACACACACACACACACACACACACACACACACACACACACAACACACACACACACACACACACACACACACACACACACACATGCATGCACACATGCACACACACACACATACACACACACTCACACTCTCACTCACCAAAGCTCAAAAAAGTTTAAATTTCTTAAAAATAGTTCGCAAACAGGCATGGGGTCAAGATTCATCAACACTTGTTCATCTTTGTAAATCGCTTGTTAGATCTAAATTAACCTATGCCCAAGAAATCTTCTTCAGTGCACCGAAACACTTAATGAAAAAACTGCAGAGCATAGATTGTAAAGGTTTCAAACTTGCACTGGGTCTTCCAATGCATGCTTCCTGTCTTCGAACATATACTGAAATCAAACTGTTGCCACTTGATGAGCAAAGGAAAGTCGCTTCTACTAAATTTTTGTTAAGACACACCACTGTAGAAAACATCTCTGAAACAGAAATTAAACTGAGATCAGATATCGACTTTCCAAAAAGAGCTAAATCAATATCTTCACAGGTCACTCTTGCAACATACACATCTGACGTCATGAAAGGTTCAGGAATTGATCTACACGTAGATCCTGTATCTATAAGACCTTCCTTTTCGCCAGTACCCAGTTGGGAACTCCAAAGAGCACAATTTGACGTACATCACACTAACTTAAAAAAAGGAGACAATGTAAACTTACTGGCAAGTCAGGTTAAATGTCATATAGACGACTTATATTCCGATCATTTGAAAATTTACACTGATGGATCAGTAATTGAAAGAAAAGCAGGCTCAGCGTTTTTAATACCTGCTCTCAAAATTGAAAAATCTTTCTACATAGGACTTGATAAATCTATCTTTACAGCTGAACTTTTTGCAATATTAATGGCTTTAAACTTTATGATAAGTTTTCCTAGGACAATTTTTCAAACACTTTTTTGCGTGGATTCAAAATCAGTACTTCAGGCTCTTGAATTATCAAAATTACAAACAAGATCAGAAATGATTCTGGAAATTAGTCACTTGATTCATAATTTATCTTTAAGAGGCACTGATATTACTTTCTGCTGGATACCTTCTCATAGTTCTTTTCGTTATAATGATAAAGTTGACAGGGCTGCCAAACGGGGAGCTAATAACTCACCAGATTCAAACAATATCCAGCTTTCTCTCTCGTTGCACGAGAATTACACTTTAGTAGACAACTACGTCTGGAAGCAGTTCCAATTAAAACAGAAAAAGTATGATAAATGTCACATGAACTTTGAAATTAGCAAAATACTTAAGCAGCTTCATGCCAGCAGAATTATACAATCCCTTATGTATAGATGGAAACTTGATGCATTCAAAACAAAATACACCAAGAACATAGTATGTCTGTGTGGAAAGAAGATAACACATAGTCATATTCTTTCTTGCGTTAAGGTAAAACGACATATTCCAACACTATCTATGAGTACAGTTTCTGATATATTTGCCTCATCATCATTACTGTATGAATTTTTTGTTAGCCTGTCAAAAAGTCCTATAGCGAATTACCTTTAAAATGTTATTTCACTTGTTCACTGTTATGGTTAGTCAATTATTAGTTTTATTTTTTTCTTCGTTTCTTCCAGATATTTATCAATTTTGTTTGTTAGTTTGTTTAAATCGTTAATTATGGTAACATTATTTGTTAGTTTTACCTTCCCCTCTTCAAAACAGTTGTTTTCTGGATCATCTTTTCTCAAGTTCAAAATTGACAATTTTCAAATATTCTCTTCACTCCTCTTATCACCCCCCCCCCCCCCCTTTTTTTGTTTTTTTTTTGTTTTTTGTTTTTTTTGTTTTTTTTTTTTTTTTTTGTTTTTTTGTTGTCTAAAATCACTTTAGTGAATAGACATTAAATCAAAGACCACCACCACACACACACACACACACACACACACACACACACACACACACACACACACACACACACACACACACACACACACACACACACACACACACACATGTAGTAAACAAACAAAACCACAGATTTGCTTGTTGGATCACAGAGATACTTGTAAATAATTGTAAATATATGTGTGGTGAATATCTTTTTTATGCATTTTGAGAAAGGGTGTTCCATATACTAATGGAATGGTTTTTAACATTTTTCATTTTCATTTATACAAAAATAAGGGGTGTAAATTGTCTTGCCAGCCAATGTTGGTTGCTGTATATTTTGTTTCAGAGCATTTTCATGCAGAGTTCTAAATATTTTGCATGGTATTTTAACTTTGTTTTTATATAAACAGATTGTCATGTTTTATGCAATTAATACGCTTTTACTGTTGCATACTGCCTTTGCCACTTGCCTCACTGTTTGCAAAGCTTTTGCAAGTAGTGTTTTATGATTCAGATACTTTTTTTACACAGTGTGGAATGAAGTTTAACTTATAATTTATTGAATAACCTGTCCCCAGAACTATTTTTCTCTTCCGTTCAAGTCTGATGTTGCTGTTAGACTTTGGTCGAAACATCAGATTTATTACCATTTTGTTGTTTTCAGACAATGTCTGCCATATCTTGTGCCAGTGATTACTACCATCATCAATAGCTCTCTCTCTGCAGGTGTTGTTCCATATTCATTCAAACAGGCCATTGTCAATCCACTCTTGAAGAAACCTGGTCTTGATCCAAATGAACTCAAGCACTATAGGCCTGTATCTAATCTTCCTTTTGTTTCAAAGGTGCTTGAGAGGGTAGTGCTAAAGCAGCTACAGGAACACCTGTACAAAAATTCCTTGCTTGAAGTCCATCAATCAGCTTACAGGAAGGGTCACAGCACAGAGACTGCTGTACTGAGTGTCCTCAACGAACTACTAGTCAATGCGGATAACAGACTGGTATCATTGGTCGCATTGTTGGACCTCAGTGCAGCATTCGATACGCTGGACCATTCCATACTGCTCAAAAGATTGGAAGTAACTTACGGTATCAAAGGCGCTGTTCTTGACTGGTTCACCTCATATGTTTATGATCGTTTTCATTCAGTCATTGTTGATGGTATTCTATCTAATCCATCCCCCCTTGTCTGTGGAGTACCTCAAGGCTCTGTCCTTGGGCCTGTTTTGTTTACACTGTACACTCAACCACTATCTGATGTTATTTCTTCTCATTCATGTCAATTTCATAAATATGCTGACGACATCCAGCTGTCCAAATGCTCAGACCCAGATTCTTTTGTTGATGTTCAATCATGTGTTCAGGCTTGTGTAACTGACATCTTATCATGGATGACCAGTAATCGCCTCAAACTTAACACCGACAAAACCGAATTTATGCCTGTTGGTGCGCTCTCCCGTCTTCGTTTGATCGGCAGTAATTCTGCACACATTGATGGAAGTGACATCCCTTTTCAGCCCACAGTCAAATATCTTGGCATCAAGATCGATCAGGCACTTTCAATGCATGATCACATTAGCAGTATATGCCGCATTTCCTTCCTTGAGCTTCGACGTATTGCATCAATCCGTCACTATCTTTCTAACGAAGCTGCTACCAAACTTGTTCTGGCCTTGGTCACCTCTCGGTTAGATTACTGCAACTCCATACTGGCAGGTCTACCTAAAGATGAAATGAAACGCCTCGATAGAGTTCAGGCAAGTGCTGCACGCCTTATTATGAAGAAGAAGAAGCGTGACCACATCACTCCAATACTTCAAAAGCTACACTGGCTTCCTGTCAGCTATCGCTGCCAGTATAAAATTTACACTATGGCATACCGCCACTTTGAAGGCACTCTGCCATCATACCTGTCTAATGCATTATGCTCATATACACCATCTCGGGCCCTCAGGTCATCGAATGAAAAGCTGCTTAAAATTCCAAAGTGTAATCTTAGAACTGCTGGTGAGCGCTCCTTTCATTATCTTGCACCTCGCCTCTGGAATTCACTGCCGGTCGACCTTAGAAGGGAAAGCGCACTTGCTTCTTTTAAAGCAAAACTCAAAACCCACCTGTTTGTGAAAGCATTTGAAATTCCCACTGTCTAAATGATTGTATTCTTTGCGCTAATGCTGTTGATTATTGTATGATTTCTAAGGTATATGATATGTACTGTTTAAGTCATGTTGTTGTAAGATAGTATAATTTATGAGTGGGTGTGATGTATGTGTGTGTATGTATGTATCTATATATGTATGTGTATGTATGTGTATATATGTGTGTGTGTATATGTATGTATATATATATATATATATTAACATATTTTTAATTTGTGTAAGAGAGTATGCTTATGTGATAGTAAGGTATTATGTACACTATTGTGTTGCTGTAGGATAGTATGTTTTATGATTGGTATGATAGCGCAGTGAGTCTGTATACAGAGAATAGCGCTATATAAAAGCAATTTATTATTATTATTATTATTTGCACATATTTTTATTTTGAGATCAGGTGGAATGTACGCATGCACACATATAGTCAAAAGATGAACTCTAGTCAGGCAATTTGTTATCCTACAAAAGAGTACTAATGTGGGCTTTAAAAAAAATAAGGAAAACAATTTTTAAAAATGAAACAAGAACTTCCAGCATTTCTTTTGCTTTAATCCCCAATATATTGAACATTTAGAGCAGTTATTTGTTTTCAGTTAAACTAAGAAAAATGTACATTTGAGCAAAACATTGCATCACACCTCCATCAGATGGCTAATAGGATGCAGTGAAGTTGAAACTGACACTGAGTGAAACTGGAATTACTATTAAACTGTAGAGCGCCATGCTAGCTGGTCTGGAACTGCAGATAATTCACTCCCCTGTCACTGCCACGATTGCCATCCTCGAAAGCCAGTCAGGTATCTCGATCTCATGAAAGTTCTTACTGTGTTTAGGAATCATGAACTTGGTACCCTTAGACCTGTCAAAATTCCTTTGAATCCCACCGTGTCACTTAAAAGTGTCTTTTTCGAGAAATTTTACTAGAGTGTGAACAAATATGCAATGCCAGCAAAATGGGGACACCTCACCTGAGCACAAATGTGAGCAGCACAAAGCGTCTTTTACTCATGACTTTAGCTGTTGTTCAGCAAGAATTACAGGGGATGCTTGATGAAGATGAATAATAAAATAAACTGCTGTTTGATGATTCTTTGGAAGAAGAACACTAAGAAGGTGAGGAATATCAGCCTCCAGTCGGTATTCTTGACTTATTGAGTTGAACTGAGTTTGATGCTGTCGCTAAATACTCTGAAGAAAATTCTGAATTACATAAGTTAAAAAATATATTTTCTTAAAGGAAAATGAATGGAAAATTGTTTTTACCTGTGTTAGTTCAGAATTTAATCTAGAATAGTATTTTTTCCAGCAGTATCTTTTTGTGTGAAAATTATTCATCAAATAGGTTTTTGTTATTTGCCAAATTACATGGCAGGCTAAGGGTTGAGTGTGTCTGAACTGAAACTATTGTTAAATAGTCCCCCATGGTGATGTCGGGGGTTCTTTCAGTATAAATAGTATCCCCACTTTCTGGAAATTGTGTGGTAGAAATTTCCTCTTTCCATCACTCACTTTGTTTCAACCTTGTTCATTTGTTTTCTGTCATTTCTTCCTATCATTTTCTGCCTTGTTGGTCCTTTCACCTGTATGTGTTCGATAAAGTGTTATATACTTTTCTCTTATGATTGATAATTGGGTACATGTATTAAGTGCATTTTTGATTCTAAGGAAATGAGATACACAGGAAGCAATTTTAGGTAGTTTAGGCCTGTTTTATATATGTTTTAGTGTCCTTACTTATGTTTAAATTTGTATTCAGGTATGTATTTTAAATCCCCAGTGTGATAAATTGGACGAAGTGGATCAGTGCCAGGGGCACTTCCTTAGATTATGTTTGCAAGTGCATTGATATGTGTACTTAATTTTCTTTTCTCTTTTTTTTCCTGTTGAAGTATTGTGTATGTTTTGGAACAGTTATAGCTGTATGCAGTCGGCTGGGCTTTAAACAAAAATAACAAACATCTGCATTTATTTTGCAAAGGTCAGAAGGTTGAGGACAGGGCAGCATGCTGAAGACGTCAGTAAGTTGCAGTCTGAACTGAATCTTTTCTGACGCTAATGAGGCATGCTGCACTCAGGTCCCTAGTGATTCGTCAGTACGGAGTTTAGTCTAAAGAGATGGTCATTCAGCAGATAAAAAAAGTGTTAAAAAGGTAAATCTGTTTTAAAACTCTTAAGAAGGAATGTGTTGTTCTCATTGCAGTTTGTTATGATACTGTAATTTCTTTGGATTCCCTCACCCTATCTGCCAGCTGCAAAAACTTAATCCTTTCACACCTTCATCCTGTTCACCAGCTTCCTGTGAAAGGGTTAAGTTTATGGTTATCTATCATGACTGGTAACATCGAAAGCTGGTGGAAAGGCTGGGAGAGTCAAAGGGTTAATTCATCTTTATTTATTGTTGATTCATGTTTTGTATTTACTGTTCATGTGTTAAGTTCACTATCACCGTAATGAGTTTATTTGAGATGGGGAGTCGAGTTCCGTTGTTTTTTATCACTGTGTAGTTTGGTGATGTTTGGGCATAAAACTTTTTATCATCATTGCTGTTTACAATAAAGATTGGTTTTAAGATCAGTTGTTTCCATTGTATCTTCAGTGCAGGGTGGACATAAAAAAATACCTTTTAATTTTATTTTACCTGCTGCTGTACAGTGGCCTCTTAGCTCAGTTGTCAGAGCGCCTTGCTCATAATACAGTGGTTGTGAGTTTAATCCTCAGTTAGGCCTCAGTCTTTTAGTTTTTTGTTGTTGCTTTTTTCCGTATTTTTCAAGCAAAGTATTAGCTCAGTGACTCCCCTCGTCAAGACACCTGGGGCTCTTTTAATGTAAATAGTATCCTCACCTTCTGTGCTAGAAATTTCCTCTTTTTTGTCACTCTCTTTGTTTCTGCCCTGTTCCTTCGCTTTCTGTCATTTCTTCCTATCATTTTCTGCCTTGCTGGTTCATTCACCTGTATGCATTTTTGGCTCTAGGGAAAAGAGAAATGCAGAAGCAATTTTAGGTTATTTGGGCCTGTTTTTATATATGTTTTAGTGTCCTCAGTTGTGTTTAAATTTGTATTCAGGTATTTTGTTTAAATTCCCAGTCTGATGAATTGGACGGAGTGGTCAACGCTGGGGAATTGCCTTAGATTTTCTGCACGAACGCATTGATATGTGTACTTAATTTTCTGTTTTCTTTTCTTTGTTGAAGTAGTATGTTTTGAAACGGACTATAGCCCCGATATGGCTCTATGCAGTCGGCTGGGCTTTAAAAAAACAGAAATAACAATTCAGTTACTAAGAGCACTATGGTAATAAGATATGGGTCGTGGGTTTGATTCTTGGACAGGCCACATGTATTGGTCTGATGTCTGGAGTTCAATCCCAGCTTGCAGCGTTTAAAAAGAATGGCCTGTTTGTTTCCCATTTCAATGTTTTCATCATTATGGTGGTTCCAGCTTACTGTGTCCCCTCCCTGCTTCAAGACCTGGATAATGCGTAGGGTTTTGCACAGGCTCAAGGAGTGTGCCAAATGATTTGGTGGAGAATGTGGAATTTTGGTGGAATTGTATGAGAGTGATGAATCCCCTCCTTGAACAAAATGCAGATTACGAGCAGAGTGGTTAAGGCCTCTTTGCTTTTTTTTTTTTTTCAAAGATTTTGTAAGCATTTTAGAAGCTGGACAGAGGTGAATCATGCATCCTTCTGTTTTTATTCCCTCTCTCTCTCTTTCTTTTTCTCTCTTCTCTCTGTCTGTCTGTATTTGCCCCTGTCTTTCTGTCTGTCTCTTCTGTGTGCTTGTTTGTGAGACTGTTGAACCCTTGTCTCGAGTGTGATTGTAGAATTTTTTTCTTGGTTCTTTCTCTGTACCACAGGGATTTTTTTTCCTTCTGTAGGGATGCCAGGGGCTCTTTCAGTATAAATACTATCCCCACTTTCCGGAAATTCTGTAAGAAATTTCCTCTTTTCTGTCATCCTTTTTGTTTCTTTCTTGTTTTTTATTTTGTTGTTGTTGTTTGTTTGGTTGGTTGGTTTTTGTTTGTTGTTGTTTTTGAATCATTTCCTCTTTTATGTCATATTTTTTGTTTCTGACTTGCTCCTTTTGATTTCTGTCATTCTTTCTTTCTGATTTTCTGTCTTGCTGGTTTATTCACTTTCATGTTTTCCACAAAGCTTTACTACTATCTGTCTATCAGGATTGACAATTGGGTACACATATTAACTGAATTTTTTACCTCTGAGAAATATGAACTGCTTAATGGCAATTTTAGGTGTATTGGCCAGTTTTTATGTATATCCCCCACCCTCACCCCATAGAGATGCCAGGGGCTCTTTCACTGAAAAATGTCCACACCTGGAAATTCTGTGACTCTTTTCTGTCACTCTATTTCTGCTGTGCTTTGTTTTCACTCATCTCTTCCTTTCTTGCGTTCTGCCTTACTGATTCATTCACCTTACTTTCTCTAAAGCCTTACATACTTTATAAGGATTGATAATGAAGTACATATATATATATATATATTTATTGCATTTTCAGCTCTTAAGGAAATGTGAACTGCTCAGTGGCAGTTTTAAGTGCTAAAGGCCAGTTTTTATGTGTGTTTCTCTGTTATTTTTAAACATGTGTGTTCAGGTTTCTTGTTTGAATTCCTTTGGTGAGAAATTTAGTGGAATGGCTAGAGCCAGGGGCAATCATCTTCAGATTATTTGCATGAATGTATTGATACGTGCATGTAATTTCCATGGTCATTGATGTGTTTAAATGTGTGTGTTTTGCTTGAGTTAGTTATAAACCCTGATATGGCTTTGAGCTGGGCTTTAAACACTAATAACGATGACAAGGATAATTATAATAACAATAATGATAATAATAATACTTAATAATAATAATAATGTTGCTGTTTTTGTCAAGAATGTATGCACTCATCAACATCAGATGGAATCTCTTTTTCAACAGTAGAAGAGCTCAAGGTTGCAGAGACCAGGTGCTAGTCTCCCACACACACCAACGCATGCGGGAGAAAACATCCTGTGTAACCCTTTGACCCCCGCACCCTGTACACCACCTGCAAAAACTTAACCTTTCAAACTCCCTCACCCTGTCTACCAGCTTCCTGCAGGAAGCTGGTGGATAGGGTGAGAGAGTCAGAAGGTTAAGTTTTTGCTTTGCTGGCATGGTTGGCCAAGCTATTGGATTTATGTGCAAGATTAAGGCTTGTGCCATGATCATTACGGATCTTCTCCATCACATGGCACCTTTGACGTTAGTGCATATGGAATTCATTCCAAGCACGGAGACGTCATCTTGAGAAATTGAAACTGAAACTGAAGTCAAGAAATTTTGAACACTACCATAGTGAAAAGACAATGGAGATGGATTGGGTACATCATCCGAAGGGAGCAGGATGTTGTTACCCGGAGTGGTCTTCATTTGACATCAGGTAAAATGGTGCAAAAGAGGAAGACTCAAGAACATTTTGCAACGAATAATAAAAGGAGATTTAGCCTTTTGACTCCCGCACTACCAACAAAAGTGTAACCCTTCGACTCCATTCCCCTATCCACCAGCGTCCTGCAGGAAGCTAGTGGATAGGGGGATGGAATCAAACGGTTAAACTTCGCTTTCATGCCATTGTTGACAAAGCAGGATGCTGGTGGATAAGCTGAGGGTTAAAGGCATTGAAACACACATGGGGACGTTATACAGAGGCTGTTCCAGAACAGGCAGAAATGGAGAATGTTTTGTCCTATAAATTAATGGCATAATGGGCAGTGAGTAAGTAAAGATGCATTCATCGTGCCAGTATTCATCTGTACAGTTGTGATTAGCCAGTGTCAGTTGTACAAGAAATACTCAATATCTTTTTGTTCAAGAATATGTGCATGGTGTAATCAAGGCAGCAATAAACTTCCCAAGAGAAATATTCTTATCTCTTCTGAAAAGATTGCACAAAAAAAGGGGGGGATAATGGAATTTTTGAAATGTTCTCTCTTCATTTGTGATAACTCTCTTCACAATCAAGTAAAACATGTAGCATTGGATTATTTATCGCACAAAGGACAATGACAGCTTCAGATGAAATAATTTTTCGCTTCTAGTCAGTTTTTGTGCCATTGAATATATATATATATGTATAGATATACTAAATGCACAAGCACACAGTTTTCCATGAGTGTACCATAAAAAGGTTATACTGAATGTGCAGGTTTTACCAAAAGGAAGGAATATGTTTTTTTATACACAAAAATTTAATAATTATGAGGACAGTATAAAAGAATGTATCATCTACACATGAGTGTGGGCAGTGACATAATGACATCACTTATCTACATCATTTTTGTAATAGATAAGAAGATATAAATCAGTTTAGAATAATAGAAAGATTTTGAGAATGTTGTGTCACAAGTAGAGAGTTATAATCATTTTGTGTCTCTCTCTTCTTATTCGGAGGAGAATATTTTACACAGAAAGGGTTACATTCATTTTTATGTCCCACCCTTCTTTGTGACAGACACAGCACTTCTGCTTTATCACAGTGTGGATACAGATTTCTATAAATGAAATAAGCACTCGGTGAGCCATTTAAAACAAGTTAGTAACTACCAGGCATGATTATGCTCTAGCAGATCAATACCACACAACACCACACCACACCACACCACACACCGCACCAAAACAAAACAAAACAAAACAATTACCAAAATGATGATGTTTACTGTTGTAACCTTTGACTCCCGCACCCTATCCACCAACTGCATAAACACAACCCTTTGACTCCCTCACCCTTTCCACCAGCTTCCTACAGGAAGCTGATGGAAAGAATGAGGGAATCAAGGCTTAAGATTTTGCTTTGCTAGCACAGTTGGCAATACAGATGCTCTGTGGACATGGTGCGAAGGTCAAAGGGTTAAAGCCTAACTAGCAAGGTTATTAAACAGTTCGTTCAGAATCAACAGCAAGAAGGAAGGATAAATATTTGATAGCCACTAGGCTTGATTTTTTTTTTTACCTGTGGTTAGATCAGAATCTGCTTATATTATTTCTGCTGAGACGTTAAGGTGTGAATTAAAAAAGAAAAGAAAAAAATTATTTCAGGTGAATCTGTCACACACATAAACTCAGCTTTTATATTTAATGTTTTCTAAAAAAAACAAACGAAAAAACCATGAGATAGAGAAAGAGAGAGAAAAAAAAAAAGAAGGCACACACACATAATATCACATAGTGAAAAGACGTTAAATCAAAGAACGAACGAACACCACTCATTTATGCACAATCTGCGTGAGTTTGTTTTAATTTTCATTGTTTTCATTTACCCCCTTTTGCGTCCATTTGAAAAAATGGATATATCGTGCTTATTTTATGGTGCATTTTTAGCAATGCTGCTTTGATATGAAAGAATCATAATATGCAAATATTGAGTAAGCAGTGTTCTAGAACTATATTTTGCTTAGTTTTTTGGTTTGTTTGTTTGTTTGTTTTTTGTTTCCGCATTATAGTTTTATTTCTTTGATTTCTTCTATTTCTTTTGATTTCGTTTTTTTGCCATAGAGTTTTTATTGGTTTTACTCTGTTTTATGTGATCTGAATGAAATGACTGCCATTTTTACATAATCAAACCAAGAACACCCTGGAAATAGGATATGAAGTTGTTTAATAAAAAATAAAAAAATAATAATAAAATTAAAAAAAGCACAATTTTTGGCCATGGGCAAAAATAAGTGATTAGTCAGTCATACATTATTTTCAGGAAAATAAAGGGGACATTCAGAACTAAGTGTGGGAAGGCTGATGTCTGCTGAAGAAACAAAGAGAAGTTGATATGCACATGCAGGCAAATGCCTCTAACACCCGTATGAATAGATAGTAGTTACCAGTCTTACAACGCTGGCAGCACAGCTGTTAACCCTTTTGACCCTGATAGGCTGAGAGAATTAAAGGGTTAAACTTTTGCTTTGGTAGCCTGGTTGAAAACGCAGGGTGCGGGTGGAGAGGATGTGGGAGTGAAAGGGTTAAACTAGACAGAATTAGCTAATTAGCATAGGGTATTAGCGTGCAAGTCATGGTATAGTATGTGCCATTAAACCTAATATTTTCCTCTTTGGTTCTAAGATTCTTTGAATACATGTTTATATCCTGTTTCATTGTGCTCTTGGTTTCGTGTTGTTTATTCCAATAAAACATCTTTTTTTTTTTATTCCAATGGAACTTAAGTTGTTATTCAGTGAAATTTATGCTGTTGTTCCAGTAAAACTTATGATGTTGTTCCAGTAAAACTTGACTCATTTTGCTGTGTATGTCAGCTTTGCTTGTTGGTCTTCATTGCCTTATAACATCGGGTAGAGGAACTGTTGAACTTTTCTTATGAGATTTACCATTACTACACTTTTCATCTGCCAAATGCAACCTTTGAATTCTGTTCTGTTCTATCATTGGTGTGCCTGACAGCATCATTCATATTGTATTTTTCCAGTTTGCGTTTGAAAAAAAAAAAAAATCTAATCGACGCATGGCATTTTGTGTTTTTGTGTGCGTGTTTGCCTCTGTGTGTGTGTGTGTGTGTGTGTGTGTGTGTGTGTTTGTGTGTGTGTGTGTGTTTGCCTATGTCTCCTGGGCAGATTGCCAGTTCATCATGATCAGGAGGCTTGAGGTCCCAATTTTATGCAGGCTACACACAGGTCACATTCTACATTCACTCATACCTTTTAAAAACAAAAAGCAACACAGTACATAACATGCGATAAGTCGCTCAGCATCACACACCTTTTCACTGAATGCTGCGACTTGTACGATGTGAGCCATAAGCAAGCACTCTGCAGCAGACTATTTGAATTTCTTCAGAGATGTTCCTCCAGATATAATTTTCAAACCTTTACAAGAGATCCAATAGATTTCGTCTTATATGATCGATGATACAGGAAAGCTTTTTAACCCTTTGACACCCACGCCCTGTCCACCAGCGTCCTGCATTGCCAACAATGCTGTCAAAGCAAAAACTTAATCCTTTCATTACCTCATCCTATCCACCAGCTTCCTGCAGGGAATCAAAGGGTTAAGTTTTTGCGGTTGGTGGATAGGGTGCGGGAGTCAAAGGGCTAAATGCAGTTTAGACTGGAAAGGCTGCATCATGTGCAAGGATAAGTTTCCAATTGTTTTTTTTTTAATGTTTTTTTTTTTTTTTTAGTTAAACTTGACGTTGCTTTGAACCTGGTGTTAGTTTTAGTTAAAGTTGACGTTGTTTTAAATGTAGTGTTAGTTTTAGTTAGACTTGACGTTTTAAACATGGTATTAGTTTTAGTTAGACTTGACGTTGTTTTAAACATGGTGTTAGTTTTGGTTAGACTTGATATTGCTTTAATAAACTTGGTGTTAGTTTTAGTTAGACTTGACGTTGTTTTAAATATGGTGTTAGTTTTAGTTAGACTTGACGTTGCTTTAAACATGGTGTTAGCCCTGATGAGGCTTTAGTGATCAGCTGCATGAATTTGTCAAAATTTTGCACCAGGAGACAAGTGAAGCATAATGCTTTTGTTTTCAAGCAGTACAAAGCATGTGTGTGTGTGTGTGTGTGTGTGTGTATTGTGTGTGTGTGTGTGTGTGTGTGTGTGTGTGTATTGTGTGTGTGTGTAATGTGTGTGTGCGTGTGTGTGTGTGTGTAATGTGTGTGTGTGTGTGTGTGTGTGTGTGTGTGTGTGTGCATGAGAGAGAAAGGATGTCAGGCACTCAGTTTCATTAAGGAAAAGTTAGCCACAAGTACACTTCTAAGGAAAGAACTTACTGCCAACATTATCTCACAGAGAAAATCTGTTAAGTAACATCAAAAGAAACACAAACCAATACATTCAATTCATTTTTATTCTGCTTCAACATATCACACATGACACGGACAGATTTCACACTGGTCATTTCTGTCTTCATTATTATCATTCTAGTTTAAAGCCCTGCTGACAGCGCAGACCCATATCAGGACTTTCACCATCTCAGAACACATGTTAACATCTCCCCGGTCATTTTGATTCTTAAAAGTGTATACAATATATACAGTTCTTTACAAATCAGAGGGATATCTGGTAAGCTAAAATCAAAACCTGAACACTGAAGCTAAATCAAAGACAAAAATAATCTCTGACAAAACCACTGCCCTTTAAAAAGATACACAGTATTATAAATTCAACTTAAGAAGGATCTCTGATGAGAATGAAACAAAGCAATGACACTATAATCTTTGAAAAAAACACCATCCTTTATAAAGTATCAGAGCGAAACTAAAATGATGATAAATGCTGCTGCAAGAAGTTTCAAAACAGCCAAGACTGTCCTGTATTTCTCATGACCAAAATGAAAGTAAGTGCAGTCATTGTCAGTGATATGCCATTCAGACTTGGACAGATGCACCCTTTCTTCGAAGACACAGAAACGTTTAAAATTACATCATTGCTGTGGATACTGTTAGCCTGTACATGATTAACCCTTTGGTTCTCCCACCCTATCTGCCAATGGCAAAAACTTAACCCTTTGACTCACTCACCCTATTCACCAGCATCCTGCAGGAGTCAAAGGGTTAAAAGGTTCTGCTTTGCTAGCGTGATTGGCGATGCAGGATGCTTGTGGACAAGGTGTGGAAGTCAAAGGGTTAAAGAAATGATACACACCCTGTAAAAGGTATATCTGGATAAAATGAATTTGGGAAGGAGTGAAAAAAAGAAAAAAAAAAGGAGAGAGAGAGAAACAGAAAAGAAAAAACAATAGATCGAATTGAAACTGATTTTGGCATAGGTTTTTCTGCTGTTGATAGGTGTTTCCAGATTTTGTTGTTATGCCATATCTAAATGAAAGCCACGGATGGATAAGAATTGGCATGGCCCAATTATCTGGATTATGGTGATGGCCCACTTGTGTGATGTGGAGAGGTAACAGTGCACATGGGAGATTATGACCAAAGGGACATCATTAACCCTTTGACTCCCACACCCTGTCCATCAGCATTCTGCATTGCCAACCATGGTAGCAAAGCAAAAACATGACCTTTTGATTCCCTCACCCTATCCACCAGCTTCCCGAAGGAAGCTGGTGGATAGGGTGAGGGAGTCAAAGAGTTAAGTTTTTGCAGTTAGTGGATAGGTGCGGGAGTCAAAGGGTTAAGATCTCAACTTCCAAGTCACTAACTGAAGATCCTTTCTGTAAATGTTAAAATCAATAACTGCTAACAACACGATCATGTCGGCCTAAACACTAATCCATACAGAGTAACGCACAAAAATAGAGCTGCCATCATGTTTTGCGACAACTAAAATTTCACAATGGTTGGAGAGAAAAAAAAAAAAAGCACATCACTGCATCTCACACCACTGTGTCTTTCCATTTCCGTACATGCAAATGTCTACACTCCTCACCAAAAGAATCTATGCCAAAAGAAACTACTCGGTCACAGTCCATAAATTTTCCTACTGAATCATTTTCTGTGGATGATCTATCCTTTAGCAAAACAAAATAAAACAAAACAAAACAAAAGAACAACATCAACACCCACTACCATTTTAATTCCACACACAGAAAACAATGTACTGTAATTATTCATTTCTTGACAATTTTAACTCCATACACACAAAAACAATGTACTGTAATTGTTTACTTCTCACAATTTTAATTCCATGCACACACACACACAAACAAACAACAATGTACAGTAATTATTAAATTCTCACAATTTTAATTCCATACACATAAAAACAATGTATTGTAATTATTTACTTTTTGACAATTTTAACTCCATACACACAAAAACAATGTACTGTAATTATTTACTTTTTTCAATCTCTTTATTCAGTATTCATTCCCTCCCCAAATATATAAACAAAAGAAACCAATAACAATAAAACAACAAAACAATGATCCAAAAACAAAATAAATATGACATCTCCAGCCCGCTTTCCAGCCCTCATGGACTCCTATTCTCTGATTATAAGTCATCCTAAAAACTTCCATATACATTCTTAAAAACTTATATCTGATTTTTATACACCAATAAATACACATGCACACACATACAATAACTACAACCGGTTGCCACAAACAACACATGCGACAAAAAATCTTTACATAATGAACACTGCACTCAATTCAATACCGACAACATTCATACAACACAAACCAACCTTTGCTGTTTACCATACAGGAAAAAAACATTTCAAGAGATATCTTCTCAAGGCTTTTACTGTTTTGCTGTAGTGCACTCCAGAAGTTTTTCTTTCTTTTTTCTTTTTTTTTGTTTTTTGTTTTTACATTTATATTCTATTTTTCCTGAACATGGCACACACAACGCCATTTATTATATAACAGCAAACACATCCACAGGAAGAATCAAAATCTGCAAAAAAAGAAAGAATAAAGAAATACAAAAAGAGAAAGATAAAGGGAGAAACAGAACAACTGGTAAATATCAGGAATTCTTCGAGTAAAACAAGGATTATGTGTGGAACAGAATGGGTGAATCTTCAGAAATAAACGAAGTCTGTAAGACTTTACCATGCTCCATGGACTGATAGACCCCTGTTTTCAGCAAGGCAACAGTCACCGTCTTTTCTATGCTTCATTGGTCAAAGGAGGAGAAACAAAAAGATAGCAAAGCAGTCTCACCTGTCTCACCTGTCGGCGTCACCGGGAACAGTGTTGGCCGCTGCACATGATGTCCTCACAAGTTGCCTCCAGCACTTTCGATCTTGGCTAAGTCTGACCACCTCCTGGAGTTTCTTGCCACTGATGTTTGTGATGTTTCTAGCAAGTGATGCAGGTGGCCGTCCTCTGTTTCTCTTTCCTTCCACTTTACCTTGGAGGACAGTGGACATCAAGTCTGTTCTCTCATTACGGATTGCGTGTCCAACATATTTCAGTTTCCTCCGTTGTATGAGTACTAGAAGCTTGCGTGTAGTACCCAACTCATTCAGTATGCTTTCATTTGAGCGCCTATCCGTCCATTTGACCCTCAGCAGTCTTCGGTAAAACCACAGCTCTGCTGCTTCCACTCGTCTTTCATCCTCTTTCTTCATTGTCCATGCCTCGCAGCCGTATAACATCACTGGCCAGACAAGACATTTTAAGAGTTTTATCTTAAGGTCTGCTGTTATGCTGTGGTCTTTCCAAATATTGTTCAATTGAACCATACTGTTCTTGGCCATTCCAATTCTCATCTTTATGTCTTTTGAGCATGTTCCATCGTGTGTCTTGACTGAACCTAAATATCTAAAGTCCTTGACATTTTCTAGAGGGACTTGGTTTAGCATGATCTGGTCCTGTCTAGTGTTATATTTGCCTGCAACATGCATAACCTTTGTCTTCTTTGAATTTAAGTCCAGCCCAGCTGCCTTTCCAACCCGGTCTACCCTGTACAGGATCCTCCTAGAGCCTGTAATGTTGTCTGCCAGTAATCCTGTGTCATCTGCGTAGCGTAAATTTGACAGGTTTCTACCACCAATATTTACTCCCATGTCTTCTATGTCTGCTTCTCTCATGATATGTTCAGTGTATATGCTGAAGAGATGTGGAGACAGGATGCAACCTTGCCTTACCCCTTTAGTGATGTTAAAAAATTTGCAGTTTTGATTATTCCATCTGATTGTTGCTTTTTGATCATTATATAATGAAGCTATGAGGGAAACCAGATGTCTTGGAAAACCCATTTTGATCATGAAGTGGAAAAGACTTTGGTGAATCACGCTATCAAACGCTTTGCTGTAGTCAATGAAAACGATGAACATCTCTTGGTCTGTGTTTCTAATCTTTTCTATCAATATCTGGAGTACAAACAGCATATCTATTGTTCCCCTGTTTTTCCTATAGCCTGCCTGACAGTCGGATAGCTCTTCCTCTACTTTTGGCTTTAACCTGTTTAAAATTATTATCAGCAGTATTTTAACTGGCATGACTGATCAGTGCAATTGTTCTATAATTGTTGCAGTCTTTGACATTTCCACTCTTATGTAACATGACAAATTCTTGGAGCTTCCAGTCTGTAGGCCACTGACAAGTCTTCCATATCTTGCAGCATAAGTGATGCATTACTTTGAGTCCACCATCACCTGAGTGTTTCAACAACTCTCCAGGAATATTGTCAAGACCAGGAGACTTTCTGCATTTTAGATCTTTAATGGCAGATTCAACTTCGCTGAGCAGAGGTTCAGGTTCCGTATCTCCAGGGGTCAATTCCAAATTTGGCTCTAAATTATTTTCATGGCTGTCAGGCTTGCCAAAAAGTGATGTGCCATATTCGTTCCACCTATTCAAGACATCATCTGGTTCAGTCAGAGTGTGACCATCCTTGTTGTTGATGCATTGGTTTGTTGCTTTGAAATTTGTTTTTTTCACTTTTTTTATTTGTTTGAAGAGCTCCCTCGACTTCCTGTTTTCGTTGTGTTCATTGATTTTACTGCATTCTTGTGCCAGCCAGTTTGCTTTGTCTCTTCTGACTACTTTTTATTTCCCTTTTCAGTGCTGAGTATTTTTCCCGCTCTCCCTGCTTTCGAGCTTGACTTTTCTTTTCTGCCAGATCTATCACTTCCTGACTTATGTAGGGCTTAGCTTTTTTCCTTTTCTCTTCTTTTCCTAGTTTTTCTTCAGAGATTTTGGTCAGTGTGTTTTTTATGTCTGTCCAGATTTCATCAGGATATGAGTCATTTTCATCCCAAACTTCAAGTAACTTTAAGAAACGATTACTTGTTTCTATACTAAATTCTAACGCCAGCTCAGGGTTTTCTAATTTTGATATGTCGAACTTTGGCGTCGATTTGGTTTTAGGCTTCTTCAATATTTTCATTCTTAATTTGGTGTCACAAGAATGTGATCCGTGTCGCAGTCTGTTCCAGGCTTAGTTTTTGCATTGAGGACAGTTGATTTCCAGGATCTGTCAATGATAATATAATCAATCTGATTACGACACCTGTCTCCTGGAGAGATCCATGTGTATCTTCTGCGCAGTGGTTGTTGGAAGAAAGTATTTGTGATGTTCATCTCATTTGCCTGACAAAACAGAGCCAGCATGTCACCTCTCTCATTTCGTTCTCCTAAACCATATGGTCCTATTCCACATTCTGTGTCAGCCCCCTCTCCAACTTTAGCGTTGAAGTCACCCATCACAATGCATATTTCCTTTTTGGGAATTTTGTCTCTGATAGTTTGGAGGTCATTGTAAAAATTTTCTATTTCTTCTTCTGAGCTAGTGGATGTTGGAGCATAAGCTTGAACTATGTTCAAAACAGCATATTTGGTATTTATTTTGACAGTGAGAAATCTGTCATTAATTGGATTATAGCTTTTCAGAGCTCCAGCATGCTTTTTGTCCAGCACAATTGCTACTCCTCTTGAGCCACCTTTTTCATTTCCACTATATACAACTGTATGCTCTCCTACAGTAAAAAGTCCCTGCCCACTCCATCTAACCTCACAGAGCCCTGTTATGTTCATCTTGCTCCTTTCTAATTCTTTGACTAGTAGGTAGAGCTTTCCTAATTCTAACATAGTCTGTACATTCCATGTCCCTATATTCAAGTCAGTACTCTGACTATAATTATTATACATGTGACTACTGAACAGTCACTGTATTTTCTGCGCTTCACTGGCCAAAGGAGGAAAAAAAATATTAAACACGTATACTGACAACAATTTTTATGTGTATGACTATTGAACTTGAATGATTACTAATACAATGTATTGAACTATTAAAATTAGATTTTGAAAAAAGTAAAAAAAGAATCCAGTTTCAGTTTGTTTCTCAAGATGAAGTCTCCGTGCTCAGAATGAATTCCAAATGCACAAACGTCACAGGTGACATGTTTATGTTGATAATGGCACAAACCTTAAGCCTACACATTAACCCATGAGCTGTCCAGTCCTGAGGCCCTACCTAGCCTGAGGTACTACCTAGACCCATACTACTCAGAGGTAAAGTCACAATCTCTTCTTATGCTTCATGGGGCAAAACAAAAACCCCTTAACTTACTGCCCATTAACCCTTTGACCTCCGCACCCTGTCCACCAGCATCCTGCATTGTCAACCATACTAGCAAAGCAAAAACTTAACCCTTTGACTCCCTCACCCTTTCCATCAGCTTCCTGCAGGAAGCTGACGGTAAGGATGAGGGAGCCAAAGGGTTAAGTTTTTGCAGTTGGTGGATAGGGTATGGGAGTCAAGGGGTTAGATTGCTGAGGGGTTTGAAATGTTCAGCGTTGAAGACCCATATCATTGGATAAAAACACACTTGTGAATTGAACTGGGTTGGATTTGTTTATTTGACACAACGGAATTTTCCTGTGTGAAATATGGGTTGCTCTTCTTATGGAAAGCAGGTTGCCATAGTATGGTGTTGCCCTGCACAAAAACTGTTCCCTGTATGCATGCATTTCTATTACTCAAGATGTGCTTTTTTCCTGTATAATGTGTATATTTCCATTTACCAAGTCACACTTTTTCTGTATGTGTGTATTTCTGTCTACAAACTTTTTTCCTGTGTGTGTGTATTTCCATTTACCAAGACATTTTTTTCCTGTATGCATGTATTTCTTTCCACAAAGACATACTCTTTCTTTCCACAAAGACATACTCTTTTTTTCCTGTATGCGTGTATTTCCATTTACCAAAATATACTCTTTTTCTGTATGTGTTTATTTATATTAACCAAGACATACTTTTATCCTGTACGCACACATTTCTATCTACAAATACAAACTTTTTTCCTGTTTGTATGCATTTTCATTTTACCAAGACTTTTTCTTGTATGTGTGACATACTTTTCCCTGTATGTGTGCATACTTACATTTACTAAGACATTTTTTTTTTTTTGTAAGTGTGTGTTTACATTTACCAAGACATTTTCTTCCTGTATGTGTGTGTTTACATTTATCAAGATATACTTTTTCCCTGTATGTGTGTACATACATTTTACCAAGACATATTTTTATCCTGTATGCATCTATTTCAATTTACCACGACATGCTTTTTCTCCTGTATGTGTGCACTGGTAATTACCAAGACATACTTTTTCTTATTAGTGTGCATTTCCATTTACCAATACATTAACCCTTTGAATCTCTCACCCTATGCACCAGCATCCCACATAGTCAGCCAAGACAGCAAAGCCTTTCACTCCCTGACCCTGTGGGAGTGAAAGAGTTAAGTTTTTGGAGCTGGCAGATGCTGCAAGAGTGAAAGGGTTAAAAGAAACAACCAATGAGACCCATACTAATTCACAGAGATGCAGCACGACTGGCACCACTTCCCATGCTTTGTGGGCTGAAATAAACTTATCTGTATGTGCAAGTCTGGGTCCTTTCTATTTTCTTTTAAAACCCACGAAATGCTTCGAAATATAAACAAAACTGTGAGGCACACAACAAGAGCTCAGACAGAATGCTGATTTTAGTCAAGATATTTAACGTATCTCCACTCTATCACGCCTCTTACTCACAATCTCCCACCCAAAACACATCCAGGAACAATCAAGCATTTAAAAAAAATGAAAAACTTCCTCTTCCCCCTAACTGTAAAGAGTCACTGAAAGAATGCTGCATGAAACAACTGTTCATCAGATTCCTCTAGTTCTGTCAGTTGTGTGCCAAAGCCCAGAGTCCCTGCAAATGGTTTGTCTGACCATTCCACAATACTATCATCTATTGGGTCATTTTTTTTTCCATCTATTTTTTCCTTCCATCTCTCTCTCTCAAAAATTCCCTTGAGGACTAATTTAGCAAGGCCATAGATCTTGTTACATGGTCATACTGATGTAGTTTTCTTTTCTAAACTAACATCAGATGATGTTCATATGGGCCAATGTGCTGCTTGATGGTTTGGTGCACTTGTTCATTTGTAATATCAGTGTTTCTGATGTTTAACATTCTGCAGTAACACCTCATCTCCATGGTTGGGATTTGTCTTTCCAAATCTGCTGTGAGGGTCCATGTCTCGACTGTATACAGTAAGATGGTATATACTTGTGCACATTAGAACCTGTATACAGCAGTAAACAACTACCAGTCATGCCCAGTATCAGAGCAATGAATCTGTCAACAACTTCTGACCACATCAGTTAAAATGGAGAGTACATAAGGTATGAACCTGTCAACAACTTCTGACCACATCAGTTAAAATGGAGAGTACGTAAAGTATGAACCTGTCAACAACTTCTGACCACATCAGTTACAATGGAAAGTATGTAAGGTATGAACCTGTCAACAACTTCTGACCACATCAGTTACAATGGAAAGTATGTAAGGTATGAATCTGTCAACAACTTCTGATTATATGTTACATTGTAAAGTAAGTAGCCAACAATCCTACAATATGAAAATGTCTTTAGATTTATGCCGTAACTATGACACACAAGCGCATATCTGACAATTAAACTTCCGTGATATTAGTCACATACAGAAACAGCAGTAATATCATCACATTGTTCCTGAGTGTCCAATTACAAAGCAAGATTCACTGATACTTGTACAATAATAAATATGTACCATGACAAAATGTACAATCATCAACCGTTCTTGTATAGCACTATATTCCAATTCATTTGGACTCACCGCACATTACACATAATCAGATTTTTAAATGGGGCACAAACAACATGAGCTGCTTGTCGAGTTGACCACACTGTACTCATCTGTATTTCTATGTATAAATAAGTTAAAAAGCATACTTAGTAAATACTGTGCCAGGGCAAAAAACAATAACAAAATCACATACAGAATTAAACTTATACTGATCAGATAGTTAATCAATCCAGTCACATACAGAATAAAGCTTATACTGATCAGATAATCAATCCCATACTTTCAAGCCTCTTGTTACTGTTTTAGCCATATCTGCTACAACAGACACAATGATCACATGAACCGCAAGTTCAAACTGACCCTTTGACAAACCTGACTCTGCCATCAAGTTGACCAAACAGCTGACCAAAGACTGCAGCAATATCACCTTTGTTAAGTGTAGCGATAGGAGCAATGGCCAACTACAACTCCTCTGACCACACAGCTCCATGGTAGCCACCAGGAGCTGACAAAAAAGGCCCATATTCATCATCAGATGTAGCCAGACCATGCTGATGGCAAACAAGAGAAGAACTGGTAAGAATACTCACATTTCAATAGTTTACTACTGCTTATTCATTACAACCTCAAAACTAATAAGAATGCATACATTTCGATAGTTTACAGCTGCTTATTCATTACCACCTCTTAACTAATAAGAATGCATACATTTCAACAGCTTACAATTGCTTATTCATTACAACCTCAAAACTAATAGAATCCACACATTTCGATAGCTTACAGCTGCTTATTCATCACAACCTCAAAATTAATAAGGATCCACACATTTCGACAGCTTACAATTGCTTATTCATCACCACCTCAAAACTAATAAAAATCCATACATTTCAATAGCTTGCAACTGCTTATTCATTACAACCTCTAAACTAATAAGAAATTCATTACAATCTCAAGGACCCATACCTGATTTTGCTAGTCTATGAGCTTGCTACCAGCATACTAGTCTCTTGAGTGCACTGAAGCTAACACTTAGTTTTCTCTCTCTCTCAAAACAATAAAGTGGTGTATGAGGGAGATGACAAAGAGACTAATTCAAATCAAAATATGGCACAAGTGAATATGCATCTTGGTAAACTTCGTGGATATGGAGGGTGGAGGGTGGATGTCAAAGTATCATTGACAGTAGATAAGCAGCGGAAAAAAAGGGTTAGGAGTTTGGAAAAGTCGTCCTTGTTCTGTATTCATGTGTCTCTGGTTCCTATTTACTTGAACACAGGCAGTGACTTTCATATGGAAAATTGTAACTATGAGATGTTTTTTTTTCTTTTTTAGCTTTTGGTACTATACTTCTTCTAGTCTCAACAATTGGTACTTTACATTTTGTCTCAACAATTGGTACTTTACTTTTCTTTGTCTCAACAATTGCTACTTTACTTCTTTTTATCTCAACAATTGGTACTTTACTTTTTTGTCTCAACAATTGGTACTTTATTTTTTTGTCTCAACAATTGGTACTTTACTTTCTGTGTCTCAACAATTGGTACTTTACTTTTCTTTGTCTCAACAATTGCTACTTACTTCTTTTTATCTCAACAACTGATACTTTACTTTTTTATCTCAACATTTGGTACTTTACTTTTTTTTGTCTCAACAATTGCTACTTTACTTCTTTTTGTCTCAACACATTAGTCATGTATGATCTGGTCTGCCCTTGATGGGGAAAGCATGTTGCTACAATGCAGCACCACCCATTTTCTTCTTCTTCTTCTCCCCCATCCACCCATTTGTTATACTTTGAGAGTGGATTTTTTTCTACAGAATATACAGCATGAAATTTACTGCATGTTTTTGCTTTAAGCAGATTTTTATTCCGACTTTCTAGCACAGAATTTCCAGAAGGTGGGGATATTATTTATACTGAAAGAGCCCCCAGCATCCCCACGGTGCAACAGAGTAAGCTGGCAACAGGAGTGCACGCACAGCACAGGAGAACAATCACATCTGAACAGCTCAGAATACAAGAGGGACCAGCTGATGCAGAACCCAAGGCCACAGGACCCCTTCCTGTGTAGCACCTGTAGAAGAACACTGCTTCCAGGATCGATCTTGTATCCCACATGAAGACCTATACTGGCGATAAAGACCCATACCAGGTGATAAAGACCAATACGCCTTCTCGTTCATCATACTTACAGGAAAGTCCGTTATTGTTCACAGACATCAAAATACTCAAATAACTGCCAAATCAAAAACGAATGTCACGAAGTATTTCATCTTCGCTGTCTGGAATTCCAATGCTGAAAGATTGTAACACTGTTACAGTGATCACAAGTCACCATGTAGCATATGTAATTAAAAGTCGCATTAAACATACAAAAAGACAGAAAATATTACAGTATTCTCGTGGAGAACAGATTATGGTGCTGGTGCCATTGATAAATGCCATGATCAGTTTCGATTCACATAAAAAAATTCACACTGCCCACAGAGAATGGACACAAAGATAGATACACTTATTCTATCCAAAGAAAGTACACACATTTCAATAGAAATCAACATCACAGCTCAATGCTAAGTTCCAAACACTCAACTGTACAGTTCAGGTCTTTAACCACTCAAAACCCAGCCATTCAAACCAAACCATATTAAACAGCTAAACATCCAACCTCCATATTACACAGCTAAACATCCAACCTATCATCACACTTACTACACAATTCAAACTCTGTGTCATCACTTCCAAATCATTCTAAGTAACAGCATACTCTCCAGACGAAATCTAATGCTGCACATCTTCAGATGAAATCTAATTTCCTTTGGATTAGAAGTTGTACCCAGACTTTGCATGCAGCATGCAATATGTAAAAGAACCCATGGCAAGCAAGAGATCATTCCTGGATAAATCTGTAAAACCCCCTTCAAACGAAAATACAAAAAGAAGGGAGGGGGGGGGGGGAGGGGACAGGTAGTACCAATACTGTGGTGACAAGCTTTACCCTGCACAACCCATCCTAAACTCAGTGGGAATGAGGTATGGAGTTTCTTCTCATCTATCACCACCTCTTCCCCGTTCTCGTCCTGATGACCGACAGCGTCTTTCAAGTCTGGTGAAGCGCTCTGTTTGTGCCACAGCTCGTAATACATGCTGAGGGGGTTGGCCATGAGGGAGTAATGGGTGCCCCGCTCCGCCACCTGGCCATCAGACAACACCAGAATCTCGTCCGCATCCACTACTGTAGACAGGCGATGGGCGATGACTATGGTCGTTCGCCCCTTGGTCACTCGGCCCAGCGCTCTGAGGATGTTCTGTAAAATGAAAAACAAAGGGTGGAGGGGGGGTGGAGGGAGGGAAATACAAAAATACATGGTTCAGACACACCAGCAATTCCTGTGTAAAAGGGACAGTCTTCGTTTCAGTTTCTCAAGATAATGTCTCTGCTCTTGGAACGAATTCTTTAAGCACTGAGACCATGTGATGGAGTAGATCCAAAATGATCATGGCATAAGCCGTAGGCCTGCACATAAGCCCTATGTGTTGATAAGGTCTTGAGGTCCTACAAAGCATATGGGTTCTACATCATGTATTTCAAGATACTGGCAGAATGGAATATCACAAAAAAAGTGAAGAAGGCAGATACGCCATTCTGGCAGGTAAACCCTCCATCTGCATCAGTTTTGTCATTGGAACAATCTCAAAAAAAATTTTTTTTTTTAAAAAGGAAAAAAAAAAAGGCCCACCCGAGAGTTGAACCCACAAACCCTGCATTACAAACACCACCCTGGTCAAAAAATAGAAACAAAAATAAGGAAGCAAGATGATCACACCATTCTCACCATCTCCACTTTTTTTTCAACCTTTCAACACACCCTGATTTAATATCAATCACCAAACTCACCAATCTCAACCAAAATACACCAGTCTCCTCCAAATCTGAATGGTCATGACTCTTTGCTAAATATTATGCTAAATACATTAACAATATTTCACCAATCTCTCTGTCTCTTGTTCTGTCCCTCTCTCTTTTGCTTAAAACATGTCGGATAAACAGTTCAGACGTCTTTGCTGACAAATATGAACAGATAGATTAAACACAGGACCAAGTTTCATGTAAATGTGAACATATCTGAGAATGCACACACACACACACACACACACACACACACACACACACACACACACACACACACACACACACACACACACACACACACACATACACACACAAAACACATACTCACTCACAAAACTACACACAGAAAAACACACACACATACAACACACACATTTATCAATTTCACTTTCCCACAACCCAAAATCCTGCAAATGAAAACAATCGTTTACAAGGATCATCACAGCAAGACATGGCACTAACCTGTTCTGTAATGGTGTCGAGAGATGACGTGGCTTCATCATACACCAGGATAGGTGTGTCTTTCATGATTGCACGAGCTATAGCAACCCGTTGTTTCTCTCCACCTGTTGGACACAAAACAAGCATTTTATATTTCGCAGAAAATTTGGTGAAAACACCAACCAATCCACCTTGCAAGCGATAAGATTTTTTCCATGGCGATGGCGATGTCAGGGAACAAATTTAATGTTTACAATAAGTATCCGAAAAATTTTTTAAAAAACTTAATGGAACAACAATAACACTTTCTGTGTAACTGTGACCTTGCAAATTTCACATGCACTCACATTGCAAGTCACATTCTCATTGGCTTGGAAAAGCCACACATAGCAGTTGAAGATTCGTATGCAGATCTGTGCTTGAAACCATTACAATTAATAGGAAACACCCGATGGTGTTGGACGGGACCCAGAGCAACAATGCATTAACACTGACTGGACAATCACCTCCCAGCTCCTACCGCCACACAGTAGCCATTTCACCAAGCAAATGGGGGGCTGTCCATGTGCTGCATGACCCATTCAGACCCGGTCATCAGTTACTCTGTTCACAAACAAATGGCAAGCTGGGGAGATGACAAAGACCAGGGCATAGCCATATGACATCCCACCAGCCAGCAATCAGACCAAGACATAATGAAAGAGCCCTCCTTTTTCTTGCCCTTATTCCTTGCATCTCTTTAATGGCCAGCCCACCCCCATACCAGCTCACACCTTTACTCTTCCATCTCTTTAATGGCCAGCCCACCCCCATACCAGCTCACACCTTTACTCTTCCATCTCTTTAATGGCCAGCCCACCCCCATACCAGCTCACACCTTTACTCTTCCATTTCTCTAATGGCCAGCCCACCCCCATACCAGCTCACACCATTACTCTTCCATCTCTCTAATGGTCAGCCCACCCCCATACCACCTCACACCATTACTCCTCCATCTCTAATGGGCAGTCCACTCACGTAACAGCTCATACCCTTACTCTTCCATCTCTCTAATGGCCAGCCCACCCACATACCAGCTCACACCCTTACTCCTCCATCTCTAATGGGCAGCCCACCCACATACCAGCTCACACCCTTACTCTTCCATCTCTTTAATGGGTAGCCCACCCACATACCAGCTCGCACCCTTATGCTTCCATCTATCTAATGGGCAGCCCACCCACATACCAGCTCACACCCTTACTCTTCCATCTCTCTAATGGTCAGCCCACCCACATACCAGCTCACATCCTTACCTCTCCATCTCTAATGGCCAGCCCACCCACATACCAGCTCACATCCTTACTCTTCCATCTCTAATGGGCAGCCCACCCACATACCAGCTCACATCCTTACTCTTCCATCGCTTTAATGGGTAGCCCACCCACATACCAGCTCACACCCTTATGCTTCCATCTATCTAATGGGCAGCCCACCCACATACCAGCTCACACCCTTATTCCTCCATCTCTAATGGGCAGTCCATCCACATACCAGCTCACACCCTTACTCCTTCATCTCTAATAGGCAGCCCATCCATATACCAGCTCACACCCTTACTCCTCCATCTCTAATGGGCAGTCCATCCACATACCAGCTCACACCCTTACTCCTCCATCTCTAATGGGCAGCCCATCCACATACCAGCTCACACCCTAACTCTTTCATCTCTCTAAATGGCAGCCGACCCAGGCACCCGCTCACACCCTTACTCCTCCATCTCTTTAATGGGCAGCCCACCCAGGTGCCAGCTCAACTAGCTGCCAGCTCTCCCCTTACTATCATCTTGACACTTGACGGTCAGAAGCTTCCTGTGTTGGTATACCACAACCACAGGAGGTGATCGAAACAAAAGCGGTCAGACATGATGCTCTACACACAGTCTTTTTCCCTTTTCATCTAGGGCTGACATGCCCCCAAAGGGATCCCATCTTTCTGGGCTGTCATCAGGACTTTCCCTGCAGTCATCAGGTCTGATTTCCTGAAGCCAGCAACCAAACTGCACGTCAGCCATACTGCCCAACAGCCCTATCTGCTTTCAAGCATGACCCAATTTCATAATGTGCACGATTCATCATTAAAACAATAAAACAATGCAAGTCATTTATCTGTACAATTTAAATGACATGAGAAAGACTAGCAACACACACAAAAACAAAAAAGTCAGATTGCTTCTCTAGGATTTGAAAAGGTGACAGATTAACCCTTTGACTCCCACACTCTATCCACCACCTGCAAAAACTTAACCCTTAGACACCCTCACCCTATCCACCAGCTTCCCGCAGGAAGCTGGTGGATACAGTGAGGGAGTTTAAAGGTCAAGTTTTGGCTTTGTTACCATGGTTGACCATGCAGGATATTGGTGGACAGGGTGTGGGAGGCAAAGGGTTAAAACATCACATCAAACCTAACTTAAAACATATGATATACCAGATACCTGCTGTTTTTATTTTACTATTTCAAACAACCAAGGCTAGAGGAGAGACCGTACACAAACCGATGGAAGGCGACGGGAAACCACCATCGTACTTTCCCAAGCAAAATCATGGCGTCAACAGGCAAAGCCAGCACAAGACTGAAGCAGCCGAGATGTGGTTTCTAAGAAGAATGTTGAGAGTTCCATGGACAGCAAAGAAAACAAACGAGACAGTCTTGATGGAAGCAGACACAAGACCATTGATAAGGAAGATTAGGAAAAGACAAGCAACATTTATAGGCCATTTTATGAGGAAAGGGGAATTAGAACACCTGGTCACAACAGGAAAGCTGGAAAGAAAGAAAGCACCAGGTAAACCCAGGGAGAAAATATTGGACGGACTTGCAGGGTGGCTGAGGGCAGAGAGGGTGGAAGATGTGCTTGCAGCAACAAGGGATAGATACATATGGAGGGCCATGATCGCCAACGCCATGCGACAGGACACTTGATGATGATGATGATGATGATGATTTCAATGTTCTGTTCACTTAATAAAGAACACAAATACACCAAACTTTCCTTTTGATGCAAAATAAAATCTCCTTGTCCGACAGGAACCAGAGAAAAAAAACATGAGAAAAAAAAAAGAATCTGAACGTGGGCAGTCACACCCGTTTTGGTTTCCTTACCTGACAGTTTCAACCCTCGTTCTCCCACCTGGGTGTTGTACTGCTCGGGGAATCGAGTCATGATGGCGTCGTGTATCTCTGCCATCTGTGCTGCCTCGAACACACTCTGTTCGGACTTGGTCAGGTTGCCGTAGTGAATGTTGTGAAACACTGTGTCGTGGAACAACACACAGTCCTGAAAATGCAAAAGTCACGAACAGTTGGGTCTTTTCTTTTTTTTTCCCTTCCAATTCTTTTTTTTTTGTGTGTGTGTGGGGAGAGGGGGAAGGGTTAGGGTGGGAGGTGCAGTAAAGGAGGGATGAGGGTACTTACTGGCTCAGACTGACACAGAGAGTGTGTGTGTGTGTGTGTGTGTGTGTGTGTGTGTGTGTGTGTGTGTGTGTGTGTGTGTGTGTGTGTGTGTGTGTGTGTGTGTGTGTATGTGTGTCTGTGTTTGTAATTGTGTTTGTATGTGTGATGTGTGTAACTGTAATCAGCCTGCTAATAGCAGCACGGGATGATATTCGTGTAGATAGCAGCACGGGATGATATTAGTGTAGATAGGATGATATTCGTGTAGATAGCAGCACAGGATGATATTCATGTAGATAGCAGCATAGGATGATATTCGTGTAGATAGCAGCATGGGATGATATTCGTGTAGATAGCAGCATGGGATGATATTCATGTAGATAGTAGCATGGGATGATATTCGTGTAGACAGCAGCATGGGATGATATTAGTGTGACGGATGTGTTGTATATACTTTCATAGTGCTGTTTTTACATTTACACTTTTGGTATAGAGTTTTGGCTCATTTTTGCTTTTGTGGACTGGAGCACCCAGTGTTGGTTTTGGTGTCTTTATTCTGATGGGCTGTGAAGTAAACGCGTGGAGTGCACGGAGCGTGGAATGCGTGGAGCGTGGAATTCGTGTAGCGTTGTGTGCGTGTCGAAAATCTGTGAACTAAAAAGTCAGTTCTACAGAGATTTCCAGGTGGAGCAGTCGCATATCTTTGCCACCTGAAGAGAATTAAATCTGTTTGTCTTAAGCTGCTATGTTAACAGGTTGGTGAATCTTTTGATTTGTTGATATATTTACCAAAAATTGAGACATGTAAACATTGTGAAGAAACGTAGTTGTGTAAAAGTGAAGTGAATTATTTTGGCATTCAAGAGTTGTATTGAGTTGTAGTTCTTGATTTAATGTTTTATGAATTACTGTTTTGTGGTTTTGATCTTTAAATGATGTGCAGTCAGTGTGAACTTTATGAATAATTATATGTATTGAGAGTTTGGACTTTTGAAACATGAATGGCGAATTTTGTATTAAATCCTTTATTGTAAGATGTTATTTTGTTAAATGAATGTGAAGCTAAGTTAGTGGTCATTTTTTGGAAATTGAAGTTAGTGTAGAATATTGGTTGTATGGCACTGTGAATGTAATTTGCCTGCGAACTTTTAAAAGGCAAACAATATTACTTTGGGATAAACGTTTGTCAATCATATAATATAAAAATATGGTGTGGCCATTGACCCGATACATTTTAATTGACAATTTTGTAGATGGAAGTACTTAGCAAATTCTTTCCTATCTACAGCTTCTGACGTGGGGAGTTGACTGGTCCGATTAGCTCACGAAGGAGCCATATACGTACGTGACTTTGTTTTGAGGGGTGGATGCCTGATCCAGTCCCTGGTCCTAAGCTGTTAGGACTCTGCTGAATACCTGCTGTTTTGAGGGGTGGATGCCTGATCCAGTCCCTGGTCCTAAGCTGTTAGGACTCTGCTGAATACCTGCTGTGGGCGTGTCTGGTTACTGACGCCTCTGTTTCGTCTTGCTCCCCAGGATTGTGTGGTAACTATATTTATATAGAGTGATGAACTGAATCCTGAACAATGATTTCGATGCTGTGAAACAAACTGACTGAAGTGCTGATGCAGTGAAAGAATTTCTGTGAAAAGACTGTTTGGGACGGAAACCTGAACCCATTACTTTTTATTGAACAGTGGTCAATGAACATTTATTTCTGACTTATGTATTTGTTGATCCATTTGGATGAAAATTGAACTGATGATATTTGATTAATTATAAATATTTAAATATACTAATTTGTTTACAGAGGTTGTTTAAGTGACTGAGTGAAAGGTTGTGTGTGGTTGGGGAAAACACATAGAACACGCACCTACATATACACAATCTACTTTCATCCTATTTCTGTCAAGTCACACATAAACAGACTTTTGTAACAATTAGTGTAGATAGCAGCATGGCATGATATTCGTATAGATAGCAGCATGGAATGATAATCGTATAGATAGCAGCACGGGATGATATTCGTGTAGATAGCAGCATGGGATGATATTCGTGTAGATAGCAGCATGGGATGATATTCGTGTAGACAGCAGCATGGAATGATATTCGTATAGATAGCAGCATGGGATGATATTCGTATAGATAGCAGCATGGAATGATATTCGTGTAGATAGCAGCATGGGATGATATTCGTGTAGATAGCAGCATGGGATGATATTCATGTAGATAGCAGCATGGGATGATATTCATGTAGATAGCAGCATGGGATGATATTCATGTAGATAGCAGCATGGGATGATATTCGTGTAGATAGAAGCATGGGATGATCATGTAAATGTGAACTGATTGCTGTACACTGTAACATGTATATATGTGTCAGTTGAGAATTAGACAGTATGTTCCAGTAAAGACGTAGAAGCATTGCTCTGTTTTCTGAATTGTCAAAAGCAAGAACGAAAGAGTATGTGTGTATGCATGCATGTGTGCATGTCTGTACGTTTGTGTGTTTGTGTGTATGAGTGTATGTGTGTGTTTGTGTGTTTTTGCTTGTTTGTTTGTTTGTTTGTTTGTTTAGGGCATACAGATAAAGTGATAAAAATGTCACTACAATGAAACTGAAATCATTTCAAAGTGTGTGTGTGTGTGTGTGTGTTGTGTTGTGTTGTGTTGTGTTGTGTTGTGTTGTGTTGTGTTGTGTTGTGGTGTGTTGTGGTGTGTTGTGTTGTGTTGTGTTGTGTTGTGTTGTGTTGTGTTGTGTGTGTGTGTGTGTGTGTGTGTGTGTGTGTGTGTGTGTGTATGTGTGTGTGCGTGTGTGTGCGTGCCTGCATGCACGTTTCATGAATGTTTTTGTGCGCATTTCTGTGTGTGTGTGTGAGTGTGCGCACCCGTACGTGCATGTGCGCACACACTCACGTTTCTGCGTGTGTGTGTGTGCATGTGCATGTGAAATTGCAAATTGTGCTTGACGAAAGGTGCTATGTAAACATCCAGTTATCATTACCATTATTATCAGTATCAACGTTACCTGTGGCACGACGGCTACAGCCTTTCTCATGCTATCCAGGTCAACATGGCGGATGTCCTGTCCGTTAATCAGGACACGACCAGCTTGAGGATCGTAGAAACGGTACAACAGCCGCACAATAGTCGACTTGCTGAAAGGTAAATCTCCTCTTTCAGTAATCACAAACAAAAACAGACACTGAAACATGCACAGACATACACAGCACTTTGCACAGACATACACAAAGTACTTTTAGAATCACAAACAAAAACAGATACTGAAACATGCACAGACATACACAAAGTACTTTAAGAATCACAAACAAAAACAGACACTGAAACAGGCACAGACGTACACAAGTACAACAGCCGCACAACAGTCAACTTACTGAAAGGTAAATCTCCACTTTTAGTACTCAAAACAAAAACAGACACTGAAACATGCACAGACATACACAAAGTATTTTTCAGAATCACAAATATTTTTAGAATCACAGACACTGAAACATGCACAGACATACACAAAGTATTTTTTAGAATCACAAATATTTTTAGAATCACAGACACTGAAACATGCACAGACATACACAAAGTATTTTTTAGAATCACAAATATTTTTAGAATCACAAACAGACATTGAAACACGCACAGACATACACCAAGTACAACAGCTGCATAACAGTCAACTTGCTGAAAGGTCAATCTCTGCTTTTCAGTTATTGCAAAACAAATAACAGGTATTGAAACATGCACAGACATATGCATACAGACAATAACAACATCCAAGCTATATGAGATGGTGCACTGGTACTTGATTCTGGCACAGTAAAAGAAACAAAAAGCAAAGTCTGTGAGTACCTTTCATTATTATAACTATTATCATCATCATCATCATCATACATTTTACTATTAGTGTTTAAAGATTAAAGGATAAAAAGCACACAGGTATAAAAACTGGCCTGTAGTACTTAAAACTGCCACAAAGAACTTCACATTTTTGGAGCTAAAAATGCAACTGAAATGTACATACATTACAATTTATGTATCCAATCATCAATCGTGTAAGAAAGCATGAAAGCCTTCATGGAAAACATACAGGTGAATGGATCAGCAAGTAGAAACGGAGAGAGGAAGATATGACAGAAAGCAAAGGAGCAAGGTAGAAATAAAAACAATGAAAAGGAAGATGATAGATAGAAAGAGAGCAAGGTAGAAATATATTCAGTGAAAAGGAAGATATGACAGAAAGCAACAGAGAAAGGTAGAAATAAAGACAATGATAGAAAAGATGAAATTTCTAGTACAGATTTACCTGAGGTGGGGGACACTATTCATAATTTTTTGAAAAAGCCCCCTGGAATTGCCATAAGGCAGAGCATCTTTTGTTTTTACCCACAGAATAGATGATTTACTAAAAAAATTTGGCATCCATTCTGAATCTACTTCTATAGAAATGGACAGTACAATGCAGAAACACAGGCGCATATACACAGACATATCTGCACAGAAAACACAGGCCGATTTGCTGAAAGTTTAAGAATCTACTGTGATATATAACTTACACACACACACACACACACACACACACACACACACACACACACACACACACACACACACACACACACACCATACACACACACACACATACTACACAAACAACCACATACACACACACACATCAACTCAAATCAACCTAAAACATTCTTGACCCTTAAAGAGAGAGAGAGAGAGAGAGAGAGAACAAAAACACATCTTTATTTTTGAGAATAATATCACAAACACATAAAGCTGTCTAACATCCACCCCTTGTCCATGGAGGGTCTACATTAATACAAGAGACAGACAGACAGACAGACAGATAGACAAGACAGACAGAATGCATGGAGGATCCACTCTAACATAAGAGGACAGACAGAGAGAGATACAGAGAGAGAGACACACACACACAGAGGTAGACAAAAAGGCAGAGCTGGGGAGGCCTACACTAATATAGAGACAGACAGACAGAAAGACAGTGACAGAGGCAGACAGAGAGGCAGACAGAAAGCAAGGAGGGTTTACACTAATATAAGAGGGACACTGACAGAAAGACAGTGACAGACAAGACATAGACAGACATACAGCCCAAACCAGACAATGATAAAAAGAGACACATGACAAAAACAATTCTCACCCTGATCCACTGCCTCCAACAATGGCGATCTTCTTACCCGAAGGCACTTCAAAGGACATACCCTGCAGGATCTTTTGACCGGGAACATACCCAAACACCACGTCCTGGAAGGTGATGGTGGACTCTGGCGGACTCACCTGGAGGACTGGGGCTCCCGTTTCGCTCTATTCACCAGAATAGACATGTAAACTGATCTAAATGGTCATTTACATCTTTGTCTTTCTTCAATATTATTTCATGAAACAACTTTTCACTTTTTAAAAAATGTTCCCTTTCTGGAAAAAAAATCTGTCACAGAGTGATGAGTGCATGTGTGTGTGTGAGTGTGTGTTTGTGTGTGTGTGTTGTGTGTGTGTGTGTGTGTGTGTGTGTGTGTGTGTGTGTGTGTGTGTGTGTGTGTGTGTGTGTGTGTGTGTGTGTGTGTGTGCAAGTGTTTGTGAGAGAAAGAGAGAGAGAGAGTGTGTGTGTGTGTGTTTGTGAGAGAGAAAGAGAGAAAGAGAAGAGAGAGAGAGAGATGGAGTGTGTGTGTGTGTGTGTGTGTGTGTGTGTTGTGTGTGTGTGTGTGTCGTGTGTGTTTGTGAGAAAGAGAGAGAGAGAGAGAGAGAGAGAGAGAGAGAGAGAGAGAGAGAGTGTGTGTGTGTGATATGTGTGTGTGTGTGTATGTAAGTGTGCGTGTGTGTGTGTATGTGTGTGTGTGTGTAAATGTGCATGAGAGAGAGAGAAAGTGTGTGTGCATGTGTGTGTGTGTGTGTGTGTGTGTGTGTGTGTGTGTGTGTGTGTGTGTGTGTGTGTGTGTGTGTGTGTGTGTGTGTGTGTGTGTGTGGTGTGGTGTGCGTGTGCGTGCGTGCATGTGTGTGCCTGCGTGCGTGCGTGCGTGTGTGCGTGCATACGTGTGTATGTGTCTGTGTATGTGCATGTGTGTGTGTCTGTGTGTGCATGCACAAATGTAAGCGTGCTTCCACCTGAGCAGGTGTTCATGCGCACAAAGCAAAACCAGTATTATTAACACTAGAAAAAAAAAAGGGGGGGGGGGGGACCCAAATTCATGAAATCTAAACCAAAGTGTCTACCAGCTTTCAAACAAACAGGAACCAGAAACACAAGGAAATAGCATAAGAATGCATATTTCACACAAAAACAAGACCAGTGCAAATTTTCGAGCAACTGGCCTTTCCAAAGTGTAAACAAAAGACGACAAGAATAAATACACAAAACTTAAGGATGAAATAGAAGCAAGACTTGTCTGATGTGTTACTAAGCTTAAACAAACAGGGCTTAAAACTGGAGGAGGAAAACAAACACTGAAACTAGGGGGGTCCGGGGGCATGCTCCCCTGGGAAATTTTTTTAAAAACCAAGTGTAAATCTATGCCATTTTGCGCTTTCTGGACATAATTTCAAGAGATATTTAGTGCATAAAAATTGCTGTAAATACATAATTATTACAGGAAGATATATTTGGGAAAAGGGGAGAAGGGGTTAAAAACATAATAATAAGATGAACACTCACCCTTTAACTTCAGTGTTTTACAAGTGTTTACCGGAAACTTCTGCCAAGAAAAATCAGGGGCCATAACTTGCGCGCCATTGCTATGAATCGCTTGCAAACCATCAGGATGCCTTGCTTCTTTCGGTTTTTTTTTGGGGTGTTTTTTTGACAAACCGACATCGCGGAATTCCGCCCAGACGCGGAACGTTTTAAGCCCTGAACAAAAGAAAACCAAGAACAAATACACAAAACTTTACCCTCTGATTCCTGCATCCTGTCCACCAGCATCCTGCACTGTCAACCATACTAGCAAAGCAAAAAAATTAACCCTTTGACTCCCTGCAGGAAGCTGGTGGATAGGGTAAGGGAGTCAAAGAGTTAATTTCTTTTTAGTTGGTGGATACAGTGCGGTAGTTAACTCTCTCGCTACGAGCGTCAGGATTTTGCAATCATGTCTCAACAAGCTTGTCTACGAGCGTTGGAGAAATCCAACTTGAGTTTTGAAAATTCGCGGGGCTTTCAGGGTTTCCGTTAACCAAAACTAATAGCCAGAAATAGATTCTTTGGTCATTCCTTGCCTCTTTTCAGGCCACGAGGTCACTGTACTACTGCAGTTGGTGAGTGGACAGTGCAAAGTTCACGACCCACTATCTCCGCAGGAAGCAGACGACGGAAAAGCAAATGGCTGAACAATACTCAACAACTCGGCGCTCTTCAACACAATCTCTTCTTTCAGTGCACGTAGAGTGTGTGCGCATTGGATTTTATGAAATTTCATTCAAAATGTGACTGTAGGAACTGATGTATTGACCTGACTGTGTATTTTGTAAAGCATTTTTCACCTGAAAATGTCTCTAAATTTTATTGTACCATTACTCAGCAACCATGAGGGTTAGACAGTTGAAATTTCAGCATGTTGTACACCAATCTTTTTAGCGGTGCTATTAGGGGAACGGGAAGGGGCATAATCATACATAGCAAGTGAGTTACAGGAAGAAACACTAGCAAGATTTGTCTGGTGTTTTGTTGAGGAGGAGATAACAGTTTTGTGTATCCATTCTTTGTTGCCTTTTGTGTATGCTTGATAAACGCCACTTGGTGGAAAACTTGTTTCTGTCTTAACTCAGTATTAACCCTTTAACACCTGACCTTCACCGCTATCCACCTCAGGGGTGCAGGTAATCAAAGGGTTAAGTTTTTGCAGTCGGTGGATAGGGTGGGGAGTCAAAAGGTTAGATATGTGTTCTGGTTCCATTTCCGTGTGTACCTGGTCCAAACCTATGAATGCAACGTGCCCACCTTGATGCTTGTGGAGAGGCTGAGGAGGTTGAACATGGTGTGCATGTCAATGAGGGACTGGCGCACCTCACGGTACACGGAGCCCAGGAAGTTGAGGGGAAGGGACAACTGGAACAGCAGGCCGTTCACCATCACCAGGTCTCCCACTGTCATCGTGCCTACGCATCCACACAAACATCCTGTATATGCTTATATGAATTTGTAAAATAAAAAAAAATAAAAAAAGAAAAGAAAGAAAATCATATGAGAGAGGGCATTTGTACAAAAAAACATAAAACAAACGAACATAAAAGGCCCTCTGTATACTTGAGTGCACATGGATCTGCAGCCAAGGAATGTACTAAACAAACAAGAAAAAAATCCCCAAAATATCAGATTACAATCCATCAAGATGGGTCAACCAAAACACAATCAACCAGCCAGCAAACCATTTGGTTTGAAGAAGGTTTTGGTGTGATAATGGCATGTCACCAAGAAGATGTACATCATCATCGTCGTCATGTGCTCTGCCGCTTGGCACTGGCGATCATGGCCCTCCATATGCATCTATACCTTGTCGCCACAAGCACATCTTCCACCTCTCTGTCCTCAGCCACCCTGTAAGTCCGTCCAATATTTTCTCCCTCGGTCTACCTGGTGTTCTTTCTCTCCAATTTCCTGTTGTGACCAGGTGCTCTAATTCCCCTTTCCTCATAAAATGGCCTATAAATGTTGCTTGTCTTTTCCTAATCTTCCTTATCAATGATCTTATTGTGTCTGCTTCCATCAAGACTGTCTCGTTTGTTTTCTTTGCTGTTCATGGAACTCTCAACATTCTTCTTAGAAACCACATCTTGGCTGTCTCTATCTTGTTCTGGCTTTGCATGCACAATATTAAATACGCTCACTACAGATAATGATAAGCATAGTTCCATTCATACAGTGCAAACAATCCTTGGCAGACCTAGTATGCATGCCCACCAGAGGCAGACTGTGCAGCAACGTTATGGAATGTAGTCTTCTGTCTAACAGATTGACTTCTTTGTGCACCACTTATCTACTTGTAGTCTGATTATGTGTAATATGCGGTGATTTCAACTGAGTTGGAAAAATTATTCATAATAATGATAACAATAATGACACACAGAGTTTAAATGATTTTGAAGAATAGCACTGTACAAGAACGATGATGATGATGATGATGACGATGACGACGACGATGACGGTCGACGACGACGACGATGACGATGATGATGATGATGATGGCAACAACAACAATGATGATGATGATGACGATGACAACAACAACAACAATGACGACGACGATGATGATGATGACGGCAACAACAACAATGATGATGATGATGACGACAACAACAACAACAACGATGGTGATGATGATGACGACGACGAATATGGCAGAATCAGGTATTAATCTTATGGCAGAATCAGGTATTAATCTACATTTGCAAAAGATGAGCATGATTTTCACTTTATGTCATTTACTTTTTGCTCTATCTTCCATACCGCTTTAGTGCCACTGACCCCACACCACTCACTCTGGCCCCTTAACACATCACAAAGCCCAAGCAATTTTTTCATCCATTCTTTCAAAGAAGTCCACAGAACACAGAAACAAGAGATATCAAACCAGCGTGAGGCCACTCCCCCTACGGGGCATTCAGTATTCAACACTGCTAGCTACCAGGTCACGTCATGTCTGCTCTCTATAATTTTCCATTGCTTTTATTCTTGCTTTTATTGCTTTTATTCTTTCTCCCCATTTATAGCCATGCGTGCGTGCGTGCGTGCGTGCGTGCGTGCGTGCATGCGTGCGTGTGTGTGTGCGTGCGTGCGTGCGTGCGTGCGTGCGTGCGTGTCTGTTTCAGCGCTTAGATTTGATTTTATCAAGATTTTGTGCTATATAAGTATTGTAATTATTATTATTATTATTATTATGTCTATGAGAGTTCAGAACATTTTTTGTTAGCGAACCTGCCATAATATTCTTGCTGGCTAGGACCATGACAGCGGCAATGCCTGTGCTGAAGATGGCGTTCTGGCCCCAGTTGAGCAGGGCCAGACTGGTGGTGGTCTTCAGTGAGGCCTTTTCAAACTGCTGGAGGTGACCGTCGTACTTCTGGGCCTCGTACTTCTCGTTGTTGAAGTACTGTGTAGACACATATACAACATACTTATAATCTGGCTATTTTGCATAGTTTGTTTGTTGATCATTTGGTTGTTTGCTTAGTTTATTTCTTGCTGTATTGCTTACATACAGGAGTGAGTCAAAAAGTGATGCCTTTTTCTTTAGTACAGGAACAATAACTGACACAGGAACATGTATCATACGTCAAAATGAAGCTGGTCCTCTGGGGATCACATCCCTACTTCTCACCATAGTCACCGTTTCTCTCAATAGCAATGTTCCACCTTCGAATAAGGGCATCGTAAAATTCTGTTGACAGAGCTTGGAGCCACGTCTTCGCTGAAGTTTTCATTTCCTCGTCACTGGCATAATGTTTGCCTCTCAAACCCTCTTTCAAGGGGCCGAAGAGATGATAGTCTGAAGGCGCTAAGTCTGGTGGGTATGGAGGATGCGATAAAGTTGTCCACCTGAATGAGGCGATTGTCTCCCTTGTCCTGATGCTTGTGTGTGGTCGAGCATTGTCATGCTGGAGAACATTATCAATTTGCAAGTTGGGTCTCACTCGTCGGATTCTTGCTTTGAGCCTCGTCAGGGTCTTAACCCATATTACCGCGGAGCGCCCGCCAGCGCCCACCAAAAATCGTTATCGCGTTACCGCGGAGCGCCCGTCAGAGCCCGCTGTACACGTGGTCACTATGGACGCGGCCACCATTGTTTACATAAACGAGAATCCCGCGAGAGTGAGAGCCTCGTTTTGGCGACTTCCTGTTCTGTCGTCTGCGCTTTACAGTGTCAAAATCGATAAAGTTTTCACGGTGCTACGAATTTTCTAAGTTTGCAAAATGAGTCTTATGACCGATGAGGAGTTATGGCGTCTGCTGAATGACGACTCGAGCGATGATGGAGAAGAATTCGAAGGATTCACGGCAGAGGATCTTGTAAGAGCTGATCCAGTTGATGCAGAAAGTGACCTAGATATCGACTTCGAAGCTGCTGCCGATTTCGATGATAGTGAAAGTAAGAGTGATGGTGAAGATGGGTCGAGTGTTGATCGATTGCCTGACCTCCAAAACCAAAAGTGGCAGAATGTTTTACACTCGGTTTCAGTGAAGGAATTCTCTGAAAATGTTGGAGTTTTGCATGATCTGCCAGTTGGTGCAAGCCCCCTGGACTATTTTACTCTTTTTTTTACGGAGGAAATGCTACATGAGTTTGCCGATCAGACCAATTTGTACGCTTCTCAGTTACAACAGGAGAAGGCTGATTCAAAATGGCAACCGGTGACAGTGAATGACATCAAACTGTACCTTGCCATCAACATCATGATGGGGATACACATACTGCCACGCCAGGAAAACTACTGGTCAAGAGATGACAAACTGAATGTGCCCTGCATTTCAAGACTAATGTCAAGAAACAGATTTGAGAAAATTGGCCAGTACTTCCATGTGAATGACAGGTCCAATCCCACCCCAGAGGCCACCCCCAGTATGACCCTGTCTTCAAAGTCCGCCCAGTTCTTGATGCCTTCAAGGCTAAGTGTGGAGAGCTTTACAAGCCTGGGCCAGCTCTGAGCATTGATGAGGCCATGGTGAAGTTCAATGGGCGGCTTCACTTCAAACAGTTTGTCAAGTCCAAGCCCACACCATGGGGAATCAAGATATGGTGCTGTGCAGACCCAACCTCTGGCTACCTGTTGGACTTTGACGTCTACACTGGGAAAGCGCAGCGACCACTGAAGGGTTAGTGCTTTTTTTTAAATTTTGTTTTGGGTTTTGTTATATTGTTTTCTATCTGAATAGCACTTTATGACAGAAAAGCTGGTAATTTTTTCTTCCATTTTTGTGAAATGGGAATGGGGGAGGATGAGTAGAGCGTGGGTATACTAGAGAGACATACATTATTTTTTCAAATGGGATGGACTGGATAATTTTTTCCCCTGTATTTTCATATACCAACTCCCTTCTTGGTACATGCCTGACAATTGCTAAAGCATGATTACCCAGATAAAACCTGTACTATATTTTTTTGCACATGTACACAATTACTGCATATGTACGTGTACACTGTTGACACACTAGACAGATTCTCTCTTTTCTCTTTCTCTCTACAACCAAATATTCACACACTGACACACTTTTTTCCCCCTTTATCTCTTCCAATTAAACCACACACTGACATATCATTTGAATTAGTATACATTTTATTGCAGGTGGTCTTGGACATCATGTGGTGATGACTGTGGGCAAGAACTACCTGGGGAAGGGGCACCACTTCTTCCATGACAACTTTTTCACGTCTGTCGCCCTGGCTGACGAGCTTCTGACCGAGAAGACGCATTCATGTGGCACCATCCGCATGAACAGGAAAGGCTGGCCAGACGACTTGAAGGTCAGCAAGTCGGGGAAGGGGAAGAACGGCCAGAAGATGAAAAGAGGGGAGGTCAAGTTCCGGCAGCAGGGGTCGACAGTGGCTACCCTCTGGCAGGATAAGAGCACCATCGCTATCCTGTCCACCAATGTGGATCCAGTGCTGGGAAAAGCTCCTCGTCAAACTGGCAGAGGTGAGTAAATGTTTCTGTCTTTTCTTATCATTATTTTCATTGCAGTGTTTATCTGAATGGAAAATACATCTGTAGACAAGTGTGCCTGCATCCCATTGATGGCATTACAGGTAAATTTGTTTCTTTCCTTTTCTTTTGTAATTCTTTTTTATTTCCAAGGTTTTTTTGGTTTTGAAATATTAAGAACTTTATGTAAATGTTTTCATAATCCAAAACAAAAGGACTCAAAATCAGACCCTTTTGATTGCAGGCAGACGTGAAGATGTGCTGGTCCCACTGCCAGTCATCATCTACAACCAGAATATGGGTGGGGTCGATCTCCATGACCAGCATCGGGCCTACTTCCCTGTGGGTCGATCTTGCAGAAAGTGGTGGAGATACTTGTTCTGGTTTTTTTGTCCAGAGCAGCCTAATCAACAGCTTCATCATTTTCTGCAAGACCAACTCCCCCAGACCCAAGTCCAAGCGGCTCCAGGACCCGCTCTATTTCCGTATTGCCGTCTTCGAAGGGCTGGTGCGTGGCAGTGTCGTCACCAAACGGCAAGTGGCCATGCAGCCTAGTGTGCAAGGGCGTGCTGTCACTGATCCAGCTGAACACCCACTGGTTCGACTACCAGGACGGAAGAAGAGCTGTGTCCAGTGCCTGAAGATGGGGCGTCGGCAGCCAAGCGGCCACAGCAAGGAGACGGTCATGGGCTGCGTTACCTGCAAGGCTCATCTGTGCAAAGGGCATTGCTTTGCACAGTTTCATGCTCAGCTTCTGCAGTAGACTTTGTTCTGGGTCCTCTGGGTCATTTGCAAGCCATTAGAAGCATTTCTGGACTGCATCTTTGATTTTGAACTATCACACCTGTAAATTTTTGTAACGTTCACCATCAAATCTGACTTTATAATTTTTTTTGTGAGTAAAAAACAGAATGAACCTGAAAAAAAACTCTTTGTGTGAGTACTTCATTGTATGCACAATGCCAAAAAAGAGAATCCTTGAAACAAAAAAAGGTAATTATATTTTTAATTGATTTCTTTAGTTAGTAACTATCGAAAATTGCAAGAGTTATTTCCCTTGACATGGGATTTCATAGTATGGCTCACGTTGGGTGACGTGGGGGTATAAGGGTTAATGTATGACTCAGAGTTTATTGTTTCTCCTCTTGGCAAGAAATCAACCAGAATGACACCTTGAGCATCCCAAAAGACAGTCGCATGATTTTTCCAGCTGACTTTTCCGTCTTGAACTTTTTCGGTTTTGATGACAGGGTGGCGCCATTCCATTGACTGCCTCTTTGATTCCGGTTCATAATGATGAATCCATGTTTCATCACCGGTAACGAGCCATCCAAAGAAGGTGTTGTCTCTTTGACTTTGTTCAAGAAGTTCAGTTCAGGCATTGACCGTCAGTCTTGCATTTGGTAGTCAGCTCTCTCGGTACCCAATGGGCACACACTTTTGAAAACCCAAGTGATTCAACAATGTTATAAGCACTTCCATGGCTCACTTCAAGTTTTCTGCCAACTCCTCAAGAGTCATGCGCCTATCTTCTCTAATCAGAGCATCTGCTCTTGCTTTATTGGCAGGATTCACAATCCAAAACAACTAGTCGATGTTCTTTCCATATAAAACATCAATGGTTTCACATTCTTCAAACCAAAAGTCTTTGATTCTCCAAATTTCCTTTCATTTGACAGTAGAACTCAAAGATCCACTATTTTAAAAAGCTATTTCACACTTCCTTTCAAACTACTAACAGCTCAATCCTTAACAATTGAAAAAAACTCTGTTTCTGCTAACAACAGGCATGACTGACAAGCAGCTAAGACAACTGGCTTCTAGTCAGAAGGTCTGGGTTCAATTCTGTCCGGTTACTTCCCACACCTGGTGGATAAAGGGTGGCGATTTTTCTGATTTTCCAGGTCAAGATGTGTGCAGACCTGAGACAGCCTAACCCCCACCTTGCACATGTAAACACATGCAGAACATCAAATATGTATACTAAAGGTCCTGTAAATCATATCTGTGTCTGGTGACTTATGGCAACATGAAAACACCCACCACGCACACCTGTTGAAGACAAGAGTCTGCAGACAGTACAGTAACATACTCTGCCTGCACAGTGTATGGAAAACAATGTGAATACATGCATCTGACAAAAACATGCATCTGACAAAAACGTTATTTGAAAAAGAAAAAGATGCTGACCTTTACAGTTTCATAATTGATCAAAGAGTCGATGGCTTTGTTTCCAGCTTCTGAATCAGCCTTGTTCATGATGACCCGGAACTTGGTCCTGCAACCATGAGGTACGTACAGTAAAATCAAGGTGATGACTGGGACCGAATGGATCATGCAACACAAACACATCCCTCCCTCTGCTTCATGAAATGACTTTTGAGTGGCATTGGGAGCTTGAGAGGCGATTGTCCAGAGAGTGGTGACGCATCAGTGCTCTTGATCCCATCAGCACCCTCACAATGTTTCTTGTTAACTTAAGGTTGTCCCATAATCCCAAGATCACTGGGGAGGGACATGGTAGAGACCTCAACTTTTCTCTAGGCTATCATTATGAGAATTGTCTTTTCTCCCTTGCTGCTTTACTTTCTGCTCCATCTTCCAAACTACTTTAGTAGCACTGACCCCACACTGCTCATTTTAATTCTTTACCGGAGTTACTAGACTTATTTCAAGAGGGATTCACAGCGCTCAGACATCTTCATATGCACTCCACCCAAATCCGTCAGCAACTATCTGACAGATTTCCTGAGCCTGCACAAAACCCTATGCACTGGCAAGGTCTTGAAATAGGGAAATGGGGAGAAGAGACCTATCAAACACTAAACTGACACCACCAGAATGATGGAAACATTAAGACGGGCAGCGAACAGGCAAGTTTTTAAAGTTGCGGGCCTGGATCGAACTCAAGATATCAGATCTGAGTCCTTGGTTCTACCAACTAGCCTGCTAACCCTTCAACACATCACCAAACCCAAGATCATTCAGTCAATTAAGTCCACAGAACTTAAAAACCAAGGATATCAAGCATCCTTGAATCTGTAGAGTGTCAGATACCCGTTCACAGCTGGGTGGACTGGGGGCCACATGTACAATGTTAACCTTAAGCCAGACTGTAACCCATGCAATTACTAGGAGCTCTAGCTGTATGTAACCATGTCTCACACATATGGCGCAATCTTTCAAACAGCAGAATTGATTTCTAAGCACTTTTACTAGCTTTACCTGCACACCATACCGCTCTTTTCAAAGAGAAATCCATAAAGAGGTTGGCATAAACATTATGCATTCCTGTTTTCCACTAAAGCTCACAGATCTGAAACTGTTTTACAAAACATCGTGACTGCTCGTTATCACAGACTGATAAAGTCAATGTTTACATTAAATTATGTAAGATATCCTGCTGACATGCAAAATCATGTGTGTGTGTGTGTGTGTGTGTGTGTGTGTGTGTGTGTGTGTGTGTGTGTGTGTGTGTGTGTGTGTGTGTGTTTGTCTGTGTGTGTGTGTGTGTGTGTGTGTGTGTGTGTGTGTGTGTGTGTGTGTGTGTGTGTGTGTGTGTGTGTGTGTGCATGTGCACGCATGTGTATACATATAAGTATACAGGTGGGTTTTCCCCTGCTGATATTCTCCTTAACATCATCAATCCAGGTCTCCCTTGCTCTGCCTCTCAATATTATTTCATAATCATTACTATTACCATTACTGATACTTACCTCCACTGCGTGATGATGAAGGTGAAGGCGGTATAGGCAGTGATGCATCCTAGGGTCACCAGTGCAAAACTTCCTCCACATTTATAATACTGAAACACATCACAACTACTGAACATAGGCAGCATACAGACCGATTTTTCACCCACCATTCAAATCGACAACGAAAATCTCACCTGAGGTCATACCATGCAAAGTCAGAACAAGACTGAGGCAGCTGAAATGTGGTTTCTAACAGTTCCGTTGACAGCAAAGAAAACAAAGGAGACAGTCTTGAAAAAGGCAAACGCAAAAAGAGCACTAATGAAAAAGATTAGGAAAAGACAAGCAACATTTATAGGACATTTCATGAGGCAAGAGAAATTAGACCACTACTCACAACAAGAAAGCTGGAGGGAAAAAAAAAAGAGTACCAGGTAGACCCAGGGAGAAAACACTGGACGAACCTGCGGAGTGGATGAAGGCCGACAGGGTGGGAGATGTACTTGCAGTGACAAAAGACAGATTCATGTGGAAGGCCATGATTGCCAACGCCATGCGGAAAAGCACATGATGATGATGATGATGATGATGATGATGATGATGATGATGATGATGATGATGATGTCATACACCACCCACAAGCATTTAGCCTCATAACCAGACCAGTCAATGTGGCAAAGTGGCTAACACAACAGACTACTGAATGGGAGGTTGTGAGTTCAAACCTGCATCAGTCCAAAAGAATTACTGTTGGATTTTTTGGCCTTGACTAACTCCTAACCACAGTTGAGTATGCTTTGGACTCACTGGGAAGGCTGACATAACACAGTCAAGTCTCATCCACTCCAAGAATGTGACACTGAGGGTGTTGCTCAAATTTTCTGCCCAAAACCATGGGTGTCTGTATCTCTCAGGCCTGGCTAATACCGGAATAGTTCATGAAAGGGAGTCAACATATGTTTATCAAAGACATTTGCTGCATGTATGATTGTGTCTTGAAATGTGTACAATCTGACTGGCAATGTGTACAGCAGTATCGCCAATTGGTGACAAATCGACAAACTAAATGTTCACACACACGCATGCGCGCGCAAACACACACACACAAACACACACATGAAACACATATCTTCCCAATCCTAACCACCCTCCCCTCCAACACACACACAGACACACACTCACACATTCAAAGAACAACGCCAACCATTTTTCAGAGTTGTACAATCGGCTTATAAATTTTTTCAAAGCCAAACAAACAAACAAAAAGAAAAAAAAAACTAAAAAGAAACCAACTCACCATTATACCAGTGACTAAGGAGACTTCAAAAACAGTGGGCACCACATTGAACACCAAAGCACTCAGAACAAAATTGATCCCCCTGAAACAAAGTACAATTACAATATCATGATGACCTCCACAGTGCACTCTATAAATTTCTGGCAATTCTGGAATGGGGAGGAGCGAGACCCTCCAGAAAAAGTGGAGAGAAATATCCTACCAATATTGTATAACAATTTCAGACACATTAACAGTTTGTTAGGAATTTGTTCAAGAGGGGTTCATTGTGCTCAGACAATTCCATTGCGCTTCACCCAAATCTGCCAGCACTTACCGGGCAGATTCCTTAAACCTGGACAAAACCTTATATGCTGGCATGATCTTAACTGGAGAGAGGAAGTGTGGAGAACGGACCTATGGAAAACTAAGCTGACACCACCAGAGTGATGGAAACATTCAGATTTGAGGGGGAGAAGGGAACTATAAAACATCAACTTGACACCATCAGAATGATTGAAACATTCAGATCAGAGGGGGGGGAGAAGGGACTATGAAACATCAAGCTGACACCACCAGAGTGATGAAAACATTCAGATTAGAGGGGGGGGGGGGGGGAGAGAGGGACTATAAAACACCAAGCTGACACCACCAGAGCGATGGAAACATTCAGATCAGCCATGGGGGGGGGGGGGGGGGGGGGGGGGGGGGGGGGGGAGAAAGGACTATGAAACACCAAGCTGACACCACCAGATGGATGGAAACATTCAGATTAGAGGGGGGGAGAAGGGACTATGAAACACCAAGCTGATACCACCAGAGTGATGGAAACATTCAGATTAGAGGGGGGGGGGGGGACTATGAAACACTAAGCTGACACCACCAGAGTGATGGAAACATTCAGATTAGAGGGGGGGGGGGGAGAAGGGACTAGGAAAACACCAAGCTGACACCACCAGAGTGATGGAAACATTCAGATTAGAGGGGGGGGAGAAGGGACTATGAAACACCAAGCTGACACCACCAGAGTGATGGAAACATTCAGATCAGCCATGGGGGGGGGGGGGGGGGGGGGGGGGGGGGAGAAGGGACTATGAAACACCAAGCTGACACCACCAGTGATGGAAACATTCAGATTAGAGGGGGGGGAGAAGGGACTATGAAACACCAAGCTGACACCACCAGAGTGATGGAAACATTCAGATTAGAGGGGGGGGAGAAGGGACTATGAAACACCAAGCTGACACCACCAGAGTGATGGAAACATTCAGATTAGAGGGGGGGGGGGGGGGAGAAGGGACTATGAAACACCAAGCTGACACCACCAGAGTGATGGAAACATTCAGTTTAGAGGGTGGGAGAAAGGACCTATGAAAAACTAAACTGACACTGTCAAAATGATGGAAGCATTCAGACTGGGAAGCGAACAGACCAGTTCTTAATGTTTCAGGCTGGGACTAAATTCCCAATATATCAAATCTCGAGTCCACAGCTCTATCAAAAGAACCAGCCAATCCACGAAAAAAAGAAAAAAAAAAGGACAACCTGCGGCCCAGCCAAGAGTTGAACCTACAATCCCTGTGTTCTGAGTATGGTGCCCTTACCAACAGAGAGACCATCAACCGTACATTTTCACTGGACTGGACTGACACAAATATGACCCTTTTTACAAAATCTGCCATAAGTCATATAGGCCGTGCTGTATGAGAGGCCCCGAAAGGTAATCAAGGATCAGATGGTGAAAAATGGGAATTTTGCAGTTTGAGGAACACAAATGTCCATTCTATCATTTCCCATTCACATGTTTTCAAAACAATAAATTTCAGTGTTACAAAATAATTTTAAAGCTGACTTGGCTCTTTTTCATCCGTTTAGCCGTATTGTCTTGATAGTTGAAAATACATCTTGTAATATCAAATACCTGTTCTGATTCTGTTTTGGGTGAACCTGTTTTGCCTTGTTATATTAAATACACATTCTGATTCTATGTTTTTGCACCAATCTCGTCTTGTCTTAACTTGTCTTGTTATATTATATACACATTCTGATTCGATGTTTTTCCACCAATCTCGTCTTGTCTTGACTTGTCTTGTTATATTAAATACACATTCTGATTCTACTTTTTGAGTTTTTCTGATTCCTATTTGTTTGATCGTGGGCGGTCATGTTTGTTCTGAAAAACAAACAGTAAGACACCAAAGTTGACTGAACGCATGAAAATTGTAAATTACATTATATTTTATGTCATTAAAAAGTTTTAGTACATTTGGTTGAGATTTAGATCTGCTGCTGAGACTTCAACCAGTTTTGTGATCAAAATCTTTGAAGCTTTTTACCTCAAAATGCCAATCCTGCATTTAAAGGTTTTTAAACATCACAACTCCATCAACTTTCAAAGTAGAGAAAATAAAAAAACTGACATCATCATAATCTGCACAACAGTATTTTTTTAAGGTATGAAAAACTAAAAACATGCAAAATACAATTTATGGGTGATTTTGTGAGTCATTAATGGTCAGTCTCAGTTTTTAACAAAGCAAAATTAAAAAAATGAATGGCCCTTGCAGTCCTGAGCACTCTGAGGGGCTGCGTACACAGGGCTGCAGGCTGCTGCACTGAGACACAGGCAGACTATCTGCGATGAGACACAGGCAGACAGTATCTGCGATGAGACACAAGCAGACAGTGTCTGTGATGAGACACAGGCAGACAGTATCTGCCATGAGACACAAGCAGACAGTATCTGCGATGAGACACAGGCAGACAGTATCTGCGATGAGACACAGGCAGACAGTATCTGCGATGAGACACAGGCAGACAGTATCTGCACACAAGCAGACAGTATCTGCGATGAGACACAGGCAGACAGTATCTGCACACAAGCAGACATTATCTGCGATGAGACACAGGCAGACAGTATCTGCAATGAGACACAGGCAGACAGTATCTGCGATGAGACACAGGCAGGCAGTATCTGCGATGAGACATAGGCAGACAGTATCTGCGATGAGACACAGAGACAGTGCGTTGCAGCGTGTTACATCTGTGTGTGTGTGCATATCTCTGACACAGAGACAGTGCGTTACAATGTGTTACACCTCTCTGTCTGTGCATATCTCTGACACAGAGACAGTGTGTTACACCTCTCTGTGTGTGCACATCTCTGACACAGAGACAGTGCGTTACAGTGTGTTACACCTCTCTGCATATCTCTGGCACAGAAACAGTGTGTTACAGCATGTTACACTTCTCTCTCTGCATATCTCTGACACAAAGACAGTGTGTTACAGCGTGTTACATCTCTCTCTCTGCATATCTCTGAACAGACCAATCTGCTTTTTTTCTAAAACAAATAAGCGTGCATAGTGCCCATAGTTACGGGACCTACTTTTTTTTTTTTTCGTAACTGCTCTCCAGACGTATCTACCAGTGTGTTAAACAATGATCAATGATCACCAGTTTGCTTTAGATGGAAAGAATGAGATCTGTGAGGCTAATGCTGCGGGAGATCAGCATGGAATAACCAAAAAAAAAAAAAAAAAAAAGATAAAGAAAGAAACAAAGAGACTTTTGCTGCCCTCTAAACTAGCACATGCACACTCAGCAAGCAAGTAGTAGTATAAAAGTATACACACAATTCACACACCGACCTACATGCACATACATGCACACTCCAAACACACATGCACACACACACACTCACATACACACACGCACGCACATACGCACACACGTGCACACACACACACACACATACACACAACACACACACACACACACACACGACCTTAGAGTCTTCCAGCTCTTCAGCGAAGGCTGGTAAGAAACCCCAAAACCACGCAAAACAAACAACAAATACAACAGCTTCACCAACCTAGTTCCTCTATCAATAGCTTTGGACAGGGCCCCTGTCTGTCGTGAAAGGTGAAAGTTGAGGTCCAAGGAATGGAGGTGAAGGAAAACGTTCTGCGCCAGACGGCGAATAGAGCTTTGGGCTACTTTGGCGAACACTGCGTTCCTCAGCTCATTGAAACCTGCTGCTGTGGCCCTGGCTACCCCATCTGTAGCAATACAAGTGCTTTTTGTGATAATTTTGTTTATTATTGTCTTTTTTCATCCAGGGAGAAAATATATGATGGACTTGCAGAGTGGATGAAGACACAGACGGTGGGAGATGTACTTGCAGAGACAAAAGATAGATTCGTCTGATGGGCCATGATCGCCAATGACATGTGGCAGGGCACATCATGATGATGGTAACTGTCTTTTTTTTTTCAAATACTGACTCATGTGTATGACTTCCAATCAGAAGGTCTGGGGTTCAACCCTGAAGTGGCATCTTTGCCTAATGGATGAAGGGTGGAGATTTTTCCGATCTTCTAGGTGGACAATGTGCAGACCCAATTTGTGCCTAAACCCCTGTTTGTGTGTACACGCAGAATATCAAGTGTGCACGTTAAAGATCCTGTAAGTCATGTCTGTCTGAGTCTGGTGGTGTCTGGAAACATAAAAATAACCAGCATGCATGCCTACCGAAGATGGAGTACACAGACTGTGCAGCAGCATACCACCAGCACAGTATAGGCAAAGCTATGTGCATATGTGCATCTGAGAGAAAATTCCAAAGGTTTAAAAGAAAAAAAAAAAGACTCGATATGCAAGAGTATCATTTGTATGTGTGTGTGTGTGTGTGTGTGTGTGTGTGTGCGTGCGTGCATGCGTGCGTGCGTGCGTGTGTGTGTGTGTGTGTGTGTGTGTGTGTGTGGTGTGTGTGTGTGTGTGTGTGTGTGTGTGTGTGTGTGTGCACGTGTGCGTGTGTATGTGTGTGTATGTGTGTGTATAAGTTGAATGAATGAATACATATATGATATACACACATATGTAGCATGTATGAGATCATACAGAAGCATCTGCCTAAACAGCCAACATGTATCCAATGTCAGGTCAAGTTTACTTTCTATACAAAGCTAAATCAACACTTGAATTTCTCAACAGCAAAGCTAACACAAAAGTGCTGAAATCACATAAAGTGCCGTGACTATAAATGCAGTGATTAAGGTGAAGGCTTAACCCTTCCACTCCTGTAGCCTGTCCATAATCTGCAAAAACTTAACTCTCTCTTTGCTATTATGCGACGAGATCGCACCCAATCCCTTGCGACGGTTGGTTACTAACATGCGATCTCGTCGCACCCAACCCAGTGCGACTGTTCCTTACTAATATGCGATCTCGTCGCTGGCAACTTAAAATATTCATAGTTCAAAGTTCGATGGTCATGCGTCAATCAAAGTGGGTCAGGATCAGCAACTGACCATACCTGCGTGCTTTCCTCTGGTTGGCTGGCTATTTTTGGCTTTAGTTTGTCTTTGTGGAAAGGCTGTTGAGAGGCACTGTGGATAAACAGTGCGTGGCAGATTTCGTCTGCTGCGGCAAAATGGCGACTCCGTCTTCATCGGCGAGTACTTCGTCTCAAAATGTGCGTACACGACGTTTCACGGCTCAAGAAGTAATTGAACAGCTGACAACAAATGAATCCGATGTTGAGGATTACGAAGATGATGCAGAAAGTGATGGGTGGCTACCAGATAGCAATCACGACGACTCAAGTGCGGGGCATAGCAGTGATACTGAAGCCAGTGATCATGATTCGGCAGACGAGCCCGTTGCAGTCGGACTGGGTCAAATAGCCGACGCAGATCCGACGGAGGATGAATTTCTGCAATTCCTACTGACAGATTGGAACGAAGATTTTTCTTTTTTTCCAACACTGCCTGCTTATGGGGATGAGAGAAGTGGCCTTCACATCGACCACATGGACAGCCACGCCCCCTTGGATTTTTTCTCCGAGACGTTTGACAACAATAGTTTGGAGGCAATTGTTGAACAAACAAAAAGTACGCGAGGGAAAACATCGCTGCCAGGGGTGAGCTGAAAGAACACAGTCTGTTCAAACGCTGGCCAGAGCAGGGCATCACAGTGAATGACCTGTTAGGGTTTTTCACAATTTGTGTGCACATGTCTTGTGTACACAAGCCACACATCACTGACTACTGGTCAACCTGCCCCTTTCGCGATAGTTCTTTTTGCAGAAAAATCATGTCGAGGGACAGATTTCTCCTGTTACTTTCTGCCCTGCATGTCAGTGACAATGACAGCTACATCCCCAGGAACCAGCCCGGGCATGACCCTCTCCACAAGATAAGGCCAGTCTACGACCACCTTCGCCACAAGTACAGAACTTTGTACACCCCAAAAGAAAACATCTGTGTGGACGAAGCTATGTGTCCATGGAGGGGTAAACTTGGGTTCAGGGTTTACATGAGGGACAAACCTGTGAAGTGGGGTATAAAACTCTACGAGTTGTGCGAGTCAGACACAGCATATGTGTATGACTTTGAAGTCTTTGCTGGTATCCCACAGCTGAGCAATCGGCCTGTTGATGTGGTCTGCCGCCTAGCACAGCCTCTGCTGGGTAAAGGGCGGTCTGTGTACGTGGACAATTATTATTGTTGCCCCGAACTTGCAGACCGCCTTGTTGAGGAGGACACCCACACCGTGGGCACCATCCGTCCTAATCGAAAGGGCTTGCCGTCTCAGCTGAAAACCACAGCCAACCCTCCCAAGAGGACAAGTCCAGGCCTATAGACAAGGTGAGATTTTTGGTGTAATAAAAAATCCATATATAGGTCTATATATATATATATATATATATATATATATATATATATATATATATATATATATATATATATATACAATAAAAACTATATATTGTGCACAGTGATATAAATGTGTATGTGGTGGTGGGGAGCATGTTTGTGCATGCACGCATGCATGTGTGTGTGTATGTGAGTGTGTGTGTACATGTGTGTGTGACTGATTGTACATTGTACTTTACTATGTATGTGTTTTTATGTGTGTAACTGACTGTTTTTGAGTATGTGTATGAATTTGTGTGTACATGTGTGTGTACATGTGTGTGTAGTGTGTGTGTTGTGTGCACATGAGTTTGTGTGAGTATGTGTGTAAGGTGTGTGTGTGTGTGTGTGTGGTGTGTGTGTGTGTGTGTGTGTGTGTGTGTGTGTGTGTGTGTGTGTGTGTGTGTGTGTGTGTGTGTGTGTGTGTGTGTGTGTGTATGTGTGTGTGTGTGTGTGTGTGTGTGTGTGTGTGTGTGTGCGTGTGTGTGTGTCTGAGTTATTTCAGTCCTTGAACATCACTTTTGATTGCAGGAGCTGTGTCAGTGCTGAGGTGGATGGACAAAAAGCCGGTCCATCTCCTGACCACCAAGATGGACCCAAGGCAGATGAAGAATGTGGTATCCCGCACCAACCCCAACAACCAGAAAATGAAGCCGGAAGCTGTGCAGGACTACATCAACAACATGGCAGGGGTTGACAAAAGCGATCAGCTCATGGCATACAAACCATTTCATCGCAAGACCATGAAATGGTGGAAGAAAATGTTCTTCCATCTTTTCACCCTGACCATGATCCAGGCATCTATTCTTCACAACATCTACCACACAGGGCGTGGGGCAAGAAAGATGCCCCTGAAAGATTTTGTGGTGAAGCTTGGTCTTGCGATGAACGACAAGTACCAGGCTGGTGTTGCTGCTGCCGCTGAAGCTGCTGCCCGAGTTGCTGCCCAAGCTGCTGGCCGCCCTCCTGGTCCTGGTCCTGCTGCCCAAGCTCCTCCTCCCCAGCCCGGTCCTTCTGGTGTGGCCCAAGCAAGGCTCAGTGGAACCGGTCACTTTGCTGAGCAGATTGGCAAAGTTGCTTCAGGCTCTGGCAAAAACAAGTTCAGGGTCTGCCAGGTCTGCTACCACAGATCCAAACGACATGAGGGTGTGAGGGTGCGCAAGTCAAACAGCCAGTGCTCCAAGTGTGGTGTCGCATTGTGTCAGAAGCCCTTTCAAGGTGGTGGTGATACAAATATCACATGTTTTCAACTTTTCCACACCATCCAAAACTATGTTGATTATTGAGTGTGTGTGAGTGTGTGTGTGTGTGAGTGTGTGTGTGTGTGTGAGAGTTGGTGTGTGTGTGTGTATATGTGTGAGAGAGTGTGTGTGTGAGTGTGTGTGTGTATATGTGTGAGTGTGTGTGTGAGTGTGTGTGTGTGTGTGTGTGTGTGTGTGTGTGTGTGTGTGTGTGTGAGTGTGAGTGTGTGTGTGTGTGTGTGTGTGTGTGTGTGTGTGTGTGTGTGTGTGTGAGGGCTACACCCGGTCAGTGACAGTGAACTATCAGTGAATCTGAATGTGATTGCTTATCATTTCTACAATGTGGCTGTTTCCCATGGACATATGAAATCAACATTATGAAATACTGCAGTGTCAAGTGTGATTGTGTTTATTGGATAAATCACCTTCCACAAACAGCAAAGGAGCAAATTAGTGAGTCATTTTGCACTGATTTTGTCTTTTTAGATTTCTAACCACAGAATTACAAAGTCTCCAATCTGTGTCTTCTAACATCTTTTTTCTTTGTTATTATTACTAACCCTTATAGCAGGCAGTGTGCCTCATTCAAAAGTGTGAGCGAGTGTGAGAATGTGACTTTTCCTATGTCACACCTGACATATAAATGTAAGCGTACACTCTTGTCAGTCTGCATAAACATTTTTCAATGTTATTTCTTGCCATCAGTAATGTTTGTTTTGAGAAAAATCTCTTATCAAAATTTTTTTACTATTTGACCAAAATCTACCCCATTTTTGTGATTTTTGAAAAAAAGTGCTTTTTTTTAAAAGCTATCAAAAATCAAATATATTAAATTCCATGCATTGAAACTTTGCCTGGCATTAGTTTGGTATGTTGTGCACATTATCTGAAAATTTTACAGTCCTATCTATTATAGTTTTTTTTTTACAATTTTTTTTGTAACCTATACAAACGGCCAGTATACAGTGTTTGTGAGGGGAAGAAATTGGCCAGTATAGAGTGTTTGTAAGGGGAAGAAACTTGCCAGTATGGAATGAGTTAACCCTTTCACTCCCTCCCCCTATCCACCAGGGGGAGGGAGTGAAGCAGGTTGATAGGGGGAGGGAGTGCTGGTTGATAGGGGAAGGGAGTGAAAGGGTTAAGTTTCACTTTGCTATCATGGCTGACAATACAGAATGCTGACAGATAGGGCAAGGGAGTCAAAAGGTTAATGATGTCTCACATCCAATCATGATGGCTGCAGCAGCTGTCACCATGGTACTGGAAGGGTCGCTCAAATGGAGCCAGTTGTTCGAGTCGTTCAGATAGTCCACCCCATACTTGAAAATGAACGGCACTTGGACGTTCACAACCTTACAAAGACATCAAAAAGAAACAATTCTGTTAATGATACAAGTGAAAAAGTACGGAGAGACAAAATGCATGTGAAGAAAAGCAGTGTGACAGAGCCAAAAGGTCGAGTC
>CM060311.1:23962288-23969788 GCA_030674185.1 Monoplex corrugatus | reverse complement strand
TTCAGAAACACTCACACAGTTCCCACAGTGTTTTGTGTGATAACAAATGGATACCATGTGTGTGTGTATGTGGGGGGAGGGTCTTTCTTTTTGAACAGACAATTGTTTATTTTTTTCTTCAGACTTTTTTTTCCCATAGTTGTCATTTTGAACATTTACCAATATGTATAATATTATACTATAACAATTTGGACCATACTGTGTACTTACAGTGATGTTGAGTAAACACTAACAGAAGTTTTTGTCAGTGTTTTACAGGTTTTATGTGTTGTAACATGTGTATGTTTTTAGAAACTTTTATTTTCTGTAAAACCACCATCCGTTATATCCCTGGCCATCTTCCCAATGGCTAACAAAATTACACTATTGTTATATAGCATTATAACTTGGGGTAAAATGAAAGAGAAGCCATAAAATCTAAGTCATATGTCAACAAATGAATAAGCAGTGATTGCGGTACTGAACCTACCCCAAATAGTAAAATTATGCCCCTTTCCAGTAGAATTGGGGTACCCCCAGTAACATACAGATTGTTACACAGAGGGACATTTATTGACATCAGTTTGAATCCCAGGTGTTTGTAATATTGCTGAGCAAACACCAAAAGGTATTTTGCTTTGTTCAGTGGGCTTTTATGTGCTGAATTGTACTAAAACTCTCAAATTGAAAACAAAACAAAAACTGATTTATCACATGTTATTAGTGTGAACCATCATCATTACCAACAAAATCAAATTAGAATGATGTGAAATTGTAAACAAGGGTATAAGGAAGAAGTCCACAAAAAATCTAACAAATAACTCAATAAGTGGATGAGTAATGTACATGTTAGTGAACATACTGCAAAAAGCATGATTATGCCCCTTTTTTCCTAAAAAATAGTACTCCCAATTATGAGCAGATTATGATCAAGAGCAACATTCCTTGGGATTTATATGACTGTCATGTGTTAGTGCTGATGTTGAATAAATAGTAAAACCACTTTTCCAATGTTCTGACTCATTTTGTGTGGCACAGTGTATTTGTGTATACTCGAAAGCTGTTATTTTTTGGTAATTTTTTGTAGTTATGTCAGTTTCTGCTATACTAATTATCAACATAATCAAGTTATTTTGACAGGACATTGTAGACCAATGCATAACAACAAAACATGCAAAACATCTGAGAGATCTGTCAAGAAATAAATGAGCAGTAACCATTTTATTGAACCTACCCTAAAAAGCTAAATTTTACCCTGGCAAGCTGTTATTCGAAAGTGCTATTATACTGAGCATTTAAGGGGTTAATATTAAAATAAGTCACATGTTTCACAACTAGCTATCTTTATCAGATACAGATTATTACAAGAAAAAGAAGTCATAAGTATAACATCTCTTAATATTAAAACAAGTCACATGATTCACAACTAGCTATCTTTATCAGATACAAATTATTGCAAGAAAAAGAAGTCATTATAACATCTCTTAATATTAAAACAAGTCACATGTTTCACAACTAGCTATCTTTATCAGATACAAATTATTACAACAAAAAGAAGTCACTTTCAAAGTGACCAAAAACCCAAGAGGAGGGTGAAAAGGAAAGAAAACTTTAAAAAATGTATACAAAATCTTAACCAGAGAAAAGACTTGTAATTAGAAAACGCAAGAGAACCAACTGTGTCATCTAACAGGAACATTTACTGTTTAATACATACACAGACAGACAAACATGACAACCAACTAAACAAAACCCCACCACCTAATCTACACATATTTTACCTTTGCTCCCACAAGGAGGGAGAGAGCAGTGACGACCCTGACCCTGATGCCAGTGTTACCCTTGGGCCAGATGTAGGTCATCATTGCACGCAGAATATCTGTGCCTGTCACATCCTTTTCTTGCGGCAAGCCTCGAATCTCTTGGGGGTTCAAGTTCGATGCACCTGGATGCCATAGTCGCTCTGGTAGAAAGCGCCTGGTCACCTGGTAATATTTTATAACAGAATGATAATGATATCAGTTTTAACTTTTTCAAGATGACGTCTCAGCATTTGGAATTAATTCTGTATGCACCGACGTGATATCACCGGTGCCATGAGATAATATAATAATAATAATAATATACAATATTTTATATAGCGCAAAATCTTGAAAAAATCAAATCTAAGCACTAAAACAGACACACACACACGCACGCACACACACGCATGCGCACACACACACCGCACACACACACACACACACACATGCACACGGCTATAAATGGGGAGAAAGAATAAAAGCAATGGAAAATTATAGAGAGCACATTATATACAATTATATATTACAATGTGATTCCCCTCCGAGTGGAGACAGGCTGCAGAGGGGATTGAGTGAGGTCAGGATTTTATGCAGAGGAGAAAAGGTGAGTTTTGAGAGCGGACTTGAAGGAGACAAAAGTAGGTTGCTGACGGACTGAGAGAGGAAGTTTGTTCCAGGAAAGTGGACCAGAAACAGAGAAGGCTCGTGGACCATAGGTATTGAGCTTAGTGCGTGGAAAGCGAAAAGTCAGAGGATCGGAGGCAGAGCGGAGAGTACGTGAGGGAACATAGATCTCAAGTAGGCTTGACAGGTAATCGGGGGCTGCGTTATTGAGGCTTTTGTAACACATGGTATCTAGTTTGAACTGTATGTGCTTTGATACAGGGAGCCAGTGAAGTTGGTGCCAGGAGAGGAGATATGTGGTCAGCTTTTTTCTTTTTTAGTACAAAGCTTGCAGCATTGTTTTGAATGCGCTGCAGGATGTGAATGGTGGAGGCAGGAAGACCAGACAGGAGTGAATTGCATGATTGAGATGGAGAAGATCCAAAACAATCATGGCACAAGCTTAAGCCTGCACATATCAAATACAGCCATAATAAACAAGATGGTCAAACCATTCTAATAATCTCCCTTTTTAAACAAAAAATTATACACAGTATACAAAATTAGTCGAGCCATTCTAATAATCTCCCTTTTTAAATAAAAAGCTACATATATACAATGAAGTTAACATCAGACAATTTAACACTGAAGAAACTTCAGCTGTAATCAAACCTGAAATGCAGTAAACAATGGTAGTTGTCACAACAAAGAAAACACAATTATAAAATTTTCAGAAGTTCCTGACAGTGTAGTTCACACATCATCCCCGAAGAGTACAGAACTTTTGCTGTCGTATGATCTTGACTTCGGCACCATACCTTCTAAACTTCGTGAAACCTAAACAGTCCAAACCTCAGACCATAATCTGATAAAGACTTATCCTTTAGGGAGCCTATAAAATCTTGTTTACTTATTTTTGTCATTGACATACATCCCTCTCTGATGACGTAAACTACCCTCCCTCCCCCCCCCCCCCCTTCTTTTTTATTTTCTCCTTTTCAAGGAGATAAGAAAAACAACACACTGCCTCTTCCATGCCTAAAGTGAAGTCAAGTTAAGCTCTTTAACCCTTTGACTCCCATACCCTATCCACAAACTGCAAAAATTTAACCCTTTGACTCCTTCACCCTATCCACCAGCTTCCTGCAGGAAGTTGGTGGATAGGGTGAGAGAGTCGAAGGGTTTAGGTTTTGCTTTGCTGGCACTGTTGACGATGCAGGATGCTGGTGGACAGGGTGCCAGCGTCAAAGGGTTATTGTCAGTGGTTTATGGGAGCTGTCACTGGAGGGCCATAACGATGGTGATCTTACCGAGGGGTTTCACTTGGTCTGGCTGCACGACTGAATGATTACTGTCATTAGAGGAGGGCTTCGCAGGAAGTGTCCTTAGTAAGATGGATCAGAACAGGAACTGCTGAACACCACCAAAATTACTCTACAGCAGTGCACAGTCTTCCCTGGTGAGTGGCTCCATGGCAATTGGCAGACTAAAATCTCTCTGATGAGCGGGAGAAAACACTGTTTTTTTTAAATCAGTCATGTACAATCGTAATACTGGATCCATGACTAAGGCATTCTTACATCAGTCAACATCTAACCAAAAACAAATGAACAAATACAAAATAAAAACAAAAACAAAAAACAATACCAATGAACAAAATAAAACCCAATAGCTGTGCCAATGAAAACTTAATATGTAATGGACTTTGACTAAAAGAAAAAAGGAAACAGAACAATAACATTAATGTACCATACATTACTGATTAACAATAATAATAACAGCAGTAGCAGCAGCAGCAACAATAGAATAACAATGATGATAATATCAATAATAGTAATAATGACAATGATAATAATAATATTCAAGAAGATGAGGAAAACATACAATACCTTCTGAAACAGTGATGTGTTGCCAAAAGTCACATTCTGATGCCTGTTCACCTGTCCTCGTTTGTCCCCATGCTGCTGGCTCTGTAATTCAAATGCATAAAAAAATAACTACTTTAGCCATGCAAAGTAGAGAGACAGTGGCAAGGCCAGCCTCTTTTCTTATAAATCACATCAAAATAAGGACAGACAGACAGAAAAGAGGAAGAAAGGAGCATGTAAACACACACACACACTCACACAGAGCACCACCACCACCACAAACAGAAAAGCAAATCACACACACACACACACACACACACACACACACACACACACACACACACACACACACACACACACACACACACACACACACTGATAAAAACAACAACAATGCTTTGACTCCTGCACCCTAACCACTAGCTACAAAAACTTGTGCTTTGTTATCATTGATAACAATGCAGGATGCTAGTGGATAGGGTAAGGGAATCAAAGGGTTAATTGCAAAAAATTTGAATGAAGATTTTTATTTTAGTCTGACTTATAAACTTGTCTATTTTGATTTCTTCTATATGCCACCTGAACACTACTGGTTCTGATTCCCTTAAGTATCGTCATGACTCATGACCTAAATTTCTGATCATTTGTGAAGTTGTGCTAAATATTTCTGTGGAAATACAGTTACCAGAAATTCAACTGCTATGCTCTATAACAATCAATAATTATATATGGAGGGAAAACATTGCCGCTAACCCATTTATCACTTTTGTTGACAGGAGTTGACTTACAGCAGTTCACAAAATGTAGTCAACTGTAGTCGACCTGGATGACAACACTTTTTTATTCTACATGAAGGTTGTGACAGCTGAGTCACTGGACTGCTTCAAGTCCAGGCTGGCCTCCCATCTCTAAACCTGTAACAACCACCCCCCTCCCCATCACCCCCAACCCTCCCCCTTACCCTCCTCCTGACCACTACTCCCTAAATAACCCCTCCCCCTGCCATCCCTCCCAGTCATTTTTCCACCCCTGCCCCCCTCCCCCTGTTACTTTTTCACCCCCACCCCCACCACCCCTCACAACTCTCTCGGACCTAGCCAAGTAGCGGTGATGAAGGCTGAGGCACTGCTGGTAGGGGCTTGACCCCGGGTACCTCCAAGGAAATCAGACTGGCTCAGTTGGAGTTGCGAAAATGTTCCAAATCCTCACCACAGCGCAATCTTCGGCAATCTCCCCAAACTACGACAAAACCATCAGCAGAATGATGTTGGCCGTATGAAGGAAGAAGAAAAAGAAGAAAAGGAATGAGAAGACAGAAGGTGAGGTTCCAAAATTATGAGAATATGACGGGTTTTAAATGAAGCTACTGAGGCCACCCACTGATCCAGTGCTCTGCTTGCGCACTTGCTGTCTCAGGTCTATACATGGCGGTGCAGTCTGCCTGGAGGATCAGTGTTACTCTGAAGAATTAAAACTGTCCTGGTGTGAATGAATGACATTGTCCATTGAAAAAAAAAGAAAAAAGAAAAACTACCATTTGGACTATAGCTGTTTCAAAAACCAAAAGCTAAAACTTCAAGGAAAAGTGTTGATCAAACATACAAAGAAGAAAAAATAAGTGCTGACCCATTTACATTATGGGAGTGCATACTCAGATACTGGGGGTGGTATGACTTGCATTTTTTTTAATTAGGACCTTATGCATAAGTTATGGCCTACTCACGACCTAACCTACTACTGAACTAGGTACTAATATCACTGTTATAGCGTTAATTCAATTCATTCAATGATTGTAAAGGATGAATGAAAACAGTGTCTGAGTGTAAACTTTAAAAGAAAAACACTTTGCATAATTAAGGATAGCGTTAATTCAATTCATTCAATCATTGATTGTCAAGGATGAAGGAAAACAATGTCCGAGTGTAAACTTTAAAAGAAAAACACTTTGCATCAAGGAAAATCAGTTTTACTTTGTGCTACAGCCACTTTCGTACGGGTTTTCTTCCAATTCCATCGACTTTCGAAACTTTCTGCACGCAGCTGAAAGCTTCACAAGTTACACGACACATCGGCTTCTTTCATATTCATCTTTTATTCTATAATTCTTTATGATCTTTTCTCAGAAAAGCGTGACTGGCAGTGACAATTTCTCTGACCTTTTGCGTAAGGTAGACATGTTGGTTGATCTGAAGAAAACGTTTGCATCGTGTGTGGTGTAATGTACTCAGCTGCCTACAGTTGTGACCGTGTTTCGCACAATCAAGTAACGAAAATCGACCTCGTCCCGACCCCAATACTCGGCAGCAGACAAGCACCACGGCCATGTTTGTTACAGTGGCCTCCCTTTAAAAGAAATAAAAATAAATATCCTTGAGTTACTTCCCCTCCCTGTGCGTGTGCGTATGTGTGTGTGTGTGCGTGCGCGCGCGTGTGTGTGTATGTGTGCGTTCCTTCCCCCCCCCCCCCCTTGTCTCTGTCTGTCTGTCTCTCTCTCTCTTTCACATACATCTGCAACCACGGTGTGCATGATTACTTTTGTTGTTGTTGCTGTCCCAACTCCTAACCCACAACGTTCATTTCGTCTGCAAACCTGTGCGCATAAAGTCTAACATTATTTTTCCAAAAAATATTTCATAGCGTTCCGATTATTGTCGGATGTATGTTCAACATACAACATAACATTGTAGGCTATTTAAATTATGAACGCATTTTGTTTGGTTTACATAGTGCAGGCGGTATGTTTCTGCACAGTCTGCATACTCCATCGTCGGTGTCCCGGGTCTGTACAGAGCTCTCTGTTTTCAATGTTTCCCATAACTTAAAACCATCGGACTCTGAAATGACTTCCAGAACTGTTTAACATTCATATTTTATGTACGGTGTGCCTATATATATTGTGTGTATAATTATACATATCCATATATATATATATATATAATATATATATATATATATGTATATATATATAATATATATGTGTGTGTGTGTGTGTTGTGTGTGTGTGTGTGTGTGTGTGTGTGTGTGTGTGTGTGTGTGTGTGTGTGTGTGTGTGTGTGTGTGTGTTCTTTTTCTTCTTCTTCTTCTTTTTCCTCTTTTTTTTTTTTTTTCTTCTTCTTCTTCTTCTTCTTCTTCTTCTTCAGTGTGCCTATGCACACGAACTTGAGATAAATGGGTTTAGTCACTGAGTCTATAACAAATCTGCACACATTTGGACGTGGGAGATCCGAAAAATCTGCATCCTTTATCCA
>CM060311.1:23904788-23957288 GCA_030674185.1 Monoplex corrugatus | reverse complement strand
GAAACCTTAGTTATCACTGATTACATCGATATGCAACATGTATATGTTTGCAGTGTTGTCAGTTAAATATAACCCCGAAAACAGATATCAACAAACACGGATTTACCGACCCGAGGCTTTGCGAGGGCCGATTTGCGTGCCGTGGGGCGCTGCTGTCATTGCGGTTCTCTGGCGCCATATATAATGCGTGTAGGCGCAGCGTTTGCTTCATTCGACTATTCGACACAACAACGACTAGTACGGAACGTCTCTCCGGCACACGCTTACAATTACTCTATCATCATGTCTGATGCCGCTGCACCTGCACCTGCTCCTGCCAAGAAGGCAGCCAAGCCCAGGAAGCCTGCAAAACCAGCAGACCACCCAAAGTACAACGTTATGATCGCCGCTGCTGTCACCTCGCTGAAGGAGCGTGGTGGTTCCTCCAGACAGGCCATTCTCAAGTACATCATGGCCAACTACAAGGTCGGCACTGAGGTTACCAAGGTCAACGCTCGTCTCAAGACCTCCCTGAAGGCTGGAGTGAAGGCTGGCACCCTCAAGCAGGCCAAGGGCACTGGAGCCTCTGGATCTTTCCGTCTGGGAGAGAAGAAAGTTGCCAAACCCAAGAAGGCCAAGAAGCCCAAGGCTGCCAAGAAGCCTGCTGCCAAGAAGGCAAAGAAGCCTGCAGCCAAGAAGGCTGCCAAGCCCAAGAAGGCTGCTGCCAAGAAGCCCAAGTCTCCTGCCAAGAAGGCTGCCAAACCCAAGAAGACCAAGTCTCCTGCCAAGAAGGCTGCCAAGCCCAAGAAGCCAAAGACACCCAAGAAGGCTGCTGCCAAGAAGCCTGCCAAGAAGTAACTCCTTTGCCTTCTCCTTTTTCTGGCCCATTTTTGGGCCCCACATCTTCCCAAGTGGGATGGACATCTGTATTGCAAAACGTTGATTTTAAGCTTGCTTTGTCATTTGTTGTAGCCTACCTCTCGGAATGTGTGTGTGTGTGTGCTGCATTGTTTGTGTATTGGGTGGTTTTAAGTGTTTGTAGATGGTGTTGTGTGTGACGTTTGTGTGTGTGTGAAGGTGGTGTGTATCACAGTATGTGTGCGTGCATTCTGTGGTTTTGTGTGTACGTGGTGTGTCACTGTGTACGTGTATGTGCTTGTAAGCGATGTGTGCCTGCGTGTGCGTGCATTTTTGTTGTGTGCATGCGTGAGTGTAGGTAGTGTGTTAATGCGTGTGTGTGTGTGTGTGCATGCGAGTGTTATGCGTGTTGTGTGTTGGTGTTAATGAGTGCCTGTGAGTGTGGGTGAATGAGTGTATCGAGCATGTGAGTGAGTGGTGTTAATGTGTGAGTGTATCGAGCGTGTGTGTGTGCGCGTGTGTATGAGTTAACGTTACATGTCTGTGAGTGCATGAGACAAAGACTGACAAGAATAGAAAACAGCAAAATTGGATTAAATGGCAATGGTATCCTGCACAGTATGCCGCGCGGCAAATGAGCCAGCGTTGCAGTGTGATGTAGCGGCCGAGTAGCCTATCTAGTCGACACTGGCACACTTCGGCCCACTGGCTCGGTTGCCAGACACGCTATGCCTATGCTGTATAGCGTGTCGTAACAACACGGCCTGCTGCCTGATCCTCGTTTATAATGACTGTTGTAGAGGAGACAACAATGCCTCGTATAGTCTCTCTCACACACGATAGACGCTCACGGGCTTGCTTGCGCACACACACACACTCACATATACACATACACACACTCGCACACACGCACGCACACACACACACACACACACACACACACACATATATATACGTTTGTTTGCATGTAGCTTGAGAAACTGAAACACTCACACATGCATACACACACACGCAGGCACACGCAGGCACACACACACACACACACACACACACACACACACACACACACACACGCACACACACACACACACACACCCCTCATCTGCATGAAAAATATTCATATCACTTGAAAATATTTACTGATGGCTCTGTTCTAGATGATGGAGCAGCAGGCGCTGGTTTTATAATTCCAACTTAAAAGTAGAAAAGGCTTACTCTTTAGGACAGGGACACTCAATCTTCACGTCTGAATTAGTTGTCATCCTAATGGCACTGAAATATATAGTAGATCTACCCATAGATATACATGTATTTAGTATCTTATTATGTGTAGATTCGAAATCTGCATTACAATCCCTGACGAGCTGCAAATGTAAAGTAAATAGTACGTTAATATTTGAGATAAACTTTTTAATTCATTATAATAACAAATAATACTCACGTTACTTTTGTTGGATTCCATCACACTGTGGTATCATAGATAATGATCGAGTCGATAGAATCGCTAAAAGTGCAGCAATGAATAGGGCAGGCAGAACTAAATTTGATTTACGACTCTCTGAACATGAAATGAATGTTATATTAGAAAAGAAAGTAAAAGCGCAGTGTCACTATCGCCCCTTCATCGTAAATTACCAGGGTTTTACAAGACTAGAAATAACTTTAGCTTACAGATTATATCTGGACTCACTTCGGATTAGGCTCAATAATACCATCAAATGTGTCTGTAATGAGTCTATAACAGTTAAACACCTTTTGTGTTGTCAGCGAATGCGACCTTATTTCCCTGTATCATTTTTAAAATTGAAACAAAAACACACTGATTTCACTTTGTATTTACACTTTGCTAGGCATTTACTGCACAGTCCTGTAGGTCGTTTTCTTTGATTAATTAAGACTGATTGTTTTTATACCTGTAACTCCCACCTTCCTCTGTTTGTTTGCTTGTTAGTTTTATCATTACTCCTCGACTGTTACAATGTTTTTATTCGGTAAGATTATCCTCTTCTACCCCTCTACCCCACCAGATAATCACAGATGGTTTGTCATAACCCAGCACGGGACACGCTCGTTGCATGCGCATGCGTATACGTGCACACACTCACACACACACAGACACACGCGCGCGCGCGGTTACATACACACATACAGCTCTGAGCAATCTGTTAAAGCCTGATCGTTCTAATGTTATGATTGCTTTTCTATTGTCCTATAATTTTTTTTAATGTTAATTAATATGTTAAACTGTCTTTATGATTTCGTAGAATCTTCCACCCCATAGACACCTTTTTTTTTTTTTCGTCTAAAAGCACATATGTGAACAGACGTTAAAAGAAATAACGAACGAACACACACACACACACACACACACACACACACACACACACACACACACACACACACACACACACACACACACACACACACACACCACACACACACACACACACACACACACACCAATTTACATTTGCTTTTGATGATGTGTTTGTAGCTTGTGGACACAAATGTGACAGCAGCACAGCCAAGTCCCAATGACAGACTGGATCCCATGAAAGGCCCACAGACTGGCTAATCACCTGTAGTTTCAGTTTCAGTTTCAGTTTCTCAAGATGATGTCTCTGCACTCTGAATAAATTCCATATGCACTAACGTTACAGGTGCCATGTGATGGAGAAGATCCAGAATGAACACAGCACAAGCCTGCACAAAAACCCACGAGCTGGCCAGGTCCTGAGGTCCTACCTAGATAGTGTCATAACCCTTGGGTCGTAGGGGAGTGAGGTGGTAGAGACCAACTTTTCCCAGGGCCAGCACCACGAGCGCGGCGCCCATCCCCTCTCCCTTGCTTCAAATTCATATTCACATTTTTTTTTTTTTACCAGGCTTTCAGAAAGGCAAGAAGGTTCATTGGTTTTCAAGGGGTGGGACCTGGAAAATCAACCTATCTCTCCAATGTTTTATACCAAGGCAGCCGGGCAATGCCCTGCTCTTCACGATTTTCTACTGCCGTGGGATCTTAAGCGTGAGCAGCCAGAAGGCACACGGGTCCGACTCGTTTTTCGTCCCCTTCCAAAGGTCTAGACGTTCAGTTTGATTTTCCGGTCAAACTGAGGAGAAATATCGAGGCTTCTACGGGGAACAAACCCTGGAGTTTTAGTTATTGGCAGGCGAAGGTCTGAACCATTCTGCCATTCTTCTCCCAACGACCCACAGACTGGCTAATCACCTGTAGTGTCAGCGATTTTGCGCACCTTTTCGCCTTTTTCAGTTACCACAGCAGCGACAAACTAGGCACCAACTGCGTCTCTCATTCCAGTCATGTGGAAGATAAACCTATGCATGTAGACCCTACAATACTTTCATTTTTCTTTCTCCTCCCCCCCCCCCCCCCATTCATCCTTATGTTTTCATTTCTTTCTCATCCCCTTCTTTTTCTTCACCAGTTTTTGTACCAGTTACTTCAGTCATATCAGCATCATTTGTCTCTAAAAATGGTTAAAATTGTAGTGTTGAATGGACTGAATTCTCATAGTTCCTCTCCCAGCGTAGGTTTATCCATGGAGATAAGTAGCATAGTGAAAGAGTGTTCGAAAAACACAGAATTCGCCAGCGTCAACAAAACACTAATCCACATGCCTATTGAAGCGGTTATTTTAAAAATCATTTTTATGTACAATGTGTTAGGCATCTTCATCATGGTGTCATAACGGTGCCATTAAGATACATGTATGCCTCCTTATCTAAACAACAAAACTACTGACTTCTTTGAAATGAAAAATATGACATCAAAATGTGTACTGGTCCTATTTTTACATCTAATTTGTCTCTCAGCAGAGACGGCCATTATCCATAATTATTGAATTTGTTGTCTGTCAGCCAACGGCGTTCCATAGCTGTCTTTATTCAAGGCCTGTCCTTTTCCACGTGTGTACAGGCCAGCAAGATACTCACATTTCACTCTTTTAGAACAAAGGAACTTGGACATAAAGGAGAGCCAAGACATGATATGGCATCACCGTATGGTTTAGACGAGTTTCTTGGGCGCAGCAAATCAAGCTAAAGCTAGATGCTAATGGCTAGCTAATTTAGAGTAAGCGTGTGTACAAAAACTGGTCGCAACAAATCTTGCAAACCTAGCTAATTCAAGATGGCGGAACGCATGAAAAAACACACGTGAAGTTTCTTCTTCTGAGTGACATTGTAGGCGACCCTTTGCTTGATGTCTTTTCAATGCTGATAAACATCATAACCACTTTGCGGCAAACGTAATTACAACGGCAACAGAGGACAAATATGTGAATCCTGCTGCACACGCGATCCGAGCGCGGAGACGTCATCTTGAGAAACTGAAACTGAAACTGAAGCTCGGTATATCGGCTGACTGTTGAGCTTTATGTCCCAAATAAAGCAAACAGGAATAATTTTTTTTTTATAAATACAGAAACAACATCAATAAGAAATTTTTCACAACGTTATACATTATTTATTGTTATATTGATACTGTCTTAAAAGTAACACTGTGCAGGTTCCTGAGGTATGGAATGGCAGTGTTTTTCCCCCTGAATCAGATGTCAAAGAAATTTAAGGGTATGGAAGAGACAAATGTAGAGTGAATGAGGAAGAATGTGGTGATCACACATGTTTTTGTTTTTGCAGTTTTTTTTAAACATAATTTTTGTTTTTGTTTTTAGGTTGTTTGTTTGATTGCTTGCTTGGGTATTTTTCTTAGTGGAGCAGGGATGGAGAATAGGCTGAGGAAATTAGAGTGAAGGGGACGACAAAATTGGTTAGAGAGTGGTTGGGGACTGTCACAGTAGTTTGTTTGTTTGTTTGTTTGTTTTTTTCCTTTTCTTATTTGGGGACAGGGGTGTTTCGTGGGGTAAGAGCGTGTTGAATTTTGCCAAGTGGGACAAAACTCACCTGTCCATTTATAGTTACCTGGGCCTGTGTGTGTATTTTTGCGTGATTTTTGTATTTTGGTTGTGGACAGATGTTCCTGTCCAAATCATGTTTGTGGTCTATGTTATGGTTTACGTGGGCTTGTGTATGTGAAAATTTTGTGTGCTTTTTGGGCTGTTTTCTGTGAACAGAGTTCTGTCAACTTGATGTGTTGGCTGGAGAAGTGAAGAGTTGCCAGTTGGCGTTTGGTGCCCCTCACCTCCGGATGGTTTACAGCTAATGGGGTTAGGGCCCGTTTCTGGTCAGTGGTTGCGTTTTGTAGATGGACTTTGTGTCCTAGAGCTGGAAGTTTATGTTGGCTGGAGAAGTATAGAGTTGCCAGTTGGCGTTTGGTGCCCCTCACCTACGTGTGGTTTACAGCTAAGGGGTTAGGGCCAGTTTCTGGTCAGTGGTTTCGTTTTGTAGATGGACTTTGTGTCCTGGAGCTGGAAGTCCTTCTATGAGAGGCCGGGTGTAGATCCGGCAGACTTCTCTGAAGGAGCGTTGGAACCAGAGGCTGGGTGGAGATCGGGCAGACTTCTCTGAAGGAGCGTTGGAGCCAGAGGCTGGGTGTAGATCTGGCAGACTTCTCTGAAGGAGCGTTGGAGCCAGAGGCTGGGTGTAGATCTGGCAGACTTCCCTGAAGAAGCGTTGGAGCCAGAGGCTGGGTGGAGATCTGGCAGACTTCCCTGAAGAAGCGTTGGAGCCAGAGGCTGGGTGGAGATCTGGCAGACTTCCCTGAAGAAGCGTTGGAGCCAGAGGCTGGGTGGAGATCTGGCAGACTTTTCTGAAGGAGCGTTGGAGCCAGAGGCTGGGTGGAGATCTGGCAGACTTTTCTGAAGGAGCGTTGGAGCCTGAGGCTGGGTGGAGATCCGGCAGGCTTTTCTGAAGGAGCGTTGGAGCCAGAGGCTGGGTGGAGATCCGCAGACTTTCTGAAGGAGCGTCGGAGCCAGAGGCTGTGTGGTGGTCTAGCAGACTTCTAGGATTCACAGCGTATCCTATGGCGGCATTTGACTGCCACCCAACAAGAACAGTGGCTCCTGTGGCTCCTGTGGCTGACTGAAGTGTGGGCTGAATGATAAACACTGTTAGACTTCAGTGGATAAGTGCTGCGCTTGATTCTGTTAGAGTAACTGACAGTGGTGATATTGTCACATAGGACACTGTGGACTTAGGTCTGCTGCGTGCTGTTTCTGCTGAGAGCATTATCTGCTGGTTGCTACACTTGGTGGAAGAAACATTATTAAGGTATTTACTCATAGCATTATTGATCTTGTTGGTTTGTTGTCGTTGTTGCCAAGGGGTTCTAGGGGTGTTTTCCTCGAGGACTCGAAATGTGTTAATGCAATGTCTTTTTCCTTGGTGCCACCTCGAGTGGTGCGATATTTGTATTTATGACATGTATAGGCCTTATATGGTGCGTCATGTTGTGTTGCTTGTGATTTAATAAAATTTGTGTAAATGTATTTTGTCCAGTGATTTCCTTATATCGTTAGTGAAAGGGGACGTTAGTGCTGGTAGCTCTGTTTCTCTCTTTTCTGTCTCAAGCCTTAGCGAGTTTGACAGGGACTGTGTGTTGTGTTGACGATGGTTGGGGTTCTATGACGTTGTGTGGAGCGTTTGTGCAGTCCATTCGAACTGGAAACTGGACAGGTGTTTTTTGTTCGTTCCAAAAATTCATGAGGCGTTGTAGACAGAGATGCAATTCACTATATTATAACCCACACAGCATGATACACATATTGATATAGAACCCGTATAGGTAGGTCCTCATGACCTTGCTGGAGCATAACGTTTAAAGCTTATGCCATGATCATTTTGGGTCATGTCCATCACATGGCATCTGTTGCGTCAGTACATATGAAATTTCATTCCACAGCACTGAGGCACCATAATTAGAAACCGAAATTGAATATGAAATTATTGATTTATTTTGATAGATATTTTTGTATGTTCACGGTTCTCTTCTACTGTTTTTTTTTTCAAACTCTTTTTCAGTTCCTTCTACTGTTTTCTAGTCATGTGTTATCAGGAATCTTTTGACGCTGTACATTAATAATGTTCCTTACTTACATTTTTTCCAACAGTTTCACCACCACTACTGAGATTCGCCAATGGGACAATTTTCCACATAATTACTTTCGCCCTTTTGATGCATTCATGTTGTCATGGAATGGGAATCAGAAAGACAGTATCCTGTTGTGAGGGTTTGTGAGTCAGACTCATAATGATGTTATTGGAAGCTAGCCAAGCCAGTCATGTTAATGTTAGTTGGCTTGTCAGAATTGGACTTCATAACCAGAATTCGTTCACGAAGACTTCAACATACTCAGACAGCATCAAGTGTGTTCTATCCAGAAATGCCAGAAAGCATCCTCCAGTCTGCACAGAAGCCATTGAGCCTCTGCATGAACCTTTTGGAGAAAAGAAAAAAATAAACAAAGAAAAAAACAAAACAAAACAAAAGAAAACAAAACAAACAAACAGAAAAAAACAAAAAACCCAAAACAAAACAAAAAGAAAGAAAGAAACAAACAAAAACCAACCAACCAACCAACCAACCAACCAACCAAACAAACAAAACCACGGCGTTAGAAACGAATATTTTTGTTTTCATTAAAATATAATTTTGTAAATGAAAGCTTGTATGATGGCTTGACCATCATATGTCTTTAGGGTCTTTACATAGATCAATTAAAGACTATCGATGTCTCTGTGATAATTCATATAATACTGGTGACTTCTCATAACTGTAGGCTACTATTCAGATTTTCGGCTGCATGGTGTTTTATAACGAGAAAGAGTATAGGAACCAGAAAAAACACGAAAAAGAATAAGAACGCGTATCTAATTCAAAACAAGAGAAGACGGGCGCAAATTTTCGGCCAACTGGCCTTTGTCAAGTGTAAGACCACAAACAAACACCAGATAAAAAAATTCAGAGAAAAAGACTGAAACTTCCCTGCTGGTCCTTCGGTGTGAGGAAAGGAATAAACTGACTAAAATGACGTCATAATGTTTCCTATTCAATACAAGACAAGACAGGCGAGAAAGCGTATAGGAACCAGAAAAAACACGAAAAAAGAATAAGAACGCGTATCTAATTCAAAACAAGAGAAGACAGGCGCAAATTTTCGGCCAACTGGCCTTTGTCAAGCGTAAGATCACAAACAAACACCAGATACAAAAATTAGGAGATAAAGATTGAAACTTCCCTGCTGCTCCTTCCATATATAAATGCGCGCTCTTATTTTTTTTTCTGGTTCCTGTTCACATGAACGCCAGAAGCACACTTGTTTCTGAGGAAGCGTATATTTGAAACGAACGTGGCACACACACACACACACACATGCGCGCGTGCGCACACACACACACACACACATACACACACACACACAAAGCGATTATTGGTACGGTTTGGCCATCTTGGACTTTTGTTGTTTTGGTTTGAAATTATCCTTTGAAATGGGAGGTTATTCAACACCGAAATAGAGTTGCGGGCGTGCATGCATGTATTAAATACATGTAGAGACCTTTAGATTACACGTCATGTATCTCCCAACACGTATCTGTACCGCGATACGTACGTGTCCCGTACGTAAACATGAATTAGTTTTAGATTACACGTGTAAAGGATCTACGTCCCCTGACGCCCCCGAAGCAAGGGATATAACCTAAGCACTTCCCGTGCAACTTGTTCACAATAAACTTGCAGCAGATTTTTGAGGTAAGTAGCAGCAATTTCGTTTTATATGTGTAAACAAATTAGTTCACATAGAAATTTTTACAAACAACCTAATGTATAATACAAAATGTAGTGACACTACAGACCATACACATGAAAGGAAATTTTCCTTCTAAAATTACGTTTAATCTAACATACTTACCGTGGCTCACTGATGCAATAAGCGGCAGTGATTTGCCATTCCTGCCTCATAAACAATAAAGTCTGAAAGGACCGTAACTCCGAGATTATCCATGTCTTGCGCATGCACATGTGCTCTTCCTCTTTTCGAGGAAACCAAGACCCTGACTGTGAATGGAAGGAACCAGGAAGGCAGGGAGGACGGGAGGGACTCTGCGTGAGCCATGGTAAGTATGTTAGATTAAACGTAATTTTAGAAGGAAAATTTCCTTTTAATTACACATACTGTACCGTGGCTCACAGATGCAGAATAGCACTACCCGGAAGGAGGGCGAACCTGGTTAACGCCTGGAGGAATGAGATGAGTCAGGGCGTGCAGCAGAGATAGGGTGTTGAGCCACCACAGCGAAAGTGATACCCCTGGATCCATCGTCGCGCAGACGGGAGACGTCGCGCAGGTAGGATGAAATGAACGTGTCCGGAGAATGCCAATGCGCGGCGTCCAGGACACTCTGGAGGCTGGCATTGAGTGAACGCCAGCGACAAGGCCCATGCTCTAATCTCAGGGCCTCGGGGAGAAGACAGCCAAATCTGAGCCTGGCCTTGCATACGCATCCTTGATGACTGTCCACAGCCATCGAGAGATGGATGCGCGGCTAATGGCCTTATAACTTTCGTTGTAAGAGAGAAACAGGTGGCGCTGCTTCTGGCGAGAAGATTTCGTCATCCGGAGCAAGGACAGACGTCAGGGGATGAATGGAGATAGACGGAGAAGGAGAACCTGGCGACTGGTTCTTGGTCAAGAAGTCCGGGAGTAGGCGGAGAGACATTGAGCTCTCAGGTTTGAAAGCAACATCCCCGGGGAGTCTGCTAAGAGCGTGCACTTCGCTACAGTGCCTCCCCGACGCTAGAGGGAGTAGAAAGGCCGTCCGGAACGAGAGGAACTTGAGAGAACACTCCCTGATAGGCTGGTAAGGGGGAAGTCCCAAGGAGGAGAGGACGAGGAGATCCCCAGCCGGGGTGCGGCAGGGGGTCAGGCTTCCCAAAGGGAAGCCCCTCGGACAATATCCCGCAGAAGAGGGTCATCCACAAAGGAAGGACCACCCAACTGGCTGATGGTGGTGCAGATGGCTGCCCTATGTCCCTTCACTGAGGACGATAAAAGGTTTTTCTCCGACGAAGAAAGCTGCGGTAGTTGGCCAACTGCAAGCGAGAGGGTGAGTGGAAAGTTGAGGAGCACCCAGAAGGCCAACAGTGTCAGTGGGCACTATACATTCCCTGAGTGCCCAGTCTGTGCGCTTGCTCCACAGGGCTGATCACTGCTGGGGACAAGCCTAATGAAGACATTGAGTCCTAAACAGCAGCCAAGCATGAAGGTTTAGAGCCTCTGGATTGCTGTGCAGAATGCCTGACCTTGGTTGAAGCAAGGACCGGCCTGTCACAGTGAGTTTTATTGGAGGCACATGGAACAGGTGCAGCAGTTCCGGAAACCATGTTTGGGGGGTCCATCGAGGCGCCACAAGAACCATCGTGGCTGAGTCTGCCCTCACCTTCCGCAGAAATTTCCCAGTAAGGGGAACGGAGGGAAGGCATAGCCTGACAGAAATGACCATGGATTGGATGGAGCATCCACAGGCCAAACCGAAGGATCCGGGACTGGAAAAACATACAGATGAAGGTGGCGGTGGAACCTGGTGGCAAACAGTTCCACTTGTGGTTTGAACCACGCTGCCCACACTGGCTCCAGAACTGCATGGACCAATGGCCGTTCTGAGGGAAGAATCCTGTGGGAGCTGCTGAGGGAGGCTGCAAGTATGTTGATCTTTCCTGGGACATGCATCGCTTAGATCTGAAAGGACTGTTCCTCACACCAGAGGGGAAGCTGTTCCGCTCTCCGAGACAAGGAGTGGGAGCGGGCGCCCCCTTGCTTGTTGACGTAACAAGCCACGATAGTGTTGTCAGTGTTGATGCGAACATGTTTTCCCTTCAGAAAGGGGAGAAAGTCTCTGGGGGCTTGAAAAACTGCCTCCAGTTCCAGCATGTTGATGTGACAGGAAAGGAGTCTTGTGACCACTGACCCGCCGCTGTCAGCAGGCCCACGTGGGCCCCCCACCTGGAGTAAGGTGCATCCGTGAACAAGTCCTGCTGAGGAGGGGGTGTGTGATAGGGACTCCCTGGGCTAGCCAGGACCGGGAGTGCCATCTGGTCACTGATGATTGGACCCAAGCGACCCTGGGGAGCCGGCACCAATTGTTGAGATAGGCCTTGAGGAGGATACCCCTGTCCTGAACGTGCGTGCACAGCTCCCGAGCCACCTTTGTGAATAACCAAGAGGCTGGTGTGAGACCAAAGGGAAGAGCCCTGAACTGGAAGATTCGGTTCCTCCAAACGAATCGGAGGTACGTCCTGTCCCTTGGGTGAATAAGGAGATGGAAATACGCATCTCTGAGATCAATGGACATCCCCCAGTCATCAGGGTGCAAGGCATCACACATGGACATAGGGGTTTCCATCTGAAAGTGTCTATGTGTCGGGACAGACTGCCCAAAATATCGCCTGTGAAGAGTGCTTGCCCTAGCCCCTTTGGGGCTGAAGGAGGCGCGAAACGTCTCCTGTGGAGGCCCCTCAGAAGGGGGGGGGGGGGCTGCTGGAGCAGGGCGCTTCGCTGCGGGGCGAGCGGGACCGGAGTGAAGGGTGAGGTCCCTTCTGATTTCAGCCTGACTCTTGATAGTGGCCTGCACGTGGGTCCCAAAGAGGGAACCAGACCTAAGTGGCACAGCTCTCGAGGAAGCTCTGGTGGATGAAGAGCGGGTGACCGAAGATGGTAAGAGTACAGCATCTCACCTTCCCAGCACTGAATTGAGGTGCAGTCTGGTGAAGGCATTGGCAGAGTACTTGAGGCCTTTCCGCCATGGATTGTATGGAAGCAACCATTGCGGGAGAGACAGGTGACTGACGGAGAGAAATGGGCTCGTAGTCTGGGTCCTGAAGAGCGGAGACCAGACCACCCAAGAAGGAATCCACCACTGGATCCACTTCCAGACCCCTCCTGGCAGTCTGCCAGGCAGTGCTGCGAGAGGGAGATATGCCGCTGCTGGGCCCCGAGACCTCTCTTGCACTATGTACGCAGGGGGTGAGTACGGAATCGACAGAACCGTAGTAGAGTCGATTACCGTGAGGGGCAGTGTGAAGGCCGCAAAATGACGAAAACTCAACATTACCGCAGCCGAGTTGTGGGCTCGTGGTCACAGCAACAGAACCGCAGTTGAGTTGCGATGACTTCGAGAGAATGAGAGAGAGTAAACGAAGGAGACAGAGACAAAGGTGAAGAGAGAGCGGGTTTTGGTGCACAACACAAAACAGCAATGACAATCGATCGATTGCAAGCAAAGTAGCAAAACACTTAGCTGCTCAGAGCATACGAGGCAAGCTGGAAGATGGCTGCCGAGAAAAGAGGAAGAGTACATGCGCATGCGCAGGACATGGATACTCTCAGAGTTACGGTCCTTTCGGACTTTATTGTTTATGAGGCAGGAATGGCAAATCGCTGCCGCTTATTGCATCTGTGAGCCACGGTACAGTATGAGTAATTAAACGGGCATATTAAGAGCTAGAGAGAAAGAAAGGGAAGAGGGAAGAAAACTGAGAGAAATAGAACTAAATTTAGATCTATAAGGAAACAGAGAGAGAGAGAGACAGAGAAAGACAGAGAGAGAAAGGGAGAGTCTGATCTAATGGGAGGCTTTTGTCTTCATAGCTGCAGTTTACTTCATGATCTAAACAAACTGGCCCTGTAGAACACCCAGTGATCTCTTACTGTATTTTTTTTTTTGGTGTAACGTGTATGAGTACAGACGTGATTCTTTCTTAATTTAAATAATGGAGACCACAGACCATAGATCCAATTAGTCATTTTATTTAAACAAGAACAAAAAAGAACAACAATACATCTTAATATTAAAATACAATGTTATACAGTCTACATTACAAGGACTGTCAATGTCAAGTATGGTCCAGCTACAATCCAGCTGAAGCACAGCAGAAGTAACCCTGGATAAGACAGAGCAAAAACAACAACTAAGGATTTCTTATATACAACATTTTAGTATTCTCCTAAAATGAACAAAATACATCTTTTGTCTCAAATAAGGAACTGTGTGACTTTGGTCAGCCACAAAGCACCAACCTCATTACTGGTAAACTTATCTAATTTACCATCAAATAAGCTATTCAAGACTTTGCTTTGTCCTTTTATGATTCAATGATAGTAGATTTAGTTTGATCCAGGCTTACCAAATGGAGGAAACCCACTAAATTACTCTACATATCATTTATTAAGTTCTTCACAAACTTAACATGTCCTACCAGAGATGCCACATGCTTAGGCCCAAAATCTCTGTTATCTCCTAACAACTTGTTAGAGCCATAGGCCTATATCCATCAATTAAAAGCCCACCAATCCTTCAGGTGTTATCAAAATTAAACAATTCCACCAGTCCTTATAGTGCATACAACAAACAGCAAATATTACCTATTGCAAAATTAGTCACACATCTCTTGTTAAATTCATGTAAATAATAGAACAAAGTAACTTGACACATAGTTTACTATAATGAATTAATAAAGTTATGCAATCCATCAAAACAGGACAAACAATTTATATAACTGGTATAACTGAGTATACTATACAACCAACTAGGATAATAAAATAAACTGGTTTCAAAGACAATTACAAAATCAAACATTAGGTCCAATATCAACGCTTATCATTTACTTAAATTTCACAACCTATCAACACATTTGTTATCCTTTACAAGACACACCAAATATTATTAGAACACATTAATCATAGGCTTTCAATGTTTTCTATACCTTGTCACTCTTCTTCTACCTTCTTTCTTAGAGGCTGAATAAATCCTTTTGAAAACCTTGCAGGAATAAAATAAACGCATCCTTATTTCTGAACATAAAAGTGCTGCTTTCATACATTTCCTTTTAATTTGGAAGAATAGAATGAAAGTGTCTAGACTAAACTATACCTGAGTTAGGATTACTATTTCGGGGCACTCAGTGCCGCGGCTCTGCTCAGCCTCCCAGCTGTTTGACAACCTGGCAACGGTTTGTCAACCGATATTCCGAGGATCATGGGAAATCGCTATCGGCTCCGTAAATTATTATTCAATCATCAATTTAGTTCAATCTTAGCAAATTTGAACCTATTTATTCACTTCGAATAATAATAATAATGTCATAAAAATAAAATAATCTGTAAATTTATTAGAATCATATTCCAACATTTTCAACCCAAGGGGAACAACTCTAATATGCTAGCGGACGACACAAAATCATCTAGATCTATGACAGAAATTATAATGCATGAATTTACCCTACCATATTCCGGTTTAATAATACCAAAAATAAAAATGCATTTATTTGGAGGTATTATACCCTCCCTTGGCAACAAAATGTTCTACATGTAATCATAGTCATATTCACATAGTAGAACATTTCCAAAAAAAACATATGGTATCAATTTGGTGTCATTCATAGTACAACTCCAATCTTATAATATTTAAAAAATGATCATCATGTTTGGATTGTATTTTGTTGGCCACTAGTAGCCAACTTGAGAACATAAGGTACAGATCCATATCAGGGCTATAACCACTTCAACCACAAAAAATATATCAAAAGGAAAAAAAGAAAAGAAAATGAAATACATATATCAATGCACTCGCGCACACAATCCAAGGGCATGCCCCAGGCATAGGACCATTACGCCCTATTTATCGCACAGGGGAGATTAAAAAACACACCTGAATACACATATAAACATACATAAGAACACCAAAACATATACAAAAACAGGCATAAATTACCCAAAACTGCTTCCGCATATCACCTCCTTAGAGCCAAAAATGCACTTAATGCATGTACCCAGTTATCAATCCGAAGAAAAAGTACATAAGACTTTATCGAACACATACAGGTGAATGGACCATTAAGGCAGAAAATGACAAGTACAACTGACAGATAGCAAAGCAACAAGGCAAAAACAAAGAGAGAGACAAAAAAGAGGAAACTTCCAGCACAGAACTTCCAGAAGGTGGGGATACAATTCATACTGAAAGAGTCCCCGGCAACCGAATGGGAGTTACATCATAGCATAATATAACTTATTTTCGCTTACAATCATTGGTCCATACAAATTTTTTTTTTATACAAATACATTAATGTTAACAAACAATATATAGGCCTACTTATTCATCATGAAGCTTCGAGACTTCCAGAAAAGTAGTTAATACATTCTCTAGTATACAAATTCTGGAGACACCAACAACTTGTTGCTTTAAGACAAGCAGCCTCTGTATCACAGAGTCAGTTAAACATTCATCAAGCACTTTTCCCATGTTTAGATACGTGTGAGCCAGATTTAACCGATCTACCGATTTTCTTGTTCGTAATGACCTTCTAATGGCAGGTGTGGGTGGGGAGATTCTCACTATGTCAGCATGGTCATCACTATCCCTTTCAGGGATTTCCTGCTTTGACTCAGGTAAATTTGAGCTTTCCAAACTGATATCTGAATCATTTGAGATTGAAGGGTTTTCACCTTCATTGTTATGAGGTATATGGGGATCAGAAGGGGATGATACCACCTCATCCAAATGTCTCTGCATTTCCTTTTCAAGGGGTAAATACTCAGGAGCTTCAGCCCTCAGTTTACTTTCCATGACATCAATATCACAAGGAGCAATTTGTTCCCACTTCATATCTTCACTGTTACCACTGTTATCATCATCAATGTGTTTGAAAGAGAGCTTATGGTCTTTACACATAGTACGTTTTTTGGGTACTGGTTTCTTTTGTTCTCCCTCCACATCAAGCATACCTATGGGTAACAAAACATTTCGATGTAATGTTTTGTCTGGTCCTATCCCTTGCTCATCACATACAGTGTAAACAGGTAAATCTGTAGATTTTGCTTTTACTACATAGACTGCTTGTTCCCATCGATCTGCAATTTTTGATGTAGATCTATGTCCCAGGCGTTTTACCAGGACACGGTCACCTGCCTCTAACTCAGCAGCATGGGCAGAAGTATCATATCTGACTTTATTCTTCAAACCCATACTTTTCATTTTTTCCACTGCATACTGGTATGCATTTTTGAGCTGTTCTTTCATATTCTGAACATACTGCTTTGATGTGGTTTTTGTCCTCTGATTAAGATCAATCCCAAATGCTAAGTCAATGGGGAGTCTTGGGTGACGGCCAAAGAACAGGTAATAGGGACTATATCCAGTACTCTGGTTAATGCAACAATTATAGGCATGCACAATACTAGGCAAACTTTTCCTCCAATCTGTTTTCTGATTTTCCTCCAAACTTCGAATCATATTGATCAAGGTCCTGTTCCATCGCTCCACAGGATTTGAACAGGGATGATAGGGGGTTGTTCTAATCTTTTTTATGCCTGCAATTTGACAAAGCTCTTTTATCAACTTCGATTCAAAGTCACGACCTTGATCTGACAAAATCTGTTTGGGAAAACCATAAACCATGAAATACTCTTTCCATAAGGTTTTGGCAATGGTTCGAGCAGATTGATCTTTTGTACAAAATGCAGAACCAAATTTTGTGAAATGATCCAAAACAACAAAGGATGTTTTGCTTCTGACCCTTTACTTCAATTGTCAAGTAATCAATAGACAACAGCTCAAGAGGAAAACTGGTAAGAATATTACGCATGGGTGCGGTCTGGAGTTTTGCACCTCGTCTTATACACCGACCACATTTCTTCATTTTCCGTTCTAAATCCTTGGCCATATATGGCCAAAAGAATCTCATGCGTAATTGGGTAACCGCATCTTCAAAATGAGTATGATACAACCCTTCATGTACTCCATATAGAGCTTCCTTCCTGTGAGAAACAGGAATAACAAGTTGCCATCTTACTTGGCCCCTCTCATCTGCAGTTTTCCTGAAGAGAATTCCTTCCCTTAACTTTAGTTTTTTCTGCTCTCGCATATACACTTTAAAATCTGAACTGGTAGTTTGGATCTGTTCTAAAGGGGTACCATTCTTGATACAGTTTTTAACTAAGGCAATGTCTTTATCAGCTGACTGATACTTCCTCCTGTCAGAATTTGAGTAGATAGGAAGATCAGTGCAAGGGGGATCCAAAATGTCATCTTTAATAAGTGCTGGATCTCTTACAACAGATTCAAATATTGGAAGCACATCATTATCATCATCAGAATGTACATCAGCAAAAGTACTATCAGTTTTTTCAAGGCTTGCAGTCTGAGCATAACAATACATTGAGCCATTAATTTTATATAGTTGACAAATAGCTTGAATGGCATCAGGTGAAATAGTCACTAGATCTTTTTCATTTTCACTGAACTGTCGTGCCTTCTCCACTAAGAATGCAATCTTTTCCATATGCATTTTATATTCATCATCATCAACCTCTAAAAAAGTATGAGGTCTCCTTGAAAGAGCATCCGCATCAGTATGCAGAGAACCCTTTTTGTATCTCAACTGGAAATCAAAAAGTGATAAAGAGCAAAGCCAGCGGTAACTGGTACAATCAAGCTTTGCATTTTTTAAGATATAGCACAAAGGATTATTATCTGTCACCACAGTCACTTTAGTTCCTAGTAAGTAATCACGGAACTTATCACTCATTGCCCATTTTAATGCCAAAAATTCACGTTTATGGGCAGGATATTTCTGCTCTGACTTGTTTAATCCTTTACTAGCAAAGGCTATAACCCGTATCCCCCTGTAGATTCCTGTTCTTGGTATAAAACAGCGCCCAACCGGTGGAGCTGGCATCACAATGCAAAATAAAAGGTTTTGATCTATCAGCAATACCCAACACAAGATCAGAGGTCAATGCATTTTTCAAACATTTGAATGATCTTTCCTGTTCTTCATTCCACAAATGGGTTATACTAGAAGAAAGGCTTAGAGACTCTTTTGCCCTTTTCTTTCCTTCATTCCTCTTGGGCTTATTTGGAATATGTCCTATGGTCAAATCATTCAAAGGTTTTGCCATGCTTGAGAAATTTGGGATGAATCTCCGATAGAACCCAGTAAAACCCAGAAAGCTTTTTACTTCTTTTATGGTAGTGGGGCGTGGCCAAGATTTTACAGCCTCTATCTTATCTGGGTTTGGAACAATCTTTCCTTCAGAAATCAAGTATCCCAAATGACGTATCTCAGAGGCGCCAAAGTTACATTTATTCGGATCCAATTTCAAATTGAATTTCCTCAAACGCTCAAGAACTCGTACGGTACGGTCTTCTAACTCATCAAGTGTTTTAGCATGGATGAGAATGTCATCAAGGAATATGATCAATTCAGTCAAGTTCATATCACTAAAAACTGTCTCCATCAATCGTTGAAAGCAAGCAGGGGCATTTACTAATCCTTGACTTAACCTGTCCCACTCAAACAAACCAAAGGGTGTAATGAATGCTGAGATACGGCTAGCATGGTCAGTCATGGGCACTTGATAATATGCTTTGCATAAATCCATACTTGTAAAAAATTTTGCTCCACTCAAAGTTAGAAACAAATCCTCTATCTTGGGAATGCTGTAACTGTCCCTTACAGTGCGGCTGTTTATTTTTCTGTAGTCAATACACATTCTTAGAGCACCTGATCTTTTTCTGCACAAAACAATAGGGCTAGCGAAAGGTGAATTTGAGGGTCTAATGATTTTTGCGTCTAGTAGCCCTTGTATGTGCTGTCTACAATCCTCAAAATCTTTTGGAGATAGAGGTCTGGCTCTTTCCCTGACAACTGGACCAGGCAAAAGTTCTATGTCAAAAGGGTCATTTGTCTTTGCCCTCCCAATGTCAAAGTCAGAACTAATGAAAACATCCTGAAAACTTTGAAGAGTTTTATTAAATTTTTCCTGCCACTCTACAGGTATGTTCTCTCCAAACTTGAATTGAATATCTTTCGCATACGATATGGGATTTTGAGAAGAACTTGAAAGATTACCACAGTGGACAGGGGAGCACATGTTCTTTTCAATCTTTGTGTCTGACTTAGAGGTAGGAGCTAGTACATGCAAAACCTTTTCCACTTCATATTCACACTGTAGCTGGAAAATATCAGCTACCACTTGTCTTTTCTTCAAAACAATATCCTGATCAGAACAGTTACGAAGAAAATTTTTTAAATGTGGCAAAGAATTGACAGACACTTTACTTCCCACCATCTGTAAACCATCAGGTAACTTTTGGATAGTTGGCTCTTGTACCAAAACAGAATCTCGTGTGCGAGAAACATGGACATTGGAAAAACATTTCAATTCAACTGTTTCACCTGCGGGGACAACCATATTTTTGTCAATCAGTTTTGCACAACCTAATCGGCCATCCTGACTGGAAGTTAAATCCTCATATGCAAAGAAAACTTCCTTAGCCATTGGTAATGAAGATGCAAAATGGGAGGTACCAGCAGACTGCTTGCACTTTTCCTTAAAAGCACGAAAAGCATTGGTTCCTACAATAATAGGAATCTTTTCAGACAGTACAGTGTCTGAACAAACAAGCATCATCACATTTACCTTTTCATCAACACCAATAACATTTTCAGGTAATAATAAATCAACATGTACATAACCCATATACGGTACAGAATGTCCACCAGCACCAGTGACAGTCAAACCAATATCCAGGGGTTTCAAATGGCATTCAGATAAATGTTCCTTATAAAAACTCTCAGATACTGTTGTTACTTGTGATCCACTGTCCAGTAAACAGTTTGTCTTCACACCATTTACAGTACACAAGGTCTCACAACTTGGACCTACCAAACCTTCCAAAATCAAGTTACTACCTGAAGAACCTGCAATGTTAAGTTCAGCCAAAACAATTGAACTATTGACAGTTACACAATTTTTTGAAACATTTTTCAACATTAACTGCAAACAATCATTTTGAGTTTCTGCAGCATTTACATTTGGAATCACAGAAGTATGTGTTACTTGCAAGCCATCTGGTAAATGTTCACCTGACCTAGGAAGGATGCTTAACTCATTTATATATTGACTATCACATTCCAAAGAACCTCTTAATTCCACACATTCATTTTCATACAATGACAATGATAAAGGACTACGGAGTCTTACAGCATGTAAATTTAATCCACCCTCCTGCACAAACTCGGCCACTGTACTGTATAGTTGAGCCTGATTATTTTCAGTCACCGTCGGCTCACTCTCGATGACTGATCGGCGTTTTCCCAAACCTCTAGGGTCTCGAATCCTGAGTCTGCTCATTTCCTGAGCCACTCTCTTGGGGTCCGGGGAGTTGGGGCAATTTTTACGTATGTGGTCATTCAGAACACCACATTTATAGCAGGGTCCTCTTGGAATGCGTTTCCTTATGCCACTGTCGGGCAAAGGAAATTTAAGCTTTTCAGCCACTTTACTGGCCAGTAGATCATAATCTATATTTGGGGGTTCTGCAGATGCTGCCATACAGGTGACAGGCTTACCCTGACATGGCAGATTTTCCTCCAGCTGACGGCATCTTAGTAACAACTGACTCAGGGATGGAGAAGCCACCCCTGGCAAACCATAGGCATTTCTTAACTCTAATACCAAAAGTGGATGGGAATTGTTGATTCCTTTGGCAAACATATGATAAATTTTCAGGGACATGTTCATATCATCATATATTTTTGTTTTATTCAAATGACTAAATTTGTCCCACAACCGAATGAGATAACTGGAGGGTTTTTCTTTTTTTTCAATTTGACTCTGGGTAAATTCTAAATACAAATCTTCAGAATTTTTTACTTCTCCATAAATTGAATCTAAAGTAGAAATAATTTTTTCATAATTTTCACAGTGTTTAACTTGTTCCAGAGCAAGGCCATGGAGGCTAGCTCTGACTTTATTTAATGTGTCAGGTGGGGATTCTTGTAGAAAAATCTCGACACGACGGGTCCACTCTTCATAGCTGACATCGCCGTGGAGTCTGGCGCTCTGTCCTGAGAAGATCCCAAGACGTACCATGGATGGCGTGTTTACAGACACATGTATATGTCTGTGTAAAGCAGCGGCGAGGTCCCGCTCACTTGCTTCTCCCTGTTCTTTTAGTTTCTGGCGAAGAATGGCATTTTCTTCTTCAACCCTCTCCAAGTGCGTGAGTCTTCTTCTCAGCTGCTCACTTTCATCTCGAGAGTTACTGTCAATGTCCTGTACATTGTCAGGTCGACTCATGATGTAGACACTAAAAAGAATAGTAAGATTTTTAAAAAATTTTTTTTTAACTCCAAATTCTTAAGACTGAATCAAGCCCCACATTGGGCGCCATTTTTTGTAACGTGTATGAGTCCAGACGTGATTCTTTCTTAATTTAAATAATGGAGTCCACAGACCATAGATTCAATTAGTCATTTTATTTAAACAAGAACAAAAAAGAACAACAATACATCTTTGTAGTAGTAGCATAGTTATGATAAGGTAGTCTATTGAGACGATAATATAAATGACTATTGGGACAGGGACGGATAACTCTAGGGGAGAGTTGTTTCTAACGTACACAAGAATAAAACGTGTAAACGAACGTCTCACTGTCCTGTCGTTTGCCTGGTCACTCGCTACCACACGAATACACGACAACACTACATGGTGGCAGCGGAAAAAGTATCTCAGCATGGCAGAGGAAAATCAAGCACAAAATGTTCCTCGTCATGGGCTAAATTTACAAATTCCAAAGCCATTCGACGGCAACCCATCGAACTGGACGAAATGGCGTCAACGGTTTGACAGGTACTCAACTGCATCAAGCTTAGCTCAGAAAAACGACAGAGAGCAGGTAAGCGTTTTTCTTTACGCAATGGGGGACGTGGCTGATGATATTCTCACTACTCTGGGTGTGGATGAAGGGACAACTAACCTGAGGGATCTCACCACAGCGTTCAACAACTACTTTGATGCTCGCAAAAACGTCATTGTTGAACGAGCTAAGTTCAATAAACGTGTACAAAATACCGGGGAACCCATTGACTCTTTCATACAAGACTTGTATCGATTAGCTAGTGAATGTGGGTTTGGTGCCTTGAAGGAAGAATTGATAAGAGATAGGATTGTTGTTGGTGTTCGGGATGATGGACTATCAAACGAATTACAAGCCAAAGCAAATCTCACTCTTGACTTAGCAAAACAAATCGCTCGACAGGCAGAAGCTAGAACTGAAAGTCAACCCATAATACGGGGTGAAACCACAATCAATGCAATACACAGATTTAGCCAAAATACACACTTCCAAAATGCAAAAGGCACCATACAAAATAAAACCACAAACTACAGACAATTGCACAGACAAGGCAATTTCAATAATTCTGCATCCAAATGTGGCTATTGTGGTAAAGAACCGCATCCAAAGAACAAATACCCAACACGTATAGCTGAATGTGCTTTTTGCAAAAGAAAGGACACTACAAGGCTGTATGCCGAAGTAGACAAAAACCCCACATCAGAGAAATTGATGAAAACGAAGAAGATGAAGATTTCTTGGGACAAATTTTCCATGTTGATGATGGCAGTTGGTCAGCAGATGTAAAAATAAATGGAAAAGTTCACCCTTTTAAGCTGGACACAGGAGCTTCAGTGTCAGTTTTGAACGAAGACTGGACAAAAGCACACCACATCAAACTTGAGAAAACAAAAAAAGGTTTGAAAGGTCCAGGGGATACAAAACTCACTGTACTGGGTAGTTTTGAAGCAGAACTGGAATGCAACGGCAAGAAGATGACAGAAACATTATACGTCATAAAGGGACAACGTCATGCTCTACTGAGTCGGACAGCATGTACAACACTGGGATTGGTTTCTCGTGTTTACAATGTAAAGGACACACCTACAGTGACTGCACCAGATTTTAAAGCAGAGTTTCCAAACTTGTTTAAAGGTCTTGGACAAGTTGATCCCAAATATCAGTATTCTTTTTCTCTCAAGTCAGATGCACAGCCAGTTTGCATTTATGCACCACGCAAGGTCGCACATCCACTTGTTCCAAAAGTGAAGAAAGAAATTGACCGCATGTTAAAGGATGATGTTATTTCTCCTGTTACTGAACCAACTTCTTGGTGCTCAGGTATTGTGGTCGTTCCAAAAGCCAATGATACAGTACGAATCTGTGTTGATCTCACACATCTGAACAAAGCAGTCAACAGAGAAGTACATCCAATGGCATCAGTTGATGAAAGCTTGTCAAAACTAGCAAAATCAAAAATCTTCACAAAACTTGACGCCAAGAGTGGATATGGCAGATACCTCTGAGCGAAGAATCCAAGAAGCTCACAACATTCGTTACACCATTTGGCAGGTATCAATTCAACCGCCTTCCCTTTGGTATCAATTCTGCTAGTGAAGTTTTCCAGAGCACAATGACATAGATCCTTGATGTCATAGAAGGTGTTGTATGTCACATGGACGATATTTTGATTCATGCAGAAGATCAGGCTACTCATGATAAGCTAGTCAGATTAGTCCTGCAACAACTTCAAGATGCTGGCATCACTCAATGAGAAATGCGAATTTTTGAAATCGCGTCTGAAATTTCTTGGTCATATCATTGACAATGAAGGAGTTCATGTCGACCCAGTGAAAATAGAGGCAATACAGAGATTTCCACCTCCAACTTCTGTGAATGAGCTCCAGCGTTTCTTAGGCATGACCAACCAACTGGCTAAATTCGTTCCACATTTAGCCACCATCACAGCACCACTCCGCAGTCTGCTTGGCAAAGGATCATCCTGGTTGTGGGGAGAACCACAAGAGGCAGCTTTCAAAGAGATCAAACGGCTTCTGACTTCAACGGAAGTGCTTGCCCACTATGATTCTCGGAAGGATACTGTTATTGCAGCAGATGCATCAAATTATGGCATTGGTGCTGTGCTCCTTCAGAAACAAGAAGATGGTTCTCAACGACCAATCTGTTTCATTTCTCGTTCTTTATCTGATGCTGAGAAACATTATGCTGTAATAGAAAAAGAAGCTTTAGCAGCTACTTGGAAGACTGGAAAAATACATCTTGGGTCTCGCATATACCATTGAGACAGATCACAAACCTTTGGTTTCTCTTCTTAACACCAAAGACATTGTTAAAATGCCACCTCGTATCCAGAGATTTCGTCTCAGACTCATGCGCTACAACTACACTGTGAAACATGTAGAAGGAAAAGCTCAAATAACAGCAGACGCGCTGTCTCGTGCACCTATTTCCCTACAAGACACAGTGGCTGTCAACCTTCTATCAGATACAACAATTCATGCTGAAAAGTGCATTGAAGTCCTACCAGCATCTGATAGAAAAATTCAAGAGATCAAGGAGGCCCAACAATCCGATACAGAAACCGCAAAGGTGATAGGCTATTGCAAATCTGGATGGCCTGATTACCCACCTGACTTACCACTCATGAAGCAGTACTGGGACAATCAACACCACTTCACAGTTGTCGACTTGTTGTTTGATGACAGGATTGTTGTTCCAACAGCTTTACGCCTGGATATTTTGAATCGGCTCCATGAAGGACATCAGGGTATTACCAAAACTAGAGCCCTTGCATCAACTTGTGTTTGGTGGCCATGCCTCTCAAGTCAGATTGAGACAATGGTGAATAAGTGTACCATATGTGCAATCCACAGACCAGAACGCAGAGAACCTTTACTTCCATCCACTTTTCCTGACAGACCATGGTCTCGTCTTGCAATGGATCTTTTTGAATTGAAGGGGAAAACGTACTTGGTCATCACTGATTATTTTTCACGATGGATTGAGTTACGCTTGCTGGAACAAGTCAATTCTAAAAGCACCATCACACAAATCAAAAGCATATTTGCTACACACGGCATTCCGGATGTCATAGTTTCGGACAATGGCCCTCAGTTTGCTAGTGGGGAATTCAGAATCTTCACTCAGGAATATGGCTTCACTCATATCACCTCATCACCAAAATATCCGCGCAGCAATGGGGAAGCTGAAAGAGCCGTTCAGACAATAAAGAAAATGCTCAAGAAAGCATCAGATCCTTATGATGCACTTCTCATCTACCGGGCAACACCATTGCGTAATGGATACTCACCTGCTGAACTGCTCATGAGCCGAAAACTGAAAACCAAAATTCCTACACTGTCTACAAAATTGACTCCGCGCACTCCTGATCTACCAGTAATACAGCGAAAGGAGTCTGACCAAAAGCAAAAACAACGTCTGGCCTACAATAGTCGACATGCAGCAAAGGAAGCTCCACCTCTCCAGAAAGGGGATTCAGTCCACATCAAAGACATGAACAAAACTGGGGTGATTGTGAACAAACATCAAAACCCTCGTTCGTTCATTGTCCACAGTGGCAACAGTACAATTCGCCGCAACAGACTACACTTGGTACCTACTTATGAAGAGTACCCATCCACCAGCGCCGGTGTAAAAACAGCAAATGGAGGCAGTCAAGTCCAAACACCAGGGAGACAACCTATTGCTACAACTGCAGCTTCACAGCATTCGCCTCTGCAGTCTTCATCTCCATCTGATCCTGTTCCTGCCCCATCTGTTCAGTCTACACCAAAACAGCTGCAGACAAAGATAAATTTGCATGTGCATGAAAAACAAAACAACACACAATCAAAAGTGATAACCAGAGCAGGCAGAGAAGTCAAAAAGCCTAAAAAACTCAATCTTTAATTGTTTACATCACAAACAGACATTCATGAAAGTGTTATGACACGCTTGTTACAAATGCATGTTTGGATTTTGTTAATTATAGACACATAGCATGAGAGTTAAATCACAGTTATAGTGCACTCCTATTTTATCTTTACAGTTAAATGGAAACATGTTTAACTAATTTTCCGGCATATTCATGATATTGACACTTTCCTGAAAAAGGAAATGCTGATACTTCTTGTTCATTTATTTTCAAAGTGTTGAAACAAGCATGCACATAAATTTTGATGCATGTGCATGCAAGGAAATTAAAGTTTCCATTTTTCATTTAATGTTATTTTTTCTTAAGTATATTAGCATTATACTTGAAATGGGTAGAATAGGATGGATAGGAAGAATTTGGACAATATGATTTTAGAATTTCAAGAAACAATTTAAAAATGGTTTAGAATTGGAAAACTATTTCAGGAAGTCAAATGTGATAGTTGAAACTATTACAGAGAAATATTACTTGCTGGGATTGTTTGAAAATTGTCATTCAGCTTAGGGGGGAGATGTAGTAGTAGCATAGTTATGATAAGGTAGTCTATTGAGACGATAATATAAATGACTATTGGGACAGGGACGGATAACTCTAGGGGAGAGTTGTTTCTAACGTACACAAGAATAAAACGTGTAAACGAACGTCTCACTGTCCTGTCGTTTGCCTGGTCACTCGCTACCACACGAATACACGACAACACTACAATCTTAATATTAAAATACAATGTTATACAGTCTACATTACAAGGACTGTCAATGTCAAGTATGGTCCAGCTACAATCCAGCTGAAGCACAGCAGAAGTAACCCTGGATAAGACAGAGCAAAAACAACAACTAAGGATTTCTTATATACAACATTTTAGTATTCTCCTAAAATGAACAAAATACATCTTTTGTCTCAAATAAGGAACTGTGTGACTTTGGTCAGCCACAAAGCACCAACCTCATTACTGGTAAACTTATCTAATTTACCATCAAATAAGCTATTCAAGACTTTGCTTTGTCCTTTTATGATTCAATGATAGTAGATTTAGTTTGATCCAGGCTTACCAAATGGAGGAAACCCACTAAATTACTCTACATATCATTTATTAAGTTCTTCACAAACTTAACATGTCCTACCAGAGATGCCACATGCTTAGGCCCAAAATCTCTGTTATCTCCTAACAACTTGTTAGAGCCATAGGCCTATATCCATCAATTAAAAGCCCACCAATCCTTCAGGTGTTATCAAAATTAAACAATTCCACCAGTCCTTATAGTGCATACAACAAACAGCAAATATTACCTATTGCAAAATTAGTCACACATCTCTTGTTAAATTCATGTAAATAATAGAACAAAGTAACTTGACACATAGTTTACTATAATGAATTAATAAAGTTATGCAATCCATCAAAACAGGACAAACAATTTATATAACTGGTATAACTGAGTATACTATACAACCAACTAGGATAATAAAATAAACTGGTTTCAAAGACAATTACAAAATCAAACATTAGGTCCAATATCATTATCAACGCTTATCATTTACTTAAATTTCACAACCTATCAACACATTTGTTATCCTTTACAAGACACACCAAATATTATTAGAACACATTAATCATAGGCTTTCAATGTTTTCTATACCTTGTCACTCTTCTTCTACCTTCTTTCTTAGAGGCTGAATAAATCCTTTTGAAAACCTTGCAGGAATAAAATAAACGCATCCTTATTTCTGAACATAAAAGTGCTGCTTTCATACATTTCCTTTTAATTTGGAAGAATAGAATGAAAGTGTCTAGACTAAACTATACCTGAGTTAGGATTACTATTTCGGGGCACTCAGTGCCGCGGCTCTGCTCAGCCTCCCAGCTGTTTGACAACCTGGCAACGGTTTGTCAACCGATATTCCGAGGATCATGGGAAATCGCTATCGGCTCCGTAAATTATTATTCAATCATCAATTTAGTTCAATCTTAGCAAATTTGAACCTATTTATTCACTTCGAATAATAATAATAATGTCATAAAAATAAAATAATCTGTAAATTTATTAGAATCATATTCCAACATTTTCAACCCAAGGGGAACAACTCTAATATGCTAGCGGGCGACACAAAATCATCTAGATCTATGACAGAAATTATAATGCATGAATTTACCCTACCATACTCCGGTTTAATAATACCAAAAATAAAAATGCATTTATTTGGAGGTATTATACCGGAAATGAGTGTGCAGCTTTCAAACATAGGCACATCAGTTGTATGAACATGTAACATAGTGTTTGGATCTGTTACGATCTTTCCCCCATTTTTTTTTCTTAAGTAACCTACAACTGCTCTCAAATGCAACACAGTGTAGATCTAGTGTCTTTGTCTAGATCAGAAACGCCTTGAATGTTCTCTGCACATCCATATCTATGAGTTATGCATTAGAAAAACCTAAATCATACATTGTGCATTTATGACCCTGTTGTATTATCACTATATCAGTTTAGGCAATGAGCAGATCCACAATATGGGTACATGTGTTCTGAAGCTGAGCCTTTGAACTTTGTCGTCATTATGGCCCCAATCGTCAAACTGATGTAACGCACACTATTAGTATTACGTTGCAGTCGTATAGAACCAAGACCTATCTGTTTTTATTCCACAACGCTTGCGTTGTAGAACTTCCAGCAACAACGCGTTATGCATCCTTGGATGGAAGTATATTTTCTTCTTTTTTGTTCCTTCAGCTGCCATCTTTAATGAACATAAACGATGAAATGAAAAAAAAAAGTTACATAAGCCATGATAAGACTACCATGTTTATGCCATGCAGAATCAACACAAAACAAAACTAGGTAATGGCTATTGGTGACTGTCTAGACACCTGTCTAGACACATTTCAATCTTGCTGCCTGAAGCGAGGCCTGTGTGTAGGCCTGTGTGGTTTGGCTGAGAGACCTGACTGAGCGATCGATCATGTCAAGGTCAGCGCTTGGTGAAATTATTTTTTCTCTTTTTCGTTTAGAACATTTGACGCCAAGTGATCAAGACAATTATAAATTACATAAGTCATGACGTTTTTAATGATTTGCAGTCATAAATTAGCTTTCGAAAGCTAAATTACAGCCGAAGCAGGGCTGGGATATCAAATCTCGTTCTCAGTTCTATTAAGGTCGCATGAAGATACGTGAATACCACTTTTAACAGCCTCTGGGATTTTGCCTGCTGACAGGTGGTCTATTCAGTGGATCTATACACCAATTTCTTCGACTTCAGTGACAAAAAAACATGCGTAACAAGATCGAAAGAAGGTTACACTACACAACCAAACCATCACTTACCTTGAAATTTCAGTTCCACAGCAGAAAAACAGATACGGGCCAGAGCATGTATACTTTAGTTTTGCTACGTGGTCACGTCCCTATCAAAGCGATATGTATCGATAAAATCGCGCAAGAAAATGCGATACGTAGTCGGTACGTTACGTATCTGGCCCGTATTGGATAGTGACGTGTAATCTAAAGGCCTCTAATGTCACAGTGCGTGCGTGTGTACTTATAGAAAAAACGTGTCAAAGGTATCCCTACTCTCTCACACCGTGACAAAGAGAAAGAGAGCGAGAGAGAGAGAAGACAGAGAAGAGAGAGAGAGGGGGATGAGAGAGAGGGAGAGAGAGAGAGAGAGAGAGAGAGAGAGAGAGAGAGAGAGGACAGACATACAGAGACACACAGACACATACACAGACGCAGACACACACACGCACAAACATACACACATATATACACACACACACATGGGCGCGCGCGCGAACACACACACACACACACACACACACACACACACACACACACACACACACACACACACACACACACACACACACACACACAAAGTGGTAATTTTGTCATCACTAAAGCAGTCTCGGATATTGTCTCACTATCTGTATTTCCAGTGCGAATGAATCATCAAATCATTGCGAGGGTTGATCATTATCGTTTGTTTCTATTGACCATAACTATCTTGATAATGGTAACATCATCTCGAAAATTCAAGTGTGTACATAAACTAATTAATCGAGTACATATCATCTCGAAAATTTAAGCATGTGCATAAATTAGTTAATCAAGTACGTATCATCTCTAAAATTTAAGTTTGTACATAAGTTAGTTACTCAAGTGCATAAAAGTATATATTATGATGATCATGACGTAATTATGCGAAACATAACATGGTGTTTATGACAGCATCGTCGAGCCATGACTAGAGTGGAAGGAGAACGTAACATGATTAAAAATACGTAATAAAGTGCGTAAAATTAGGAAAGTCAGAAAAATGTCGATTAGCAGAAAAAATTAATGGACAGGTTCAGAGATTTCAAGTTCATATATAACTTTTAACCCAGTTGACAACTAAAGCCATATCAGAGTTAACACCACGTTAAAAAGTACTCCAAGTTTAATTTAAAAGCCAATGTTTAAAATCTAAACACACACACAGAGTATATTTATAGACCTTCAAGTCTAAAGTCCATTTAAAATGTTTTCCATGCGTATGGGCATATAAGATGAAATCCATCGATTTCTTGAAAATAAAAAGAAAAATTGTATCTGAAAAAAACATCTCTGAAAAGGTTTTGTATTGTAAAGAGTCTGCCGTATAGTGCTTATATTTTACTTCGTGTGAGTAATATTATTGTTGATGGATGCTGGGCTTAGTTTTCTAAGGGGAAATACTGTACTTTCAGAACTATCATCTTGATATAAGTAGTTATCTCCCCTCTAATTCATGCTTTCTTATCGACTTGAGAGGGAGGGGTATGAGCGTGGGTGCGTGCGTGCGTGCATGTCTCTGCGTGTGTGTGTGTGGTGTGTGTGTGTGTGTGTGGAGAGAGAAGAGAGAGAGAGAGAGAGAGAGAGAGAGAGAGAGAGAGAGAGAGAGAGAGAGAGAGAGAGAGAGAGAGATCGTGCCTGTGACACTAATGTATTCGAAAGTTTTCTCAATGGTCTGCAGATGGAGTTTTACCAAATATGGATCAAAGGTGTAGAGCATTGAGGAATCGCAAATATTTAAGCTTGGAGGTCATGACGCCGAGGTCAAGGTTACATGGGACCCCGCCCCCCCCCCCCCCCCTCGTCTCCAAATGTCTGAAATAATCACTTTCATGAAATTGTGTGAAGAGCACTTTCTCAGGAACACTCAGAATATTCAAATCTCGCTAATACTGTTGCGACAGTCTATTATTGTCCCGCTCGGCAGCGTACTTTATTTTTATTTGATGTTTCTTTAAGGTCACAGTGACACTGACAAGCACAAAATCTGGATTATCTTCTGAGCATGTAAAATTTCAAAGTCAATTTTCTCACCCACTTGCAACTTGATCTGAACAACAACACAACTCCCGCGCCCTATCCACCAACTGCAAAAACTTAACCCTTTGACTTTCTCACCCTATCCATCAGCTTCCTGCAAGAAGATGGCGGATAGGGTGAGGGAATCAAAGGGTTATATTTTTGCTTTGCAAGCGTGGTTGACAATGCAGGATGCTGGCGGACAGGATGTGAGAGTTAAAGGGTTAACGGCTACACATGCAGGCATGATCGAACCGACTGGAGGTCCGATGTTACCCACTTGATTATCGCACCCCTTAAGGCTTGTGCCGTGATCATTCTCCATCACATGGCACCTGTGACGTTAGTGTAAGGAATTCATTCCGAGCGTGGACACGTCATCTTGAGAAGTTGAAATTGTTCTAAAAGAATGAAAAGTGTAGGCTATATCTTGCGGGCTTGTACACACATGGAAGAGGACGGGTCTTGTGCGAAGACAGCTATGGAACTGCCTGGCAGACAACAAATTTAAAAGTTCTGGGTAATGACTGTCTCTGCGGAGAGACGAATTAGATGTAAAAATATGACAAGTTTACATTTTGAAGTCATCTTTTTTTTATGTAAAAATGTGATTGAGATTAGTTAACCCTTTGACTCTCGCACCCAATCCACCAACTGCAAAAACTTAACCCTTTGACTCCCTCACCCTATCCACCATCCAGCTTCCTGCAGTAAGCTGGTGGATAGGGTGAAGGGGTCAGAGGGTTAAAAGGTTTTGCTTTGCTAATATTGTTGACGATGGAGGATGCTGGTGGACAGGCTGCGGGAGTCAAAGGGTTAAAGAATTCAGTAGTTTTGTTGTTTAGATAAAAACAAGGCAGATTTTAATGGCACCATTATGACATCATGATGAAGATGTCTAACACATCGTAGGCCCTACATAAAGAATGATATTAAAAAAAAAGCTTCAACAGGCATGTGGATTAGTGTTTTGTTGACACTGGCGAACCCTGTGCTTTTCGAATCCTCTTCCACTGTGCTACTTATCTCCACGAGTAAACCTAAGCTGGGAGAACTATGAGAATTCAGCCCAACCAACACTATAATTTTAACTCTTCTAAACCTCTTTGCCACAACTGATGCAAATGATATGACTGAAATGGCTGGTACAACTAATGAAGGAAAAGAAAGGGATTAGAAGAAAATGGAACTAAGGGGGTGGAGGAGAAAGAAAATGAAAACCATGTAGGCCCCTAGGCCCTACAGGTTTATTTTCCACATGACTGGAATGAAAGACGCAGTTGGCGCGCAGTTTGGTGCTGCTGTGGTAACTGAAAAAGGTGAAAAGGTGCACAGGCGAAGGTACTAGCAAAACCTCTGACACTACAGGTGATTAGCCAGTCTGTGGGCCATTCATGGGATCCAGTCTGTCATTGGGACTTGGCTGTGCTGCCGTCACCTTCGTGTCCACAAGCTACAAACACATCATCAAAATCAAGTGTAAACATATGTGTGTGTGTGTATAATTATGTATGTATATCTATGTATATATACATCTACGTGTATATATGTATATACGTATATATATATATATATATATATAAATACACACACACACACACACACACACACACACACACACACACACACACACACACACATATATATATATATATATATATATATATATATATATATAATATGTAGGCTATATATGTATGTATGTATGCATATATAGGCTATGTAATTTATATATATAGATACACACACATATATATATGTAACTGTATTCAATTTCATACATTTTCTTCCACATATACTCTGTACTAGTTTTAGTATTTTCTGCTGCAATTCGCTGTTTGGACCCCCAGCAACTCCTGTCCCATGTGTGTGTGTGTGTGTGTGTGTGTGTGTGTGTGTGTGTGTGTGTGTGTGTGGTGTGTGTGTTTGGTCTGTGTGTGTGTGTCAGTCTGTGTGTGTGTGTTGGTGTGTGTGTGTCTGGTGTGTGTGTGTGTGTGTGTGTGTGTGTGTGTGTGTGTGTGTGTGTGTGTGTATGTGTGTGTTTGTGTGTGTGTGTGTGTGTGTGTGTGGTGTATATGTATGATGTATGTGTGTGTGCGTGTTTGGTGTGTGTGTCATGTATATGTATGATGCATGTGTGTGTGTGTGTGTGTGTGTGTGTGTGTGTGTGTGTGTGTGTGTGTGTGTATGTATGTGTATTTGTGTGTGTGCTTTTGTGTAATTGCGTGCGTGTGCATCTGCGCATGTGAGAGAGACTATACGAGCAATGTTGTCTCCTCTACGATTATAAACGAAGATCAGGCAGCAGACCGCGTTGTTACGACACGCTACACACAGCAAAGGCATAGCGTGTCTGGCAACGGAGCCAATGGGTCGACGAGTGCCAGTGTCGAATAGATAGATATGGCTACTCGGCCGCTACATCGCGCCTACTACACGGCTCATTTGCCGCGCTGAGCAGGCTAGGTTATGATGATGCCACTTACCAGTCATTTAATCCATTTTTGTCTTGTGTTAGTTTTTGTCTCATGCACACACAAGCAGAGATACATACAATGTTAAACTGATACATGCACTCACACAAATATACACATGCTTGATACATTCTCATTCACCCACACAACCACCACTTTTGCTCGCAAGCACACACAACACAAGACACGCACACTAAAAGTAAACACAGCACGCATTAACACACAACCACCATCTTCACTCGCGCGAACACACACACAATGCACGCACGCATACGTCACCTACAAGCACATAAACACACACCACATGCACACAACCCCCCCCCCCCACACTTACAATGCATGCACGCTTACTGGCACACCTACAAGCATTTAGCACACCTACACACACACACAAGCACACGAAACAACACCATCACCAACACTACACAAAAATCACACAATACCAAAGCACGCACGCAGTCAAGGCACACACACTTTCCGAGACGTACGACAAATGACATAGCAAGCTTAAAATCAACTTTGCAATACAGATGTCCATCCCACTTGGGAAGATGGGGGGCCCAAAAATGGGCCAGGAAAAGGTGAAGACAAACAAGAGTTACTTCTTGGCAGGCTTCTTGGCAGCAGCCTTCTTGGGGGTCTTTGGCTTCTTGGGCTTGGCAGCCTTCTTGGCAGGAGACTTGGCCTTCTTGGGTTTGGCAGCCTTCTTGGCAGGAGACTTAGGCTTCTTGGCAGCAGCCTTCTTGGGCTTGGCAGCCTTCTTGGCTGCAGGCTTCTTTGCCTTCTTGGCGGCAGGCTTCTTGGCAGCCTTGGGCTTCTTGGCCTTCTTGGGTTTGGCAACTTTCTTCTCTCCCAGACGGAAAGATCCAGAGGCTCCAGTGCCCTTGGCCTGCTTGAGGGTGCCAGCCTTCACTCCAGCCTTCAGGGAGGTCTTGAGATGAGCGTTGACCTTGGTAGCCTCAGTGCCGACCTTGTAGTTGGCCATGATGTACTTGAGAATGGCCTGTCTGGAGGAACCACCACGCTCCTTCAGAGAGGTGACAGCAGCGGCGATCATAACGTTGTACTTTGGGTGGTCTGCTGGTTTTGCAGGCTTCCTGGGCTTGGCTGCCTTCTTGGCAGGAGCAGGTGCAGGTGCAGCGGCATCAGACATGATGATAGAGTAATTGTAAGCGTGTGCCGGAGAGACGTTCCGTACTAGTCGTTGTTGTGTCGAATAGTCGAATGAAGCAAACGCTGCGCCTACACGCATTATATATGGCGTCAGAGAACCGCAATGACAGCAGCGCCCCACGGCACGCAAATCGGCCCTCGCAAAGCCTCGGGTCGGTAAATCCGTGTTTGTTGATGTCTGTTTTCGGGGTTTATTTCACTGACAACACTGCAAACATATACATGTTGCATATCGATGTAATCAGTGATAACTAAGGTTTCTTTTGATATAGACAGAATCACTAAAATCGTTTCTGTTCAAAAGAAATCTTTAAATAAAGTGGTTGGAATAGACTACGTGAAACGATTCCGTTGTACAAAATATTTAATATTATGCACAGTTTCGTCACATTCAATGTGTACGTCTTCCGAATAATTTCTGTAACTTGTTTTCTACTCATTCCAACAGTTTGTCCATCTCTGACAGCAATCTGGAGAACGTTTACAGCAGTTTTCTTGCGAGCATAAAACACAAATTTGGGCTCGACGGCCATTATCCGATGTGTTCTTTGCGCTTACTAAATTTTCAAAACCTGGTTTGCCCCACTTATGTAGATAAATGAATAGTTATTTTGCATGCGACAATTTGTCTAAGTTCATAGAAACTATGTGTGTTACTCAGATTGTCGGTGTGAGTGGTTTTAAGGCATGTTTGTTGAAATTTTCTATCGCTCAGTCCCACACCCTATTCCTCCTAACATTTTCATACATGGCGGTGGTTTTCTTCGACGCTTATTCAGTTGTTTTTTTTTGTGTGTGTGTTCATTGTGTAACAATTTTGCTCCATAAATTAAAGCATGTGATAGAATAGTGCACTTTTAGATTATAAAAATATTTAATCAGCCATTACGTATTTGTTTTGTCACAGAATAAGGGTTAAAATATAGTATTGTGTGTGCCGGTGCGTGTGTTGTTGTCGGTGTTGGAATGTTCGCTGACGTGTTCGACAGTTGAGTTGGCTAAAGTCGAAACGGCTTTATTTCTTGAGACAGTGATCATACACACTGATCAGGATGCGAATTAACACCACATACACATGATATATCATCACAGAACCCTTACGATCGTTGTATATAGAGATAGTGGATGGCTCTTCACACACAAAATTCAAACGGAAAAGGCGGTCGTTCAAAGTCCCTGTAGTAGGAAGCGGGTTGTGGTCGAAAACAAATATAAAAAATGGAGAAAGAATATGATAGAATCGTGATATTGTAGATGACTGTGTTGATTTGTGTGTCGTCTGTGTAGTGTTTACTTGGTCGTGGTGTCTGAAAGCAAATGTATGAATGATTTATTTTGTGTAAAAAGCCAGCATACGAATCTGTGTCAAACCATCAAACATGGCGGGCATTTCAGCTCGATCTGCCACAACACTGTACTAACTTAACTTTTCAGTGTGGTTTGCCAGTACACTCACTTATGGAAAACTGAGATCTTATGAGCTGATGAAAGAGTTACAAATCTGCGTGAAAAAAATAACCAAACACGTACAACTTCAATTAACTTCGAATGACATCGCTGCGATTTTTTGAAAACTCGCACACTGACACTGTCTTAGTGTGTAAGTCGTCAGTCATATAGTCGGATGCATACACACACACACACACGCACGCACGCACACACACACACGTAAATTCACACGCCAACACGTATATTCACACTGGCGCACAAACTGGCACACACACACACTGGCACACACGCACACCAACATATACACACACACTCACACAATATATATATATACACACACACACTGCCACACAAACACAGAGACACATGCATATACGCGGACACATACGCATACATTCGCGCGCGCGCCACACACACACCAAAACCTACACACACATACACACCAACACAAGTCATACACACACACACACACACACACACACACACACACACACACACACACACACACACACACACACACAAATTCACACACCAACACATACAACACACACACACAACACCAACACATACACACACACTCAACACACACACAAATTCACACACCAACACATACACACACTGACACCAAACTGTTGTCAGTCCATCGGTCTTCTGCGTGTGTGTGCGTGCGTGCGTACGAGTGTGCGTGTGTGTATGTGTGTGTGTGTGTGTGTGCGCGCACATGAATGTATTTGTTTTCTGTCTTCCCCTCCTTCTCCCTCCCTCACCATGTCCATGGAGGCCGTTGATCTAGCAAGGCCATTAAATGTTCGGTCGTCACATTGCCACACCAACGTTGTTTTCTTTTCTTAACTGATATCAGCAGATCTTCATGATAGAAATGCGCATGGTTTATGGGGAAAACTGCCTTCTTCCGGCTTGATATCAAAGTAATCTTCAAACTTTTAAATTTGAATGCCACGAAAATACAGATTTATCTTGTTTCGTGATTAGCTCCTAACTTCTGCAGATGTACAGAATGTAAAGATGCCACAGATGGCATACATATTGCACGAAACGCACACGTTTATTTGGTATTTTCTCATATTACCTCCTCTTGCACAATTTACTATCATGAAAGTGTTTTCTATAATTCTGTCATTCCATACAGCTCTCTGACACAAGATTCTGAGTGTGAAGTCTATTTCTTTTTTTTTTTTTTTTTTGTCGTTCGAGGTTGCCTTGCAATGTTCATAAATGTCTAGATTAAGACTGTTACATGATCGTACATACGTGTACGGGTGTCTATCAATAAAGGGAAAGAACTTGCATGGTAAAGTTAAAAAACAAACACAAAAACAAAAAAAAAAAAAAACAAAAAACAAAAAAAAACGAAAGTCTATAACGGGAGGGTGGGGATGTAACCCTATGAACTGAATCATTAAATGAATACAAAGCTTTCACACAGACACACACACAGACGACACACACATACACACATACATGCACGCACACATGCGCGTACACAAGACTATTCTCACTGACATGAATGCACACACGTACGTACACACACACACACTACACACACACATACACCACAACACACACGTGATCTGACCTGGAAAATTCATATTCATGTATGAAATCTCTGCAACTTAATATTTTTTGCTTACGTTTTATATTAATTTAATTTAATTTAATTTAATTTAATTTAATTTAGTACAAAATCTGGCAAGCCGGCAGTGCAGACCACGATACCAGCGACGATGTGCCACAGTGTTTGTGCATGTGTGTGTGTGTGGTGTCTTTGTGTGACGTGTGTGTGTCTGTGTGTGTGTGTTTTGTATGTGTGTTGCGTTGTATGTGCAAATGTATATCTGTGAGTGTGTGTGTCTGTGTGTCTGAGTGCATGCGAAGTGTGTGTGTGTGAGTCGTTATCATTCATTCATCGTCATGGGCATTTCGCACTGACGTAGGCCTACTTCAACTATGATGGATGATGTAAACAGAGAACTGAACTTTCAATTTTTTTTCCCCATACAGACAGCTGAGAAGCTGTGAAAAAAAAATTAACATAAATATATCGACAGGCCTACAAAGTAGTTGATTAGGCTGCTAGGCCACAGAAGCTCACGCCTCACGCCTCGCGCCTCACGCGTGAATAGAAAAACGAACAGACGATGTCTCTCTTGCGTTGGGCCATACAACTCCACTCACGCTTCATGGTTCACGGTTTCACGTGTGAGCGGAGAAGTAGGACTGTTCCACTTTTTTCAATGCGTGAAGTTGAAGTTCCTGGTTACCATTGGCCATTTCAATTCTCCTCACATGCAGGACGATGACTACAAAGAAAATTGATCGAGTTGGTCTGGCCAACGCCCTTCCTCTGGAATCCGCGTGTGGTGAATACAAGACAAAGATAAAAAAAAAAAAAAAGTTGGGAAGACTTGGGGAAGAATCTGAACGAACCCTAAGTTAAGGATATGATGGAATGTACGGTGGAATTCTCCTCGTGATTCTATAAGGAGGAAATGTTCTCGACACCATATGCTTTGTCTCTTTCGCTTCCTCCTCCTGAGCAAGAGCAAAATCAGATCTTCTTCGTCGGAAGAATCCATCTTCGGAAAAAGAAACAAACCACGAATATTGTATCTGATCAATCTGATGCAAACAGCACTGTATTCTGGCACCGTCAACACAAAACAGACCGTGAGCACTGAGCGTGAGCTCCTGCGGCCCAGTGCATGAAATGTGATGCGTGAAGCATGAGGTGTGAGACGTGAGGCATGAGTTTCTATGGCCCAGCAGCTTTACTGAGACCGCCAAGGCCTTGGTCTGTGTCACAGTAGCGTCTGTCACCCACGAGTTAACCAGGTCCTGAGGTCCTACCAGATAGTGTCATAACCCTGGGTCAAAGGGGAGGAGGTAGCAGAGACCTCAACATTTCCCGGGGTAGTACCTCAAGAGCGGCGCCCATCCCCTCTCCTTTATTCAAATTCATATTCACATATTTTTTTTACCAAGACTTCAGAAAGGCAAGAAGGCTATTGATTTTCAAGGGGTGGGACCGGGAAATCAACCTATCTCTCCAATGTTTTATACCAAGGCAGCCGGCAATGCCTTGCTCTTCGCAACTTTTCAACTGCCGTGGGATCTTTAGCGTGCGCAGCCTAAAGGCACACGGGCCTGACTCGTTTTCCGTCCCCTTCGGAAGGACTAGACGCTCAGTTCGATTTTCCGGTCAAACTGAGGAGAATTGTTGAGGCCTCAATGGGGAGTGAACCCTGGAACCTCGCGTTTAGTTATTGGCAGGCGAATGTCTGAACCATTCTGCCACTCTTCTCCTTTTAGAACAAAGGAACTTGAACATAAAGGAGAACCAAGACATGATATAGCATCACCTTATGGTTTAGACGAGTTTCTTAGGCGTAGCAAATCAAGCTAAAGCTAGATGCTAATGGCTAGCTAATCAAGGAATAAGCGTGTGTACGAAAACTGGTCGCAGCAAATCTAGCAAACCTAGCTAATTCAAGATGGCGGAACGCATGAAAAAACACACGTGAAGTTTCTTCTTCTGAGTGACATTGTAGGCGACCCTTTGCTTGATGTCTTTTCAATGCTGATAAAGATCATAACCACTTTGCGGCAAACGTAATTACAACGGCAACAGAGGACAAAATATTTGAAATCCTGCTGCACACGGGATCGCCCCCTTGAAATTGTATTAACTTAAGCAGGTCATAGTATATGAGATCAACACGTGGCTTAGCCAGGTCACATGATCTGACATCAGCACGTGGCTTAGTCAAGTCACATGATATGACATCGGCACGTGGATGCAGTATCATATCAGTGCATGTTCAGTACCTACAAACCAATACAACACTCTAACACCTTACGTTCAGCGCATTATGTCTAATCGGTTGACTGTTGAGCTTATGTCCCAAATAAAGCAAACAGGAATGATTTTTTTTATGTATACAGAAACAACATCAATGAGAAAATTTTCGTAAAGTTATACAGTAGCCTATTTTATTGTTATATTGTTACCGTCTTAAAAGTAACACTGCTGATTCCTGTGGTGTGGAATGGTAATCTGTTTTTTTTTTCCTCCAGAATCAGACGTCAAAGAAATTTAAGGGTGTGGAAGAGACAAATATACAGTGAGGGAGGAAGAATGTGGTGAGCACGCGTTTTTGATTTTACAGTTTTTTTAAAACAGAATTTTGTTTTTTATTTTTAGGTCGTTTGATTTATTGATTGGGTAATTTCTTATTGGAGCAGGGATGGAGAATAGGCTGAGGAAATGAGAGTGAAGGGGACAAAAAATTGGTTAGAGTGGTTGGGGACTGTGTGTTGTGTTGACCATGGTTGGTGTTCTACGACGTTGTTGTGTGGAGCGTTTGTGCAGTCCATTCGTACTGGAAACTGGACAGGTGTTTTTTTTTTTAATTTGTTCATTCCATAAAAAATTCACGAGGCGTTGTAGACCGAGAGATGCAACTGACTATACATGTATTATAACCCAAGCTGTTTCCACGACAGCATGGTATACAGATTGTTATAGAACCCATACAGGTAGGACCACATGACCTTGCTGGAGCATATAGGTTTAAAGCTTATGTCTTGATCATTTTGGGTCATGTCCAATACATGGCATCTGAGCACGGAGGCACCATAATTAGAAACCAAAACTGAATCTGAAATTGTTTATATATTTTGATTTTTGTTGTTGTTGGTGTGTGTGCTCATGGTTCTCTTCTACTGTTTTAAAACATTTTTTTTACTCTTCAGTTCCACCTACTGTCTTTTATGTCATGTGCTGACTATCAGGAATCTTTTGATGCTGTACCTTAATAATGGTACTTACATTTCTTTCAACAGTTTCATCCCACCACTGAGATTCGCCAATGGGACAATTTTCCACATAATTACTTTTCCCCTTTTGATGCATTCATGTTGTCATGGAATGAGAATCAGAAAGAGAGTATCCTGTTGTGGAGGGCTTGTGAGTCAGACTCATATGTTACTGGAAGCTAACCAAGCCAGTCATGTTGATGTTAGTTGGCTTGTCAGAACTGGACTTCATAACTGGAATTCGTTCACGAAGAATTCAACGTACTCAAACAGCATCAAGTGTGTTCTATCCAGAGAGCATCCTCGAATCTTTTGTTTCGTTGTTTGGGATCTTTTGTTTTGTTACCTTTTCCCCCATAATGAGTTGATACACTGATACTGATTCTAAAACAAATGTCACACTGCAAGATTCAGTGAGAAGAATGACAAAATGTGGCTATTGGTGTGTCTATGTATTTTCTTCTGTTTTTTAAAACTTCTTTTTTTTTTACAATCCCCTTAAAAATACAGAAGAGCATTGTTTCATATCGATCGGGAGGGTGTATGTGTGTATCTCCGAATGTGTGTCTCCGTCCGAGCGAGTGAGTGAGTGAGTGTGAGTGTGTGTGTGTGTGTGTGTGTGTGTGTGTGTGTGTGTGTATGCGTGCGTGCGTGCGTGTGCACGCGTGTGTGTGTGACCCAAAAATGTGTTAGCAAAGACTTTGATCACTTGTTTCTGGTTGGATCTTTATCAAATTTGGGGGCAAAGTGTGGACTACAAAGGACGCGAATACCCATCAAAATCATAGCGCCAAGGTAAAGGCCACACGGACCAAGACAGAGCCAAAAACCAGCACATTTTAAGGTAAATGAACAGCTTTCTCAGGAACTTCTGACAATAGTTACCTTCTCTTTTCGTTTCAGTGACAATACCTTCTCTCTCTCTCTCACTCCCTCTGTTTCCTTTCAATTGTCAAGCAAGATTTCGTCCAAAACACTCGTTTTAGACGGCACTATTATTTCACTGACAAGCTATTATCATCTATTAACAACTCAAAGCTTACTTGGAGCTATATTCTTTGATCTTGTTGACCATTTGAAACATTTCTTAACAAGCTGCGTTGTGTATCAAATTAGTGCAAATACTATCACGTTCTTCAATTTCTTAATCGGACAAAGGAAAACAAAATAGTCTTAGTGAATGCTGCTTTTTAATTAGAAGAGGTTATGAAAATAGGTGTCCCACAATGTCTGTACTTGGCCCTTAACTCTTCAATCTTTTATCAGTGATCTTATGTACCTCATGTTCCGATGTAAGGTGTGACTTGTTTGCCTATGATCCAATATGCTGATGGAGGTAGTGTCAGCTAGATCAATCAATGCTCAGACAGCGTCTATGTTAATAAGATCTGACAAACCAAATCAAACCAAAACAAAAAATCCATGATTGTAACAAGCTGGCAAAAGCCTCCACCATTGCTTATCGCTTTAATCCATGTAAATGAACAGGTTTCAGAACAGTGGCATCTTGATGTTTTAACAGCCAACTAAAATGAGAAAAATAAAATCAACTCCTTTTCTAACTAAGTTGCTAAAAATGCATACATGTACTTCTGACATCATCTACGATCCCTTACTATTCCTGAAGCTTGCCACTTGTTTTTTTCATGCCCATTTTATGTCTAAAATCATTGCCAAGCACAGATTAATATAACGAAAATTGATTCAGTATATATAAGCAAGGGGGGGGGGGGGGGGGGGGATGCACTGCAAGTAATATACAGACAAAAACTATTTTGTCATCCTCCTTGCACTGTCTGATCATCTCAGAATCAATAAGTGCACTTTAATCCATTCAATTATTTATAATAAACTTCTCGTCCAAAGGGAAATATTTCCTCGAAAAGAAACGTGAACTATGACCAAACTCCGGAAAAGATATTTGGCATTGCTAAGAACATGAGAATCTTTATAAATATACTTCAGCATATTCTGGCACAGACTGTTTGAAGGATTTACCGGAATTCCTGAAAAGCCCTCAATCAATAAAAACGTTAAAACACGCACGCACGCACACACGTGCGAGCGCGTGCACACACAGACAGACACACGCACGCACACACACACACGCGTGCGCGCGCACACACACACACACACAGAGTCATCCCCACCTGGTGAGATCTACAGATACTGTCACCAACTGATTAGACCTATCAGAGTCAGGACAAGTCGTCATCATCATACAAGTCACCAAAGTCATTAAAGAAGTCTGCGTGACACTGTGTCGTCTCCCCTGGAAGTGGTAAAACTCCTAACGCGGGATTCGTTTCTCCGGTCGTCTTCTCCTTATCCCACCGTGCAGAAGTATCAGCGCTTTTTTCTGCAGGTTCGGCGCGGGTGCCAGAGTAGCTGGGAACTCCACCCTGGTTAGACTGATGTTTCGCTGTGTCTTGCGATGCTATTCCAAGACCAGCGCTGTAACTCATTTCTCCAGAAGTGGATCCAGACTCACTTGACTGGCTAAAAGATCCATAACCTCTAAAAATTAAGAAAAAAGGCATTCCATTAATTTTGACACATTTTCCATGTTCTGTAACTTGTTATTGTTATTGTTGTTTTAAAGTTTAAAGCCCAGCCGTCTGCGTAGAGCCATATCAGGGCTATAACCATTTCAAAACATACAAAACTTCAACAAGGGGGGGGGGGGGGGGGGGGGGGGGGAAGAAAGAAAATTAAGTACACATATCAATGCATTCACGCGCATAATCTAAGCACATGCCCCTGGCGTTGACCATTCCATCCAATTTATCGCACAGGGGATTTAAAAAACACAACTGATTACAAAATAAAACATATCTAAGGACACGAAAACATACATAAATTACCTAAAATTGCTTCGGCATATCTCACCTCCCTAGAGCCAAAAATGCACTTCATACGTGTACCCAATTATCGATCCGAAGAAAAAGTACGCAAGACTTTATCGAACACATTCAGGTTTACGAGGGTAAGAAACAAGCAAAATGTATACTCGCCCAAAGAGAGTCTACATCACACTACACATAAATCATACCTTAGATAACATAGATACTCCAACAACGGAATCCTTACACTTTCAGTCAAAGAAATACATTTGAGAAGAGAGTGAAAGTGAGAGAGAGAGAGAGAGAGAGAGAGAGAGAGAGAGAGAGAGAGAGAGAGAGAGAGAGAGAGAGAGAGAGAGAGAACAACAAGAACAAGAACAAATGGTCAGAAATAAGCAAAATATAAGCTTCTTTACATCCAGCCCTCGCTCAAAGAGGGTCTACATCACACTACACATAACTTGTACCTGCGATGAGATAGCTATCAGAGAGAGAGAGAGAGAGAGAGAGAGAGAGAGAGAGAGAGAGAGAGAGAGAGAGAGAGAGTCAGACAGAGAGAGAGAGAGAGACAGAGAGAGATAGAGAGAGAGAGAGCGGGAGAGAGAGAGAGAGGGTGAGAGAGAAAGAGGGAGGGAGAGAGAGAGGGAGAGAGAGAGAGAAAGAGAAAGAGAGAGAGAGACAGTGACAGACAGAAAGAGGTAGTTTTGAGTTTTTTCCCCAGGTGCAACCGTATGCGTGTCATATATAAGACCTTGGACAAAATGTTGATGAATTAAATACTGACCTGTTTGGGATACCAACGAGTTGCGTGTTTGGTTGCTCGATGACAAGTCTTGTCTGGTCTGAAATGAAAAATCGGTAATTGCGTTGTGTAGATTTACTGAAGGCATAGCATATCTGTCTGTCCGTCTGTCTGTCTGTCTGTCTGTCTGTCTGTCTGTCTGCCTGCCTGCCTGCCTGCCTGCCTGCCTGTATGTATGTATGTATGTATGTATGTATGTATGTATGTATACATGTATGTTTTTTATGTGTTCGTACGTGCGTATGTATATGTATGTATGCATGTATGTATGTATGTACGTATGTATGTATGTATGTACGTATGTATGTATGTATGTATGTATGTGTATGTATGCATGCAGGTATGCATGCACGTGTGAATGTGTTATGTATGTATGTATGTATGTATGTGTATGTGCATGTATGTGTGTGCGTATGTATGTATAAACGTATGTATGTATGTAATGTATGTATGTATCATGTATGTATGTATGTATGTAATGTATGTATGTATGTATGTAATGTATGTATGTATCATGTATGTATGTATGTATGTAATGTATGTATGTATCATGTATGTATGATGTAGTATTATGTATGTATCATGTATATATTATGTATGTATGTATGCATCATATATTATATGTATGTACGTACGTAGTGAAATGTGGTATGATGGAGAGGCACCCATCCTAGAAAGTAAGGTGTTCGGTATACTTGGGTTTAAATCCCAACTAGTCCTTTAAAAACACATTAAACGCATATTTCTCTTATCACCAGCCCTCCCCCCCCCCCCCTCCATGGGACCTACGGTGGTAGTCCGGAGACAATTTTACAGTACCCAGAAAAGAGACAAGCATCACCAAGTTTGCACAAAGCCGACAGAAAGGATTAAGATCTAACCCGGGTAGATGGAGCTCGTCAGCATTGTCAAGACAGTCTGTCTAGATGAGACACAATTTCGGATTCAAATCCATCAAATGTCCCAATCTTCGGTAAAATGCCCCTGTGTCTTCCTAGGAATGTTCTTGAGCCAGAGGCTAGGAGACATGTTGAATAGTAAAGCAACGTCTCTTACCAACAAATGCCTATTACTTAACATCAGGAAGACATTTCTTGAATGTTACATGGAACCGATAATGTTATACGGTTGTGAGGTGTGGACAGTCAACACGTGAAGCTAAAAGTAAAACAAGATTGAGGCAGCCGAAATGTGTTTTCTAAGAATAATGTTGAGATTTCCATGGGCAACAAAGAAAATAAACGAGACCGTCTTGATGGAGGCAGACACACGAAGATCATTGATAAGGAAGATTAGGAAAAGACAAGCAACACTTATAGGCCGTTTTATGAGGAAAGGGGAATTACAACACCTGTCACAACAGGAAAGCTGGAGGGAAAGAGAACACCAGGTAGACCTAGAGAGAAAATATTGGACGAACTTGCAGGATGGCCGAGGACAGAGAGGGTGGAAGATGTACTTGCGGCGGCGACAAGAGATACATGCATATGGAGGGCCATGATCGCCAACGCCACGCGGCAGGGCACATGATGATGATGATGAGTATCCATGTAGATCTAGATCCGCAACCGCAAGCTGTGAGGGGAGAAGAATATATATGTGAATATTCTTATGTTTAATAATGTGTTTGATGGCAAACAATTAATTTTCCTTTGTGAAATATTCATGTTTGTTTAGATCTATTGCTTGCTTCAGAACTGTGAAAAATCTTCGGTAGTTCTTGACTTCAAATTCAAGTGTACAAAAAGCCTAGCCTATGAAAAAAAAAAAAAAAAAGCGACACTGAGAACACGTTTTAAAAGCACAGAATATTTTATTAATTTGAGTTTTATTCTAAAGTTAAATTGAGCTCGGAAGAGAAGTGTACTATCCATGTAGATCTAGATCCGACATGATAGTATTTACTACGACGTAGGCCTACATGATCCAAGGGACACTGCTCTCACTCTTAAGAGACATTCTTGGTTGGTCGTAGCAACGAGGGAGAACGGTTATGGGAATACTCGGTGACACTACACTCCTGTGCTTTCCTTGAAAAGCTCAGGAGCCAGTGTTAGGAGACAATCTTAATAGTAAAGCTGTATCTCCTAAGGCTGTCCTACTCTTGCGGCAGTCACAGCGCTGTGGAATTAGTAGGAATGAGAGTTGAAAAAGGATTGCACACACCCTGCACACTTTGAATCAAAAAGTCCCAGTGGCGGTCAAGTGCCATCAACATCATCAACTAGGAAGACATTTCTTACAGAGTCAACTGACAACAGCAGTATAACAGAACACATGCAGCGAAAGCTACCCCGCCACCCCACAGCGGAGACTGCATTTTCATCAAAGACATGTCTCCGCCTGCTGAAGTTGTTTCCAAACATCATAACCCCCGCACTTACATCATCCAAACACCTAGAGTTGGTATCATTCGACGAAACAGATCACACCTTGTAGGAACACCGAACGATCCTTCGCTCTCAGCTCAGCAAGCAGAAGACAAGTCTTCAACACCTACTTCCACACGCCGAACGTGTCGGCAAGAACGCTGCAAAATACATCATCATCTTTGGACCAGACCTGGCCAACACCTCTCAGCCAAATAATCACCACACGTTCTGGCCGTCGTGTCTAACCCTGAGAGACTAATTCAACAAGTTTGAAGATCAGTTGTGCGAAATGATCTGCGAAAAGGCACAATTGTTTAATCAACTGTTAATCGATTGTTCAAATCTTTAGAAGAGTTTTTATGTAAATAGTTTTGTGTTTCTCTCAATATTGTTTCTAATATTCTTCATTCTACTCAAGAAGGGAGATGGGACATATCTGCTCTAAGTAGCCTAACTATGCGGTCATGCGATTGGACGTAAATCTCATACATTATCATCGTCTTGGTAACAACAACGCTTAGGATTGATCAGCAGTCCGGAATGCATTATAAAAGCCTAACTGCAAGATTCTCTACTTCATCTACACAACACAAAAGTGGTGGTCAGGTGGCATTAACATCAACTGGGAAGATACTTCTTGCGAAAGAGTCAGCTGACAACAGCAGTGCACTGAGAGCAGTTGAACAACGGTTTCATAACAAATGCCACTCAAACAGAAGAGGGACCGGCTGAAGCAGAAGCCAAAGCCGCAGGGCCATTTCCCACGCAGCAGCACCTGTAACAGTACAGTCTACTTATCTCCAGGATAGGTTTTGCATCCCACATTAAGACCCGTACCAAGCGACAAAGGACCAGTACCGCTACTCATCTGTGGATCAACGGGCGACTCCATCATGTATGCAGGCCTGTGTACACGTGTAACCAAGAAATGCTGGACAATAATGTTATACACTGACCGTTGCTCTGCCACACAACGGTCAGGATTCCAGAACGAACGCAACTATTGTGTAAAAAACACATCCCGTAGTTTTCACCGCTTCCGTGTTGGATTTTAACTTCGCCCGTAACATACAGATCAAAGTTTACATCTGATATCGAACGAGTGTCGTCACTGACTGTGACGTAAACAACTTAGTTGCGTCATTTGAGAAAAAAAAAAAGGCCCACTGTTAAAGACTTGGAGAGTGGAATACACTATTAACCTTGACGATTGATCCGTTCAGCAACGCCAGTGTTTGATGAGATGCCCTTCTTGTGTGTATAATGTCATTTGTGTATGCCTATTGATGTCAACAAGAAACACCACGAGGATGCGGATGGGACCCAGAGCACCAATGCCCCGCCACTCTCCGGACAGTCAACTTCCCAAGCTCCCGACGTCACTCGATAGTCATTTCTTCAAGCAAAAGGGTGGGGGCTGTCCATGCGCTGCGCGATCCATTCGGACCCAGTCATCAGTCACCTTGTTTACGAAACTGAATGGCAAGGTGGGGAGATGATAAACCCCGGGACATAGCCAAAACAACGCGCACCAACCAGGTCCAGCCCAGCCTCGGGACCAAGAGAGGCGGAAGAGCGCTCTCTCGCCCCACTCTGGTCTTCATCTCTACTTCCGGCAGCCCGCCCTGCCACCAACTCGCATAGCCGCTAACCCCTTCCCCCCACTGTAGTCTCGGCAGTTAGCAGTCGGAAGCTCCCAACGTTGCCCCATCTCAACCACAGGGATTGTTTGAACGGCTGCGAAAGTGGCATGATACTCCAGACACAGCCCATTCTGCTGTTCAACAAGGCCTGACATGCCCCGAAAGGGATCCCAAGATTGCCGTTTCTCCGAGCAGCCAGCAAGTCTTTACCTGCGTTCATCAGACCCGATTCCCTGAAGTCAGCGGTCAAGCCACAAGCCGAAATCAACAATCTATATAACCTTAAGCCGAGAAATACAATTACTTGGCATGTATGTATGTATGTATGTATGTATGTATGTATGTATGTATGTATGTATGTATGTATGTATGTATGTATTATGTAGTATGTTTGTATTATGTATGTATGAATGTATGTATGTATATGTATGAATGTATGTATGTATGTACGCACGTATGCACTTATTCATGCGCGTACATGTGCGTGTATATATCTATGTCTGTATTATGTCTGTGTCTGTATTATGCCTCCCGTCTGTCGGTATTGTCTGCCTGTCTGTCTGTATTATGTCTGCCTGCCTGTAACCCGAATTCGAACCTAACCCAATAACTCCAGATTCAAGACTTTTCACAAAGAAAGAGACAAAACGAATGAGTGAGAACGTGAGAATGAGAGAGAGAGAGAGAGAGAGGAGAGAGAGAGAGAGAGAGAGAGAGAGAGAGAGAAGAGAGAGAGAGAGAGAGGAGGAGAGAGAGAGAGAGAGAGAGAGAGAGAGTATGACATCACAGAATATCCTGGAATTCTCTTTGTTTCTCTAGATAGTTTCACGCCATATTAAGGCCACACTGGAGAAAATGGACACAAGTCCTTCGCTCGCGGTTCAATTACAATGGAAACATGCTTTTTGCGAGGTAGAACATTTGGTTCCATGTTTAAAACACAAACACACAATCTTAGAACGTTTGGTTCCATGTTCAAATCACAAACACACAATCTTAGCAAGGCTATAATCATTTACATAGAAATGTTTACCAGAGATGAACGCAATTCTTGCTCGTTTTTCTCGTTTGCAGACACAAACTCCAATGGCAATGACGATGATGACGAAAATGACGACGACGATCACGATGGCGGCAATGGCGTAAGAACGTAGGTCACGGAAAGCATCCCATATATCGTCGACATTCGTGAAGTTAGCAGAACTGGTCGCGGAGGTGATCGCGCTGGGGATGTTTGAAAGGTCGGGGTACATTCTTTCTGGACTATCTGGCAGCGCTGGATTACAGTTGTTAGATGCCAAACACTGAACCTGTGTGTGATAAGTGTTGTTCAGAATTCTGGTTCTGTTTGACACACTGGTTTGTGTTGGGCTGGTGACGTCTTCTGCAGAGTTTTCTGGCCTCTTGTTTCGGAGACTTCGATTAGCGTTGTTGAAATCTGCAGAACAGTTTGGCCGGGTTCTATTGTTGATGTTGTGTGTATGGTGTTCTCGGTAGCAGAAACTTGGTTTCGTCACAAAACAAAGTGAATAAAAATGGGTTTCGATAAAATCTTGTTTCGTTAAAAATTGTATACATCAACAAACGCAACGGGCCTTCTTCCTAAACTGGTTCAGTTTAACTAACAGAGTGTTCTTCTCTATGAGGATCAACTCAGACAAAGTAGGATTTTGAGCTTGAAATCAACACGTACAGCATTCAAATATCGAGGCATTTTTTATGTTTTTTTCTCTCTCTCTCTCGCTCTCTCCCTTTAAAAAGAAAGGGGAAATTTTCATATCAACACAGAGGGAGGTTGTTCTGTCTGTGAACGAAGTGCAATAGCTAAGATTTCTCAGTTGTTTCTGGATAATCTTTTGCCAAATTTGGGTCATCGGTTTCTGTCCATGAATAATCACGAACGCATGAGATTTACAGAGCCTGATTTCGGTTCTGGTACGTCCCCGTTACCCAAATCTAAAATCACTATAGTATACATTTCACTACTGGTTATGAACAGATCTTAATAGAAGTTCGGTTCATGACTCCAACCAGTATGGCTTACTGCACAGGTAAACGGTTCATGAGTGCGACCAGTATGATTTACTGCATACGTAAACGGTTCATGAAAGCAACTAGTATGATTTACTGCACAGGTAAACGGTTCATGAGTGCGACCAGTATGATTTACTGCATACGTAAACGGTTCATGAAAGCAACCAGTATGATTTACTGTATACTTAAACGGTTCATGACTGCAACCGGTATGATTTACTGCATACTTAAACGGTTCATGAAAGCAACCAGTATGATTTACTGCATACTTAAACGGTTCATGACTGCAACCGGTGTGATTTACTGCATACTTAAACAGTTCATGACTGCAACCAGTATAATTAACTGCATACTTAAACGGTTCATGACCGCAACCAGTATGATTAACTGCATACTTAAACGGTTCATGACTGCAACCAGTATGATTTACTGCATACTTAAACGGTTGATGACTGCAACCGGTGTGATTTACTGCATACTTAAACAGTTCATGACTGCAACCAGTATAATTAACTGCATACTTAAACGGTTCATGACCGCAACCAGTATGATTAACTGCATACTTAAACGGTTCATGACTGCAACCAGTATGATTTACTGCATACTTAAACGGTTCATGACTGCAACCGGTGTGATTTACTGCATACTTAAACAGTTCATGACTGCAACCAGTATAATTAACTGCATACTTAAACGGTTCATGACCGCAACCAGTATGATTAACTGCATACTTAAACGGTTCTTGACTGCAACCAGTATGATTAACTGCATACTTAAACGGTTCATGACTGCAACCGGTGTGATTTACTGCATACTTAAACAGTTCATGACTGCAACCAGTATAATTAACTGCATACTTAAACGGTTCATGACCGCAACCAGTATGATTAACTGCATACTTAAACGGTTCTTGACTGCAACCAGTATGATTAACTGCATACTTAAACGGTTCTTGACTGCAACCAGTATGATTAACTGCATACTTAAACGGTTCATGACTGCAACCAGTATGATTTACTGCATACTTAAACGGTTCTTGACTGCAACCAGTATGATTTACTGCGTACTTAAATACAGTACGACATGATTTGTTTCAAAATACGTCAAACTTATCAGGAACCATGGGACCTTCACCAGGAAGGTCTGGGTTTGATCCTG
>CM060311.1:23887288-23899788 GCA_030674185.1 Monoplex corrugatus | reverse complement strand
AGCTGGAAAAGAAAAATTAAGTACACATATCAATGCATGTCTGGCCATGACGGCACAACCTTGAGATAGGTTGATAAGTTTAAATATCTGGGAACGATCATCTCACCAGACGGCAGATACACATCAGAAATAGCCACAGAATCGGCCGAGCCAAAACAGCATTCAAGAAGATTAAAAGCATTCTTACCAACAAATGCCTATCACTTAATATCAGGAAGAGAGTTCTTGAATGGTATATAGAACCGATAATGTTATACGGTTGTGAGGCGTGGACAGTCAGCAAGAAAAGCCAGAACAAGATTGAGGCAGCCGAGATGTGGTTTCTAAGAAGAATGTTGAGAGTTCCATGGACAGCAAAGAAAACAAGACACAAGAAGATCATTCATAAGGAAGATCAGGAAAAGACAGGCAACATTTATGGGCCATTTTATGAGGAAAGAGGAATTGGATCACCCGGCCACAACAGAAAAGCTGGAGGGAAAGAGAGCACCAGGTAAACCCAGGGAAAAATATTAGATGGATTTGCAGAGTGGCTGAGGACAGAGAGGGTGGAAGAAGTGCTTGCTGCAACGAGGGATAAAAACATATGGAGGGCCATGATCGCCAACGCCATGTGGCAATGCACTTGATGATGATGATGATGATCAATGCATGTGCACACATAATCTAAAGATATGTCCATGGCATGGACCATCGTGTCTAAGTTATCAGCAGAGGATGTCAAAACAAACCTGACTATAAATGTGAACATAGCTAAGGACACTAAAGCATAGGCCTACTTTAAAATCTGGCGCACATTACTTAGAATTACTCCTGCACAGCTCATTTCCTTAACCCTTTCAGCGCCAGAGAAAAATGTAAACATGTGCTTCCCCATTGCCGGGGAATTTTGAGGATTCGAGGGTAATACTTAACAAAAAATTATAGTGCAAAAACTATACGAGATACAACAAAGAAACATAAGTGTTTTTTGAAGGAAAATGAACGAGGATTCTGAATCTGGGCTTATTTTTCTCTTAGCTTGATTGCAAAGACCTGTCCAGGCATTCCAAAGTGGAAATAATTTTTTTGTGTTGTCTAAAAAGTAAGTTTCCATCTCTACAGATTGATACCCAACACACTCACAAACAAAAAAAAACCCAGCTGAAAATGACTTCTTTGTTGTCAGTTTACATACATAAATGAAAACAAAACATATGACATCATAAAATGTTCATGAAACGATACTAAACCCATGCAGACAAATAAGTAAGTAACCATCCCATCAATGATAGACCTGGTTTCGGTAAACATAAAAGTGATTGTACTAGACACTGAACAGTCAAACTACATGACAGTCAGTGTACTCAGATACTGAACAGTCAAACTACATGACACTCATGAATTGGTTCTCTCTGTTCTTCAGATTCTGCAATCAAAACAAGAGAAAATAAGCCCAGAATCAGAATCCTTATTCAAATAAGTCAATCAGCTCATGCTCATCAATCAGAAACAGCTTGAAAAAGCATAGCACACGTCCCCAGTTCCCACTTTCAATCCTGGATTTCATAAAAATTGAGGAATGTCTGACTGTTGTCCATTTGGAGGCCAACAGATTTTCAGTGAGCGAAACACTTCGCTGTTCGCCACGCCCCTTGCCATGCCGTCTAACTGGGGCACAGCTCCTCTGCACATCTCCTCTCCCTCTCCCCCTTCTCATCTTCCCCCTTCCCACACCACGAACATGTGCGTGACCCATCTCACCATGTACCATCACGTTCACTGCTGTTGGGTCCAAAGTCCGAAGTATCACGGCCTGCGCGCTCGCCACTCGCACTGACCACGGCAGTCGCGGTCTGACTCGTACTTGTTATCGTCTGCTTGCATCGATTCAGCCAGCAAGCGTTGAATGTCGGCGTGGTCATTGTTACTTTCTCCACCCTCATGTTGAAGCGAATCATCAGATAACAAATTCTCTCAATCGTCATCATGCTGTAAAATCATCTGAACGGCCTCTAGAGTCGTGAAAGTCCACTGACGTGAGCCACCGTTCGGCTTGTCGAAGGTTGCGTCGCCATTGTGCTCCTTCACGTGGTCCAGTTACCAAATCATTAGCGACAATAAAGGTGTCTTCCCTATGACGTATCCTAATTTACATCCTATTTTTATATTGTAGACACATATAGCTCAGTGTGCAGCGTTCCTGTGTGCTTACTGGCTCACACAGTTGTGAACGAAAAATCGGAAAACTCCTGCGACGTCAACGGACGGCTCTTAGGCAATAAAGCAACACCTTTTGTGCAACGTCAGCTGACGGCTTATTGGCACTGAACTAAGCCAAAGATGCAGTCAATACATACACCCAATCATCAGTCCAAAGTGAAAGCATGTAAGAACACATGCAGGTAAATGGATCAGCAAGGCAGAGAATGACAGGAAAAGATGACAGAAAGCAAAGGAGGACGGAAGAAACAAAACAGAGTGACAGATAAGAGGACATTTCTAGCACAGATTTTCCAGAAGGTGGGGATACTATTCATACTGAGACAGCCCCCGGCATCCCCACGGCGAAAAGGGAGTGAGGTGGTAGAGATGTTAACTTTTCTTGGGGCTCACCTGTCACCTGTCACCTGTCGGCGTCACCGGATTCAGTGTTGGTCGCTGCACATCTGGATGCCACCATCTCCCTCCAGGCCGCTCTGTCATGACTTTTGTGGACAATTTCTTGAATATTTAGGCCACTGATGTTGGTTATGTTCTCGATGTATGAGATTGGAGGTCTGCCTTTCTTCCTTTTTGTTTCTGTTTTTCCTTGAAAGTTGGTTGCCATGGGGTCTGTGTTTTTGCTGCGTGACACATGGCCAGTGTATTTTAGTCTTTTCTTGTTGATGTCTGTTAGTAGTTTTCTGGTGGTATCAACTTCTGCCAGGATACTTTCATTAGTTCTCCTATCTGTCCATTTGACACGTAGCAGTCTAGCAGTCTCTGATAAAACCATATCTCTGCTGCCTCAATTCTTCTGCAATCAGTTTTTCTCAGAGTCCAGGCTTTGCAGCAATAAATCATGACTGGCCAGTTCAAAGATTTTAAAAGTCTAACTTTCGGGCCATTTGGTATGCCATTTGTCTTTCCAGATGCTGTTGAGTTGTTGGACCAGTGGTTTGCTTTGCTATTTCAATTCTCCAGACACAAGAAGATAATTGATAAGGAAGATTAGGAAAAAACAAGCAACATTTATAGGCCGTTTAATGAGGAAAGGGGAATTAGAGCACCTGGTCACAGCAGGAAATCTGGAGGGAAAGACAACACCAGGTTGACCCAGGGAGAAAATATTGGGCGGACTTGTAGGGTGGCTGAGGACAGAGGATGGAAGTTGTGCTAGCAGCGACAGGGGATAGATTCATATGGAGAGCCATGATCACCAACGCTATACGGCAGGGCACATGATGATGGTGATGATTCCGATTCTCGGGGCTAGTATTCATCATCATCCAGTGCCCTGCCACATGGCGTTGGTGATCATGGCCCTCCATATGTATCTATCCCTTGTTGCCGCAACCACATCTTCCACCCTCTCTGTCCTCAACCACTCTGCAAGTCCGTCCAATATTTTTTCCCTGGGTCTACCTGGTGCTCTCTTTCCCTCCAGCTGTCCTGTTGTGACCAGGTGCTCTAATTCCCCTGTCCTCATAAAATGTCCTATAGATGGTGCTTGTCTTTTCCTAATCTTCCTTATGAATGATCTTGTGTCTGCCTCCATCAAGACTGTCTCGTTTGTTTTCTTTGCTGTCCATGGAACTCTCAACGTTCTTCTTAGAGACCACATCTCGACTGCCTCAATCTTGATCTGGCTTTGCGTGTTGACTGTTACGCCTCACAACCGTATAACATTATTGGTTCTATTTAGCATTCAAGAACTCTCTTTCTGATGTTAATTGATAGGCATTTGTTGGTAAGAATGCTTTTAATCTTCTTGAATGCTGTTTTGGCTCGGCCGATTTGCTGGCTATTTCTGCTGGGCATCTGCCATCTGGTGAGATATCGTTCACAGATATTTAAATTTATCAGCCTGTCTCAAAGTTGTGCCGTTTGCTGTTATTTTGCATGAGGGGATTTTATGTTTTGTTTCTCTTATTACCATGACTTCAGTCTTCTTGCTGTTTAGCTCCAACCCCTTACCTTTGATTTCTATTTCTATTATATTCACAAGGTTTTGTAGGTCCCTTTCATTTAACTGCAATTAACACAGTGTCATCTGCGTAACGAAGGCTGTTTATCATTTTTCCTCCAACCTTTAATCCAGGGTATTCTTCAAGGTTTCTCATGATGTTTTCACTATAAAGTGACAACAGATCGGGGCTAGTATTATTATTTGCATTTTCTCGGTGTCCATCTCCTGGTCCTTGCTGCTTCACCTTTTCCTCATCTTTGAAGACGGTCAGGTAGTCAGTCGTTCCACAGCTGGGTTGGCTGCAGGCCGCACGCTCATATCACGTTCACGGTGGGATCTGTTTGCACACGTTCAAACCCATGCAGACAGACTTTTGGAAGTCCTGTGTTCTATCTCTGCGCCAAGCTGGCTTCTTCTTATCACTGTATTATTATGTTATGGTGATACAAGGAAAGATTTCTCCTTTGTTTTTTCACCCGACTTTTTAAAACGCATTTTGGGGATAGGAAGGAAGTATATACATGAAGACAGATGCAGAAAAATAATAGAACAGCGCGGCTGAATTTACGATGAAAGACTTGTAACTTCACTTACGAAAAAAAGGCATATTTATAAAGCACACAAACACACACACACACACACGCATGAATATATATATATATACATACATACATACCTACATATATTATATATATATATATATATATATATATATATATATATATACACACACACACACACATATATGTATAAATATATGTATACATACATATATATATATCTATATATCCATATACAACCTGCCTCCTGCTGTGCCAGTCAGACACCACTTTTCGTCTTCTGCTTCTTCGTCTCCTCCGCTGCCCCTGCACTCGACCTTGCTGCTGCAAACTTCGTCTCCTCCTCTGCCGTCTTCGCCTTCGCCTTCTGTCCTGCCGGTGCCGCCTTCGCCTTCTGTCCCGCCGGTGCCGCTTTCGTCTTCTGTCCCGCCGGCGCTGCCCTCGTCTTCAGTTCCGCTGGTGCTGCCTTCGTCTTCTGTCCTGCGTGTGCCGCCTTCGTCTTCTGTCCCGTCGTTGCTGCCTTCGTCTTCTGCCCCGCTGGTGTCGCCTTCATCCTCTGTCCCGTCGGTGCTGCCTTCGCCTCCGTCTCGGCCACCGCCCGGTGATAAACTAAAACTATGCCTTTTGAACGCTCAGTCAACATGTGCAGATGGCAAAGCCGATGTCATTGCTGACTTTATTGCAGATGAGCATGTTGACATTGTTTTTATCACAGAAACATGGCTTAACCCCCTTGGTCATGAACCTATACATGCGAGTCTCACTCCGAGTGGTTACAGGCTTGCTTCTTTCCATCGCTCATCCCGAGGTGGTGGTATCGCCATCCTTTACAACGACTCAATCCATTCCCGCCTATCTTTCTCGCAGTCTCTGCCTTTCTCCCATCCTTCTTTCGAGCACATTGAAGTATCCTTCCAATCCACCCCTCACCCCATCACCTTCTCCTGTGTCTATCGACCTCCACCTAGCTCTGCCAATAAGTTCACCACATCCATGTTTCTCTCTGACTTTGATCAACTTCTTGATTACTACTGCCTCTTACCTGGAAATCTCATCATTCTAGGTGACATCAATGTCCACTACGACAACACTCACCGTTATGACACAAGACATATCATCAACTCTCTGTCCAATCACAATATGACACAACATATTTCTGAACCAACCCATCAAAAAGGTCACATTCTTGACTGGATCATTTCTCGTGATCACCACAGTTCAGCTACTGACAACTGCCTAGTTCTTTCTACCCGTCTAACTTCAGCCCTTCCATCTGACCACTCTGCAATTCTCTGTTCTCTTGACATTTCTTCTCCTTCCCGTACCACGCGGACAGTGACTCGACGCAATCTCAAATCTATTGACCTCTCCACATTTTCATCTGATGCCTCCCGCCTCCTTTCTGAAAAGTCACATAACCTTGCCGATGAATTCTATACTACTCTCCACCATCTTCTGGACACTCATGCTCCAGCCACAACCCGTCTTTTACCTGACCGCCCCCCTACCCCCTGGCTCACTCATGAGATTGCCTGTGCAAAACGTGCCCGCCGCAGAGCAGAGCGCCGCTGGCGCAAATCCAAACTCACTGTACATAGGCAACTTTTCCAAGCCTCTAAAACAAAAGTATCCACCCTCATTGCATCTGCAAAAACAAGCTATTTCCAAACCAAAATCCTGAATGCCTCTTCTTCAAGAGAACTCTTTACAACCATGAATCATCTCCTTGGCACACGAAAAGATTTACCTCTCCCAACAAAACACACAAATGAAGAACTCCCATCTGTATTCTCCAAGTATTTCACCACCAAAATACAAACTCTTCGTGACAGGCTTGGCAGGACACCCTGTCAACCATGCCCACCTGACCCTTCCTTCTCTGGCACACCTCTTACTACTTTTACCCCAGTCTCACAAGAAGAAATTCTCAACACAATCAGATCCATGTCGGTCAAAACCTGCGAACTGGATCCTCTTCCAGGTTCTCTCTACTCTGACTGTCTCCCTACTCTCCTCCCATTCATCACTGACATCATCAACACTTCTCTTCAAACTGGAACTGTCCAGATTCTTTCAAGTCTGCTATTGTTCACCCTCTCCTCAAGAAACACAATTTAGACCCAAATGAACTGAAAAATTACCGGCCTATCTCTAATCTCTCTTTCTTGTCAAAACTCATCGAAAAAGTTGTCCTCAACCAGCTGAACTCTCACCTGTCTGCCAACAATCTCCTCAATCCTTTCCAGTCAGCCTACCGCCAGTGCCATAGCACTGAAACTGCCCTGCTACACATTCTCAACAATCTCCTCCTTGCAACTGATACTGGCAAAGTCTCTCTCCTCACACTCCTTGATCTATCTGCAGCCTTCGATACCATTGACCATGGTATTCTCCTTTCTAGACTTCATCATACTTTTGGCATCTCTGACATTGCGCTCTCCTGGTTCACTTCATATCTATCAAACAGAAAACAAACTGTTCTCATTAATGGCACTTACTCTCAACCTGCATACCTGACCTGTGGTGTTCCACAAGGATCTGTCCTTGGCCCTGTTCTTTTCACTCTTTACACCTCCCCCCTGTCCACCATCATCAACTCCCACTCTATAAAACACCACTTCTATGCTGATGACACCCAACTTCTAGACAGTGACACACCAGACAATATACAGCACCTCTTGACTCGCACCACTGAGTGTTACTCGGACATTAAGAACTGGATGACGTTCAACAAACTTCAGCTTAATGATGACAAGACAGAAGCTATCCTCATTGGATTGAGTTGAAACTTTCTCAACTGCCTCCTCTTTCTCTCCCATTATGTAACACATCAGTCCCAATTTCTGATTCAGCTAAAAACCTTGGTGTCTGCATTGACTCTACCCTCTCCATGAACAACTTTGTTTCTCAAACTGCCAGATCTTGCTACTATCACCTCCATCGTATAAGCCTGATCAGGAAGTATCTCTCTGTCGAAACAACTGCAAAACTGGTTCTCTCCTTCATAATGTCTCGCATTGACTATTGCAATTCACTCCTGTCTGGTCTTCCTGCCTCCACCATTCACATCCTGCAGCGCATTCAAAACAATGCTGCACGCCTTGTACTAAAAAAGAAAAAAGCTGACCACATATCTCCTCTCCTGGCACAACTTCACTGGCTCCCTGTATCAAAGCGCATACAGTACAAACTAGACACCATGTGCTACAAAAGCCTCAATAACGCAGCCCCCGAGTACCTGTCAAGCCTACTTGAGATCTATGTTCCCTCACGTACCTTCCGCTCTGCCTCCGATCTTCTGACTTTTCGCTTTCCACGCACTAAACTCAATACCTATGGTCCACGAGCCTTCTCTGTTTCTGGTCCACTTTCCTGGAACAAACTTCCTCTCTCAGTCCGTCAGCAACCTACTTTTGTCTCCTTCAAGTCCGCTCTCAAAACTCACCTTTTCTCCTCTGTATAAAATCCTCACCTCATTCAATCCCCTCTGCAGCCTGTCTCCACTCGGAGGGGGATCACATTGTAATATATAATTGTATATAATATGCTCTCTATAATTTTCCATTGCTTTTATTCTTTCTCCCCATTTACAGCCGTGTGCGTGTGCGTGTGCATGTGCGTGTGTGTGGTGTGTGTGTGTGTGTGTGTGTGTGTGTGTGTGTGTGTGTGTGTGTGTGCTGCGTGGTGTGTGTGTCGTGCGTGCGTGTCTGTTTTAGCGCTTAGATTTGATTTTATCAAGATTTTGCGCTATATAAAATATTGAATTATTATAAAGATTATATTAGACAGTATATACAGAAAGAAGAAAAATAGACAAAAGAGAAGAGATAGACATATACACAAAACAGAAAGAGAGAAAAAGAGAGACAGAGAGACAGAGAGACAGAGACAGAGAGACAGAGAGACAAAAAAGCAGAGACAGAGAAGAGACAGAAGAGAGAGAGAGAGACAGAGAAGACGAGAGACAGAGACAGAGACAGAAGACAGAACAGAGACAGAGAGAGACAGGAGAGACAGAGAACAAGAGAGAAAACGAGAAAGAAGAGAGAAGAGACAGACAGAGACAGAAGAGAGAGAGAAGAGAAGAGAGAGAGAAGCAAACAGAAGACAGACAAGACAGACAGACAGAGAGAAGACAGAGAGAGAGAGACGAGAGAAGAGAGAGAGAGAAGAGAGAGAGAGAGAGAGAGAGAGGGAGAGAGAAGAGAAGAGAAGAGAGAGAGAGAGAAGAGAGAGAGAGAGAGAGAGAGAGAAGAGAGAGAGAGAGAGAAGAGAGAAAGAGAGGAGAGAGAGAAAGAGAGAGAGAGAGAGAGAGAGAGAAGAGAGAGAGAAAGAGAAGAGAGAGAGAGAAAGAGAGAGAGAGAGAAGAGAGAGAGAGAGAGATTATATATAATTATATTGCTTTTTGTTTTGTTTGGTTTGATTTTTTGGGTGGGGGGGGGTGGGGTGGGGTAGGGGAGTAGAGGCGGTGTTGACGCGCGTTAGCCGAGTGGGTAAACGTCATACTTGCAGTCTTGAATTCCATTCGCCTTGATGTAGTGCCTCCGTCCGGTGGGCAAAAGGTAGAGATATTCCCGAACTTCCAGATCAACATTGTGTGCTGACCTTCCGGTGCCTACATGTACTCCTCCTCATGTACTCGTATTCGCACGCAGAATGTCAATTACACACGTTTCACTTCACTTCACTTCACTTCACTGTACTTCACTTCACTTCACGTCACTTCGCTTCGGCTTGTTTCGGTCCGTTGTTGGACATACGGTAAACCTTCTTCACGCACGTCACTGTTGCCGGTGAACTGCTGTTCTGGTCCATTGTTTGTCGAACTTTTCCAGATCGTCTCGCCATCTGGTTCTCTGGCGACCTCTGTTCGTTTTTTGGCTTCGAGGGATCCAGTGCGTCACTTTGGTGGTCCATCTGTTGTCAGATCTCCTAATGACATGACCAGCCCAGTTCCACTTTCGTTCACAAACTGTGTCTGTTATGTCTTGGACCTTCGTTTTTCCTCTTACCCGTGCCAACGTTTTCCGGTCCTTCCAGGTGATTCCCATCATGATCCGTTCGTGGGACCTTTCGCATATTAGAGGAGGTATTGGGCCTTACCCCGCCGCACTGGCCCGGAACGAGTTGGCTGGGGGTTTGGAGTCTGAGTTTTCCTTCTCCCAGCTGACTTCACACGTTTAAGATCCTCGTAAATCATATCAGTAACTGGTTTATAGAGACATTGATTTAAAACGCTCAACGTGCACGCCCACCAAAGATGGAAACTGTGTAACAACAAAGTGGAATGTGGACAGCTCTCTCTCTCTCTCTCTCTCTCTGTGTGGGCCTCAATAACTCAGTTGGTTGAGCGTCAGATTCACATATGCTCATGATGGTCTTGGGTTCGAATCCCGTGGTGCGCTTCATTAAAACTGGCCTTCTCACTGTCCCATCTTAACATCATTGTTGTTCTGGTGGTGTCAGTATAGGATTAGATAAGTCCCCCTTCCCCCACTTCCCTAGGACGGTTATCCCCGTCAGCCATATCATCTGAGGTAGGTGCCGACGAAAGAACTAAACCAAACCAAACCAATCTCTGTGTCTCTGTCTCTCTGTGTCTCTGTCTCTCTGTCTTTCTGTCACTGTCTGTCTCTTTCTGTCTCTCTGTCTCTCTCTGTGTCTCTGTCTCTCTGTCTTTCTGTCACTGTCTGTCTCTTTCTCTGTCTCTCTCAACTTGAGTTCTCTGTGTTCCACCAAAGAAGGAGACTGTGCAACAACACAGTCGAATGTGATATCTCTCTCTCACACACATTCTCTCTCTCTCTTCTTCTCTGTCTCTGTCTCTTTGTCTTCTGTCTGTCTGTCTGTCTGTCTTCTCTCTCTCTCAGCTTGAGTTCTCTGTGTTCCACCGAAGACGGAGACTGTGCAACAACACAGTGGAATATGTATGTGTCACAGAAAACAGAGGAAATAGTATCAAGTATCAGTTGTAATTAATCTTTTGACTTCCGCACTATAACCACCTACAGCAAAGACTTAACCCTTTGACACCCTCACCCTATCCACCAGCTTCCTCCAGGAAGCTGGTGGATAGGATGAGGGAATCAAAGGGGTTAAGTTTTTGCTTTGCTAGCATGGTTGACTATGCAGGCTGCTGGTGAACAGGTTGCAGGAGTCAGAGGGTTAATCATGAACACAACGAGACAACGCCTGACGCACGGGTTAAGGGAACAATGCCCTGAGTGTTGTGCACGAGAGAGCGATCCATTGTTTCAGAACACAGATGGTCACTGACGCATCGCATTGTTTATTGTTGAAGCCATTCACTGGATGATTTCACCAACTATGTTTGAAGTTCGGTTGATTCAATCTCCTTCTTTCACAAGAGAGATGGAGTGACTATTGTTTTCAAAATCTCTGATTATTAAGGCTTTGACAATCAAAGCCAATTTCTTTCTTTCTTTCTTTCTTTCTTCTCTTCTTCTTTCTTTCTTTCTTTCTTTCTTTCTTTCTTTCTTTCTTTTTCCTACCTTCCTTCTTTCTTTCTTTCTTTTCTTTTCTTTCTTTCTTTCTTCATCTTCTTTTCTGTCTATCTGTCTCTGTCTGTCTTTGTCTGTCTGCCTGCCTGTCTGCCTGCCTGCCTGCCTGCCTGCCTGTCTGTCTGTCTCTCTGTCTTTCCCTCTCTCTGTGTTTGTCTGTCTGTCTCTCTCTCTGTCTCTCTGTCTCTGTCTCTCTCTCCTGTTCTCTCTCTCTCTCATTCCTTTTAGTTTTCCTGTGTGTATTCTCATCTCCTTGTTGATTTTGTGCAAGTTTGTAGGTCAGCATCATCGAGCTTGAAAATGATTTTGGTCACATGATTTTCACAGCCAACAAACACTGCAATCGGTTCATTGTTATTGCTCTCTCTGTGCAATTTTTTTTCTTGTTTCTTTTTTATTTTCAAATAAAACAGTTCAAGATTTGTAGAATAATATTTCATTTTAATCAAACTGATCACCCAAATTAACGTAGTACATATCAGGAAACGTCTGGCTCTGCATATTTTACATAAATGTTCGATTAAGAACAAAATCAAAATTTGACCAGACGTTCATTTCGATTTTCTGGTCAAACTGAGGAGAAAAATCGAAGCCTCAACGGGAACCGAACCCTGGAACTTCGAGTTTCATTATGAAAAGGGAATGTCTGAATCATTCTGCTACTCTTCACCTTTAGTAAACTGGATAAGAACAGACACTGTTGCACTTCACCGAATCGATCCCAACCATTGGATGGTCTCCTTCGGTGGGTATCCCAGTAGCACTTTGACATCTCTGGCTCCCATGGGCTTCCTGGAACCGGGACTTGAGAGAACGAACTTGGGGTTTGTGGTGTGTTGTTAGGCCGGAGCGAATAGTACGGGATCAATTTCAATGAGTTGGGTACAGAAGTCGGTAAATCATCATCATCATGTTCCCTGCCGCGTGGCGTTGCGATCATGGCCCTCCATTGCATCTATCCCTTGTCGCCGCAAGCACATCTTCCACCCTCTCTGTCCTCAGCCACCCTACAAGTCCGTGCAACATTTTCTCCCTGGGTCTACCTGGTGTTCTCTTCCCTCCAGCTTTCCTGCGTGACCAGGTGCTTTAATTCCCCTGTCCTCATAAAATGGCCTATAAATGGTGCTTGTCTTTTCCTAATCTTCCTTATGAATGATCTTCTTGTGTCTGCCTCCATCAAGACTGTCTCGTTTGTTTGTTTGTTTGTTTGTTTATTTTAGTGTCCATGGAACTGTCAACATTCTTCTTAGAAACCGCATTTCAGCTGCC
>CM060311.1:23877288-23879788 GCA_030674185.1 Monoplex corrugatus | reverse complement strand
TGTATGCTTTAATGTATGTATGTGTGCGTGTGCATGTGTGTGTATGTGTATGTGTGTTTGTGCGTGTGTGTAAGCGCGTATGTGTGAAACTAGACACTATTTTCTGTTTGATTTTTACCGTTTGCATGTTTTTTGTTATTGTCTCTTTCGAATGTGATGGTAACAATGCTCATTCAACAAGAACAACAACAAATGATTCGTAAATATATTCAATGAAATACTAGTTTTAAAAGATGGTTCATATCATGATAGAAATTAATTCACATCTTGTATCATTTAATCTCACAGGTTTACAAAACAGTTCAAACATGTATTATGATTTCTTTTCTCAAGATCAGAACGCGTCAAATAAGGTATTGATGTAACGATACGCAGATGAACTGAATAAAAACAATGAAAAAAAACACCCCCAAACAATGAAATGATTATACAGCAAATACGGTGTTACTACACCAAAAAACAAAACAAACAAAACAAACAAAACAAAACAAAACAAAACAAAACAAAACATCAAAAACAAACAAACAAACAAACAAACAAACAAATAAACAAAAACAAACAAACAAAAATCAAAACAAACAAACAAACAAACAAACAAACAAACAAACAAACAAACAAACAAACAAACAACATTGAGAGAAGAAATAGAGGACGAAATACCGTTCTTAGACGCACCTACGTAAGGTGAGCAACTTAAGATGTGTTTATTGTCTTACCTATCTCACCTGTCTCACCTGTCTTACCTGTCTCCCCTGTCTTACCTGTCTCACCTGTCTCACCTGTCTTACCTATCTCACCTGTCTTACCTGTCTCACCGGTCTCGCCTGTCTCACCTGTTCACCTGTCTCACCTGTCTTACCTGTCTCACCTATCGGCGTCACCGAGTTCAGTGTTGGTCGCTGCACTCTTTGACACCACCACCTTCCCCCCAGGCCGTTCTGTCTTGATTTTTTTGTGGACAGCTTCTTGAATATTTAGGCCACTGATGTCGGTTGTGTTCTCGATGTATGAGATTGGAGGTCTGCCTTTCTTCCTTTTTACCTCTGTTTTTACTTGAAAGATGGCTGCAATGAGGTCTGTGTTCTCGCTGCGTGACCCGTAGCCAATGTATTTTAGTCTTCTCTTGTTGATGTCTGCTAGTAGTTTTTTTTTGGTGGAATCAGGTTCTTCCAGGACACTTTCATTAGTTCTTCTATCTGCCCATTTGATACGTAGCAGTCTCCGATAAAACAACATCTCTGCTGCCTTTGTTTTCTGTAAAGTGTTTATTTTGCTGATTAATAACCTACCTTGACATGGGCCAATGTTTACGCTATATAAACGAAATAATAAAAGTTCCATGACGGAAACTAGAGAGACAAACAGATCATCAAACTCTCATAAAAGGATCTTATGATGTTTGACCGTCTATACTGGAATCTGTCGTTTATAATTTCATAGTATTTGCAGCTGGCAGCCGAAACACGAGGAAGGAGTGCCAGGACTTCATGTTCGGATTCTGATTTAAACTGAGACGAATTCTTCCTTCACATGCTACTATCTGTAAATTCCTGATAGTATGAAGATTTCGTTTTCCTTGTCTATCTCTAAATGGCAAAAGAGAGTGCCACTGTTTTCTAAAGCCAGTATATCAGAACGTAACGTCCCTGTCTGGTTGTATTAAATACACGTTCTTATTCTTTTTTCGTGTTTTTTTTCTTCTGGTTCCTGTTTGCTTGAACGCGGGCAGTCACACTTGTTTTGAATATTTCTTTGTTGAAATGTTATTTTAAAACGTATCCAATGGTTTCCGTGACTGAAAAAAATTGAATTGAAAACGCCTTTTCAACAACCAAGTACCCTTCAATATCTGCAATAAATCAATTGGCAAGCATGCAAAATTTCAAGAAGATTAAGTCTTGGTTGTTTACAAAAAAATTACCATTTAATTTGGGATTTTGTTTTCCTTGTTTATCTGTGAATGGTGAATGAAAGTGCCATTGGTTTCTAAAACCCGTATCTCAGAACGTAAATATCTTCTTATAAAATGTTTTTCATCATTACAAAGACCATAAACATGATATTTTAGCTACTGCAATAAATTAGACATCACATTTGGTGAGCAACGACTCATTTTATGGTGGAAGATCACATTTATAGTTTCGACTATGATAGTTCTGAAAACGTTAAAATCAAGAAAAACCAAACACGCAAATAAATCAGCAAACAAACAGACAAAACAACCAAACATATAATAAAGAAAAACAACAACAAACAAACAAAAAACAATAAAAAACAAAATACAAAAACAAGACAAACACAAAACACTGGCTGTTTTGAGGCAAATCAAACATGGGAATTTTATATCTAATCCTTTTGTTTGTTTGTTCGTTTGTGAAGTTGTCTATTAAGAAGAGTGGCAGAATGGTTCAGACGTTCGCCTGCCTATTGCTAAACTCGAGGTTCCCGTAGAGGCCTCGACTTTTCTCCTCAATTTGACCGGAAAATCGAATAAACGTCT
>CM060311.1:23859788-23864788 GCA_030674185.1 Monoplex corrugatus | reverse complement strand
AGCCTGCTTCTCCATGGTCAGGTGACCGGAAGAGGACATGACGACAGGGACTACGACCACTTCCTGCGTCTGAGGGAAAGGGAAGGCGGGGATGATGATTACCACCATCTTGCTCCTGAGGAAACTCCAAGCGGGTACAGCTCTGTCCTACGCGAACTACGCAGACAGGTTGTTGTGGATAATCCATACGATCACTTCAATAAGTAACTGAAGAGGTCCTCAGATTCTTCTTCCTCTTTGAGTTTGTTTCTAACGGTATATACGAGGAGTGGTTCCAACATTCTTCAGAATCTCAGAAATGAAAACACGTTCCAACTATCCAAATTAGTCATTTTCTCGAAGAACCCATCCCAGCAAACCAGCTCTTTCAGACTTGGGACTATGAAACGTCGTCTATACCGTAAATCCACTGTCACAAAAGAAATCAAAGTAGATATGAATATATAATATTGCAGACAAAAGTACAAATATCTAAAAGGTGAGTTCCATTGCTTTGGTGCACAGACAGACCATGATCGTTTGCCAGAAGTCTTGGTATCTATATGAGGAACAAATGAAAGAAAACATAAAATGAATTAATAGAAAAAGAAAACGTAAGATGGGGAGAAAGATGATGTGACTTTTGTTTCTTGTTTGAAGATCGTCATCCTTTCATATTGTCTCACAGAGTCACAGGACATTTTTTTTTCCTGTAGAAACTAAGTTTTTCTGTAAACGATGTGTAGAATAACGTAATATTATATGTTGTTGTGTATTTTTTGTCAATGTACTAGCGAAACATGATAGTGAGTCTCAAATATTCACAATATATTCGTATGTACTGACAAGTTTAGTTGTCTTTCATGTTATGATTTTGGTTTCACGCAGATGTGTATATATTCTTTTAGTTTAGCACAATGAATACTTTGCATGAATTGACATTGGTTTTCTTATGATGTGATTACACTCACGCTTTGCTACGCTGTTTTGCATTTGTGTGTATAGCTTGTTGAAAATGACATTTTTAAAAGTTAAAAATCAAAACAAAACAAACAGAAAAGCCACAGTTACAAAAAAAAAAAAAAAAAAAAAATAACAACAAAAAACCCCCCCAAACTTGTTTACTTATTGATTCTTCATTATTGTTGAACCAAAAAAGACGCGTGACAGTGTTTTTTTTAATGAAGAATACAAACTTGTTTATTGTCAATAGATTGACCATTGCATTTTCCATCTTCTACTACAACCATCTTGTCATATTGAAATTATGTTGCATGTTTTGTCATTATCTTGTTTGTTTTTCATTGCAAAGAAAATAATTGTCTATACAAGGGTGAAAACAAGAAACAGTCCACCGTAAATATTTTTTATTCCGATGTGTTCGGTCTCTCAGTTGTCTTCTACATGATTGTTAATGTTGCTGCATCCTTATTTTGTACAAATATGTTATGTAAGACAAAGAGATGTTCATAAAGAAAGACACTTCATTTTTATCTTTATTGTTTCTCGCTTAAGATTGTTCCATATAATTAAGAACACTTTAGATATTTTGTCCATCAATTATTGTCATAAGAACACTGTAGATAATTTGTACATAATCAAACTCAATTCAACAACCATTTAATGTCATTTTAGCTAAAATCTCGTACTGATATATGTAACTGCGCAGACCATAAGCATATACTGACATGACAGTAGGATACGAATGACCGCATAGATGTTTATATATATTGACATGTGGGTTATATGTGACATGCTCAAACAAAAGGTACAGGGAGTTTGTACTTTGTTCCAGATGGGTTCATCTCACTCAGACGATTCCATATGCGCTCACCCAAATCATCCAGCAGTTATCTGACATACTCCATAGGTCTGAACAAAACTTTGAGTACGAGCAAGTCTCGAAATTGGAAGTGGGGGAGAAGGGACCCCTGAAACACTAAAGCTGACACCACCAGAATGATGGAAACATTGAGGCCAGTTTTTAATATTGTGGATTGGGTTTAAACTCGAGATATCAGATCTTGAGTCTACATCTCTATCAGCAGAACTGACCAGTCTGGAAAAGGTACATGAAATCGCTGGAGAGCTCAGCCACTACAGGCCTGTGACACTGTGTTAATCTGTTTTTAATGATTTTTAACTTGTATTTTAATGTATTCAGTCATTGCTTGATCTCACTTAAAAATATCCAGGTTTCTTTTAATAAATTTGTATTTTAACTGTACAGTTTTATGGCGATTTCTCAAAATGATCACCTGTCAATGGTTACTTTCAAAAAGTACAATAACTTGTGGTCTAAGCGTCTCATAACAAACCTTATACCGTTTCAGAGCTTATTTTTCTAGCTTAACACACAATAACTCAAAATCTTCAAAAGAGGTACTCCGTTTGTGAGCATGTAACATAATATTTGTCATCTCACTAAAACAGAAAGAGAAAACGAGTTAGAGAGTGTGTGTGCGTGAGAGAGAGAGAGAGAGAGAGAGAGAGAGAGAGAGAGGGGAGAGAGAGGGGAGAGAGAGAGAGGGGAGAGAGAGAGAGGGAGAGAGAGAGAGAGACAGAGAGACAGAGAGAGACAAGGAGAGTGAGAGAGAGGTAGAGAGCGAGAGAGAGAGAGAGAGTGAGAGAGATAGAGATAGAGATAGATAGATAGATAAATAGATAGATAGATAGAGAGAGACAGACAGACAGAGACAGAGAGACAGAGAGACAGAGAGAGACAGACAAAGAGAGACAGAGAGAGAGGGAGAGAGACAGACAGACAAAGAGAGAGAGAGAGAGAAAGAGAGAGAGAGAAAAAAAAGAAAGAAAGAAAGAAAGAGAGATAGAGATAGAGATAGAGATAGAGACAGAGACAGAGAGAGGAGAAAAAGCCCACTGCAGATCAGACCAGATCTTGGTGATTCCTTTTAGATGGGTTAGGGAAGTAGAAGGGAAGAAACTGAACTCTGCATGTTTACATAATCAAGGTAACTGACACAGTGTCCACCTATTTCTTTTGAAATGTTATGAGGCTGTATGGTTTGCAGGCTGTGAGAAACTCACATCTTTCATGATAAGGTTTATTTAATAGGCTGCTGGTGACTGTGTAACGTCAATAGAAATATTCTTGATAAAACCGTGTTTGCAACGTGCCACCCTGCATTACTTTTGATTTATCTTGAAAACCATCTACATGTATTTCCTCAAACATGATCCTCTATGTGCGTGTGGTTATTTCAATTTTGCCTGGGTGTCACTTTTAACGTTGTGTTTGCACTAGTTGTTGGCTCGGCTATAAGCAACACGAACCTGAACCTATTATTATTGTTGCTGTTTTTCATCTCGGCCAATATATTTGTAAAAAAGGTCTTGACAATTCGTTTTATATAGATGACTATGGTCAACTGACGCACACGCACATCTCATTTTCAAGTGGAATTTCATGATACGGCCCTTGAATTTACGCGGGATGAAACAAAAGCGGATGAATAAGACGTCCTGCAAACTTTCTTTTTACCGAATATTACCAAAACAACTTATAGATTATAGACACTGTAGTAAAAGATATGTTTGCCGTAGTCTGTTTTCCGTGTTGATTAGTTATCTGCCACTATGCGTTGTTTTTATGTTGTGTAAGTTTTGATGAGTTTTGTATATGCTGGTCAATACTTTCAGTTGAAAGTTTCACAGTCTCTCTAACCTGTTTTCTGTCTGTCTGTCTTTTTTCTCTATCATTATGAAGATGAAGAAGATGATGATAATGATGATGATGACGACGAGGACGATGATTGTTGTTGTTGTTGTCTTTGTCATCGCCATCGTCGTCGTCGTCCTTCTCCTCCTCCTCATTACTATTATTATTATCATACTGTTTGTATTGCCATTCATTGCTCTTGTTGTTCTTGCTGTTGTTATAATCGTTATCATTAATATCCACAGCATGATTATATTTTTGTTGTTATTTTTCTTGTTGTTAAAAGCTCGATGTGCTATTTGCCAAACCATGTTTTGGATAATCATGACGCTTACAGATTCTTTTTTCTCTTCTCTTCTCTGCCACACTACTTGTTTCTTTTGTTCCATGTACTTCAACTTTAACGTTCATTGTTTGAACATTTGGTTTGATTCTATTAAGATTTTAGATTCACTTCTTTTATATTGTTGAGTTACTGCAGGTCATCTGAGAGGACAGGACCAATAGAAACTGATATTCAGGTGACTAGTTGCATGACTGGTGGTTCTTCTTCATTATCTATGGTTTGCCTTGTGCAGTGGTAGCTGTCAGTTTTTCGATCAGTTCTAAGCTCCAAATAGACAGACAGTGATTAATCAGCACTCTATCATTTGGGGATGCCTGGCCTGAGGCAGATGCTAACTGGTCAGTGAGGTGACCTCTTCCATCGTCAGAGACAACACGTCATCACCATCGTCAGGTGCCCTGCCGCATGGCGTTGGCAATCATGGCCCTCCACACGAATTTATCCCCTGTCACTGCAAGTACATCTCCCACCCTCTCTATGTTCAGCCACCCTGCAAGTCCGTCCTATATTTTCTCCTGGGTCTACCTAATGTTCTCTTTCTATCCAGCTTTCCGGTTGTGACCAGGTGCTCTAATTCCCTTTTCCTCATAATATGTCCTATAAATGTTGCTCGTCTTTTCCTAATCTTTTTTTTTTTTATTAATGATCTTCATGTGTCTGCCTCCTTCAAGACTGTCTCGTTTGTTTTCTTTGCTGTCCATAGAACTCTCAACATTCTTCTCAGAAACCATACTTCAGCTGCCTCAACCTTGTTCTGACTTTGCGTGTTGACTGTCCACGCCTCACAACCTCATAACACGTAGTCTCCGTAATTTACGTCCATCCGGTTGGACTTTTCAGAATCGTGTCTGCTGCCTACCGAGATGATTTTTGCTGCTTTGAAGCTGCATCGAAGAGACCTCTCTGGGGCCACAGACCTGAGTGATGAGTATAGAAACCGGCCTGCCCAGACATAAGACTCCCTCCACTTGGCTTCTCTAATGTGGTCCAAAGGAA
>CM060311.1:23814788-23854788 GCA_030674185.1 Monoplex corrugatus | reverse complement strand
TAATGAAGAAGATTAGGAAACGACGAGCAACATTTATAGGACATTTTATGAGACAAGAGCAATGAGAGCACCAAATCACAACAGGAAATCTAGATGAAAAAAGAGCACCAGATATATCCTAGGGAGAAAATATTGGACGGACTTGCTCCATGGATGAAGACAGAGACGATGGGAGAAGTACTTGCAGCGACAAAGGATAGATTCGTATGGAGGGCCATTACATCCAACGCCATGCGGCACGGCACACGATGATGATGGTCGGTATTATACATGTCTAGAGGTAGTTGTACAAGAAGGCAGTATGTTTAGATTGAAGATGTAGCATGTTTGTTCTTTCTCTTTTTCAGTACTCAGATCACACACATTTACCTTCTTTTCAATCAGATTAATAAAAATTCTACTGGCCAGATATTAGTGTGTTCTTCTTCACAGTACAGCTTCAAAGGTCTAAGGAGTAAAACTTTTTTCCTCTCTCTCTCAGTTAAAAATGCAATATTCTATGTCTTTTTTTTTCGTGTTTGATACAAGCAGACACGCAAAGACAGGCATGTAATTGGCATATTTTGTAGTTTCACTTCCAGTTTCTCAAGATGACATCTCCGCGTTCAGAACGAATTCCATATGCGCTAACGCCACAGGTGCCACGTAGGTAGCGTGTCATTGTCGTAATCACTGGCATATGTACTAATATGTACACAGCTGGAAAAGTAAGTGTCGTTTCTTTTCAAGTAGTTACATTTAATTTATCTCGTGTGAAGTCTCTGTCACTCCCACTTCACTGGGGCTGTCAACCCCGTCGGGCATATCGCTTGAAATGGGCGCTGACAAAAATGAAACAAAAATCTGACCTGTCTGTCTGTCTGTCTGTGTTTGTCTCTTTCTCAGTATCTCTCGGTCTGTCTGTCTCTGTCTGTCTGTCTGTCTATCTGTCTGTCTGTCCGTCCGTCTGTCTGTCTCTCTGGCAAATTAATGGATATGGAATGAGACAACATTTGAAATTGGTTATTACAACCGCACAGAGACGTATGCATCCTAGGTAATGTGATGGTAAATTTTTAGAAGGAAACAGTGTGATCTAGCCCAGTCTTTTCTACAGAACAAAATTTTGATACTGCAATTCTATTGTAGAGCTTGTATGAAAGCATCAGAAAGCCTGAACTCCTCCCCGCCCCTTCCCTATGAGTGTGTTGTGGCTTAACCCATTTATGCCCAATTTTTGTTTGTTACCAAACATGTCTCAAAATGTTTGTTTTTATGTGTTATTAACATATCTAACACTCATTTTGACACAAGTTTTGTAAATCTTGATTTTGAGCATAAAATGTTAGCGTCCCTTTTTAGGGACAGCGGACTCAAGTGGGTTGGGGTTTTTGAACAGCATCACACAGTAAATACAGGCACTTGTTTCTTTTCAGTTCTTCTTTTATTGTTTCAAAATGAACTTAACATACAAAATCAGTTTTTAAAATTCAAATGTTGACAAATTTTCCCCGTCCCCCCACCCTGACCCTGACACATATACATGTACACACACACACACACACCACACACACACACACACACACACACACACACACACACACACACACACACACACACACACACACACACACACACACACACACACACACACACACACACACACACACACAGTATTTCGGCAAATTGGTGCACAACTCTGAAAACCACTACACTATTCAAAAGAGAAATTAACATGTAAAAAACTACAGGGAAATGAATATGTTTGAATCAAAGAAAGATGATTAAGTCTTTATCCTTTGTTCTCATACCTGCATTACCTTAAATGCTAGAAATGACACAAGAGAAAACGCTTGGCATCGCTAGACAAAGGGAAACAAAACCTTCCTGGCCCATTCACTTTGCTGGAAACTCCCATTAGCGTCTATGAAACAAGTTGATGCACTTGTCGTGCACGCCTACCAGGCACTTCTGGCACCTGCGGTATGTCTTCTTTCCACAGTAGCCACATGTCAGTTGGGTCTTCCATGGCTGGATGATGTGGTCCACCCTGTCAAAGCGGACCTCAGGGGGGCACCCGTTTGCTCACTTTCAGGGTGGGTTGTCTCGGACGACCAGCAGAAGATGCTTGTGTTGCTCTGAGCAGGTAGACCCTGGCTATGGAGCACCTGATGGTGAGGAGATCCTTGGGGTCTGTAGCTGATGCTGGTGTGGCTCTGTATAGATGCCAAGCCTGCTGGACACTGACAACACAAAACAAACAGCGGCCACCACCACTTCTTCGAACGGACTGAGATCCTGTATTTGTCGATGTTTTGATCCATCCGATCAACACCCCCCATGGTCTGGTTGTAGTGTTTGACCAAGAATAGCTGCGTTATGTCCACTCGCTGTCGTTCAGCTCTAGACCAACGCTTTCCCCATGGTCTGGTTGTAGTGTTTGACCAAGAATAGCTGCGTTATGTCCACTCGCTGTCGTTCAGCTCTAGACCAACGCTTTGCTGTTTGGACGGGTTCAACTCCTACCTTGGACACTGTGTTGGCTACGTTGTTGTCGTGCCAGCGCACAACAACCAAACCTGCCTTGGCATCCTTGGCATAGTCAAAGGATCCTCGCTTGGTCTTCTCCATCTCCTTTACAGGCTTCAGTGGGCAGTCTTGCAGTCTGTTAGCGTGGATCGTTCCTGTGCAGACAATGTTTTTCTTGGTGAGGTAGTCGACTAACCGGAGGCTCGTAAACAAGTTGTCAAAGGTAAGGTGGAAAGCAACGACCTTCATCCTGCTGAAGCTCGGCTATCAAATCAACAACCACCGACCCTCCCATGCCAAGACCTGGAGCTTCGGTTTGTCGTCCTCTGGCACCTTGGTATGGCTCTGTCTGCAGGAGGTAGCCCATTGGTGTTGTCAGTGACCACATCTTGTAGCCGAAACGAATGGGCTTTCCACGAATGAATTGTTTAGCCCCGTGCCGTCCGTAATATGAAATCATGGACTCATCTATGCTGAGGTTCTGAGTCTCCAGCTTCTTGAAGTAGAACAAGAATCTTTCGTTCAACATTGTCAGCAGGTGTTGGACTTTGCTCAGTTTGTCTGTAGGATCCACCCTGCTGTTGTCACACACATGAAGGTACCTCATGAGCTCCTCAAAGCGGTTTTTTGTCATGGTTGCTTTGTTGGCTGCATTGCAAACATCATCATCACAGCTCCAGAACATCCTCCTCCTGGGAACAGGGCTGTAACCTGAAACAAGAAGTATGGCCAAGAAAACCTTCACCTCTGAAGAAGAGGTGGAGAAGGTGGTGTTCCCCTTTGACCTAGCATAGTCTTTTGACATTTCAACAATAAGTCCAGATTTTCTCGCACACCATTCTCAGAAAAGTTACTGTTGCTCCAGCCATCAGTTGACGTCTGTTCAAGTTTGAAACAGTGCCTCCTCCGTCTTCCTCGCCACTGTCCTCGTCTGTATTGAACCCAACCTCCTCAGGCTAATTGTTGCTTCTTGAAAGTCAGCATCATCCTCAAGCATGCTAATGACCTCATGAACTGTGTGTACTGTCTGAAAAAAACAAACAGGAGAACCCCAAACTATGAAACAATATCACAATACATTGATGAAGTAAGGGAAACCCCCCCCCCACCCCATTTGAGCCCGCTGTCCCTAAATAGGGACGCATGTTTACAATAGCATAAAATAAACAATAATAATTTTCTGACAAAACCCAAAAATCCGTTTCTGTATCATACTATAACAAACACTTTCTCTTCATAAAGATGTATAAAAACTTTAAAAATAAGAAAACTGTATGCTTACCTTTGATATTGACTCATTGCTGCAAGAAAAAGCACCTCATGAGATGCAAATGGCCGCCTCCAACAAAAACGGCAGGGGTAATCACTGAAAACAATTGCTTCTTTGTGACAATGATTACTTCCATTGTTCGTCTAAAAACAAAAATCTGAACAATAACAGGGAAGTTACAGTGGGGGTGGGTTTTATTCTCCGTCCCTAAAAAGGGACAGCGGGCTTAAATGGGTTAAGGCCGACGTTCAGTACACACTTTCTGAGTTCTGAGTTTTGGCTTCTCTCTCTCTCTCTGTGTTTGTCTGTCTGTCTCTGTCTCTTTCTCTCTGTCTCTCTCTCTCTCTGTGTTTGTCTGTCTCTGTCTCTTTCTCTCTCTCTCTCTGTTTGTCTGTCTCTGTCTCTTTCTCTCTCTCTCTCTCTCTGTTTGTCTGTCTCTTTCTCTCTCTGATCTCTGTCTGTTGGTCTGCCTTTCTGTCTGTGTCTATCTGCCTCTCTATCTCTGACTCTGTCTGTTTGTTTGTTCGTCTGTCTAACTGTCTGTCTGTTTGTCTGTAATCTCTGTCTGCCTGCCTCTCTCTTTCTGTCTCTGTCTGTCTGTCTGCTTGCCTCTCTCTGTTTGTCTGTCTGTTGTCTGTCTGTCTGTCTGTCTCCCTCCTCCCCCTCTCTCTCCCTCCCTCCCTCTCAATCACCAGTCAATTTTCCAGAGCAAACACGGTAAAGTCCATTAGGCTTGTTTGATCAGTACTCATTTGTGTAAAACACATTTCTACCGAAATGAAGCGAATCGTCGCCGACGGGATTTGTTTAATTAAACACATCATCTGCACAACGCAATTGTCAACGCACATACAGTTTGCCACGGGCGTAAAAAAAATAAGATTGTTATACAACCAAAATGAATAGCAAACATAACGGCGATGAAGCATGTTGATGTTTGACTGTTAGGAAGTAATGTATAGTGGATGGGATGTCAGTCGATTCTGGAAAGTACAAAGAACATGAATAAAAAAAAGATATCGAAAAAATTAATGTTCTCGATGCATCAAAAGATGAAACAGAGAATACAAACGAGATGGTCACGATTGCTGTTACGTTGATCAAACTTCTCTGTGTGTTGTTTGATTTATTTGCGGCGTTAGCTTCGTGAAAAATAAAAAGCAAGTCAGTACGAATGTGAGCGTGCACGCGCGCGTGCACGCGCTCAAACACACACACACACACACACACCCCTTACACAACCCACACCCACATGCACACATACACACACACACATACACGCACGAGCACGTGCGTACAACACACACACACACAGCGCGCGCGCGCGCACGCCACACACACACACACTCTCCCTCCCTCCACACATACTCACACACACACACACACACACACACACACACACACCCTTACACACATCCACACCCACACGCACACATACACACACACACATGCACGCACGAGCACGTGCGTACAAACACACACACGCGCGCGCGCGCACGCACACACACACACACACTCTCCCTCCCTCCACATATACTCACACACACACACACACACACACACACACACACACACACACACACACACACACAACACAACACGCACACACACGCGCACACACACACACAACACACACACACACACACACACATACAACACACACACACACAAACACAACACACACACACACACACACACACACACACACACACACACACATACACACACACACATCAGTGTTCTTTCTTGTTCCATATTTGAATAGAACCATACACAAACGCGTGTGCGTGCGCGTGCATGTGCAAAACATAACACACACACACACACACACACACACACACACACACACACACACACACACACACACACACACACACACACACACACACACACACACAGAGAAAAATATGAATAAATACGAACCTAAAAATAAATAATTGAATATACAAATAAATACCAAAAAAAAAAAAATATATATATAACGGTTTCAGTTTTCGTTTTTGTTTCAGTTCCCCGAGGCGCTGTCTCCACGTTCGGGTATACATTTTTATGTCCACAGACACCACAGATGCCATTTGATGAAGAAGATCCAAAAAGATCGTGGGCATAAACCCTGTATCTGCGGCATATGCCTTACGCGCTGGCAAAGTATGTCTTGGGGGTCTACTTAGCATGCACTTTCTACGTCTATCCTCGTATCAGTCTGTCGTTGACACAGATTATGAAAACCAGATAGCAGAATTAAAGGGCTGGAGCTAAATAGCGAGAAGACTGAAGTCATGGTCATCATCATACGCCCTGCCGCATGGCTTGGCTATCATGGCCCTCCATACGAATCTATCCTATGTCGCTGCAAGTACATCTCACACCTTCTCTGTCTTCATCCACTCCGCAAGTCTGCCCAATATTTCTACCTGGGCTTATCTGGTGTTTTCTTTCCCTCTAGCTTTCCTGTTGTGACCAGGTGCTCTAATGTCTCTTGCCTCATAAAATGTCCTATGAATATCGCTTGTCGTTTTCCTAATCTTCTTCATTAATGTTCTTTTTTGTGTTGGCCTCTTTCAAGACTTTCTCGCTGTTTTCTTTGCTCTCCATGGCACTCTCAACTTTCTTCTTAGAAAGCAGATTTCAGCTGCCCCAATCTTGTTCTGACTTTACATGTTGATTGTCCGCGCTTCACATCCCAAGAACAGTGTTGGTTCTATATGACACTCAAGAACTCTTTTCCTGATTATACATGTAATTGCCAGGCATTTGTTGGCAAGAACGCTCGTCATTTTCTTGAATGCCGATTTAGCCTGGCTATTTTTAATATGCATCTGCTGTCTGGTTCCCAGATATTTAAACTTATCAACTTTGTTTCAACGTTGTGCCATTTGCTGTTATTTTGCACGAAGAGAATTTTTTTTAACTGATTACCATGACTTCAGTCTTCTTACTATTTAGCTCCAGCCCTTTATTTGTGCTTTCTATTTCTATTATATTCACAAAATTTTGTTGTAACTGGAACAGTGTCATCTGCGTAACGAAGATTGTTTATTACTTTTCCTCCAACCTTTAAACCAGCGCATTCTTTTAGGTTTCACATGATGGTTCCGCTGTAAAGTGAAAACAAATCTGATGACAGAACACATCCCTGCCTAACTCCGCTTTTGTTATTTTGGAAAGAGCTTATATCATTTTTTACTCGACTCTCATTGTTGCTGTTTGTTCCCAGTACATATTCCTTATTATTCTTAGATCCTTTCCATAAACATTCGGTCTTTCTAGTTGGTTGCTTAATTCTTATCCGATCAAAAGCCTCGGTATAATCAATAACACGTAAACATAAATCCTTATTCAACTCCATAGATCTTTCTATGAGAGTTCTTAGAATGAACATGGCATTGATAGTTCCTTTACCTTCGACAAATCCACATTGTTCTTCTGCTATTTCTCTTTTGATTCTGTTCATTGTCCTCATTATGATTATTCTTAATAATGTAATCTTTCTTACATGACTCATCAAGCTGATTGTACGATAGAGTTCCCATTCTATACCCCCTGCTTTCTTTGGAAGTGCCATAAAATTTCTTTTGGCATATATTTAGGGATTTTTCTGTTGTCATAAATTTCATTTCGGAGGACTGCTATTTTTTTTATACTAAATTTATCATAGAGCCTCAATCGTTTCTGTAGTAATATTGTCTGTTCCTGGGGCTTTTCCCTGTTTCATCTTTTTGAGCGGGGCTCTAACTGCATCTTTCATTATTGGAGTTTGGAGTTTGTTCAAGAGGGAATCATCGCATTCGAAGAATTCCGTATGTGCTCCACCCAAATGTGCCAAGAATTATCTGGCAGCCTGCGCCTAACTGTATGCGCTGACATGGTTTTCACTTTGGGGAGGAAGGGGGAAGGACTTTTGAAACATTAAGCTGACACTATTAGAATGATGGAAACATTAAGATGGGCAGAGAACAGGCCAGCATTTTAATTTTGCAGGCTGGGAGTTGAACTCGAGATGTCAGACCTTGAGTCAACGGCTCTATCAAAAGAACCAACAAGCCCGCGGGCGTTATAGGTGGCCCTTCAACGTTCTAATTGGGTTTGAAGGATCTGTCAAATAGTGAACTGAGCTGTAGGCAGTGCCCATCTTCCGCTTTGCTCTTACTCACGAATACGAAGCAACCGTCTTGTAGATAGGTGCACGCATGATGACTTCTTAGAGCCGTCTCGCCGTCGCAAATCGAAAAACGCTTACTCAGCCATGAGGACAGCTCTTCACCATTCGAGGCAATCTATTACCCTGAGCAAACAGCTCTATTTACAGAGGCAACCTCATTTCCCCCACTGGAGGCAAAAGCTTATTCAGCCACCCATGGAGCAACTCTATTCGCACGAGCAAAGCTCTTTCAGCACACTGGAGCAACACTCATTCACATGAGAACGCTCTATTACATGGAGGCGAACAGTCTATCAACGAAGCAAAAGCTCATCACCTGAAGCACACTTATAGCATGAGACAAACACTATTCAGAAGAACACTCTATTAGATTGAAGACAACAGCTTATTTAAGCAGAACAAAACTTAATCCATTGAGCACGTCATTCGCTGAGAAACTTCTATCACTTGAGGCAACTCTATACACTGAAGCAACAGCTAATTCGCATTGAGCAACATCTATTTCAGCCCACTGAGCAAATAGCTCTATCTCAGCCACTCGAAGCAACAGTTCTATATCAGCAATTGGAAGACAACACCGTCTGATTTTAGCCACTGGAAGAAACAGCTCTATCAGCATTGAAAGCCTAAACAGCTCTATCTCAGCCATGAAGCACAGCTCTAATTCACCATGGAAGCAAACAGCTCTATCTCAGCCATGGAAGGGCAAACAGCTCTATCTCAGCCATTCGGAAGGCAAACAGCTCTATTTCAGCACCACTGGAAGGCAAACAGCTCTATTTCAGCCACTGGAAGGCAAACAGCTCTATTTCAGCACCACTGGAAGGCAAACAGCTCTATTCAGCACCATGGAAGGCAAACAGCTCTATCTCAGCCACTGGAAGGCAAACAGCTCTATTTCACCCATTGGAAGGCAAACAGCTCTATCTCAGCCATGGAAGACAAACAGCTTTATTTCAGCCATTGGAAGGCAAACAGCTCTATCTCACCATTGGAAGGCAAACAGCTCTAATTCAGCCATTGGAAGGCAAACAGCTCTAATTCAGCCATTGGAAGGCAAACAGCTTAATTTCAGCCATTGGAAGGCAAACAGCTCTAATTCAGCCATTGGAAGCAAACAGCTCTATTTCAGCCATTGGAAGGCAAACAGCCTATTCAGCCATTGGAAGGCAAACAGCTCTATTTCAGCCACCCACTGGAAGGCAAATAGCTCATCTCAGCCACTCGAAGGCAAACAGCTCTATATCAGCAATTGGAAGACAAACAGCTCTATTTCAGCCACTGGAAGCAAACAGCTCTAATTCAGCCATTGGAAGGCAAACAGCTCTATCTCAGCCACTGGAAGCAAACAGCTCTAATTCAGCCATTGGAAGGCAAACAGCTCTATCTCAGCCACTGGAAGAGCAAACAGCTCTAATTCAGCCATTGGAAGGCAAACAGCTCTATTTCAGCCACTGGAAAGCAAACAGCTCTAATTCAGCCATTGGAAGGCAAACAGCTCTAATTCAGCCATTGGAAGGCAAACAGCTCTAATTCAGCCATTGGAAGGCAAACAGCTCTAATTCAGCCACTGGAAGGCAAACAGCTCTAATTCAGCCATTGGAAGGCAAACAGCTCTATTTCAGCCACTGGAAGGCAAACAGCTCTATCTCACCACTGGAAGGCAAACAGCTCTATTTCAGCCATTGGAAGGCAAACAGCTCTATCTCAACCACTGGAAGGCAAACAGCTCTATTTCAACCATTGGAAGGCAAACAGCTCTATCTCAGCCATTGGAGGCAAACAGCTCTATTTCAGCAAGTGGAAGGCAAACAGCTCTATTTCAGCCATTGGAAGGCAAACAGCTCTATCTCAGCCAGTGGAAGGCAAACAGCTCTATTTCAGCCACTGGAAGGCAAACAGCTCTATTTCAGCCACTGGAAGGCAAATAGCTCTACCTCAGCCAGTGGAAGGCAAACAGCTCTATTTCAGCCACTGGAAGGCAAACAGCTCAATTTCAGCCACTAGAAGGCATCAGCGCTATCTCATCCATTGGAATATAAACAGTTCTATCTCAGCCATTGGAAGCAAACAGCTCTATCTCATCCAACCAACCACTTTAATTTCTCTTTCTTTCTTTCTGTTTGTCTGTCTGTCTGTCTGTCTGTGTGTGTGTCTCTCTCTGCATGTGTGTGTGTGTTGTGGTCTGTCTGTCTTCCTCTCTCTCTTTCTCTCGTTCTTTCTCTTTCTCCCTCCCCCCCTCTCTCTCCCTCCCTCCCTCCTTCCCTCTCTCATTAATAAGTGGACAATGCTGGCACGTAAATCAAACTCGAGGACAAAAGCACGGCAAACAGACGCCTGTAGGATCAGATAGATAACAAACATTCTGTAGGAATTGATGGTAATTACACGTATTTGTGTGTGTGTGTTGTGTGTGTGTGTGGTGTGTGTGTGTGTGTGTGTGTGGTGTGTGTGTGTGTGTGTGTGTGTGTGTGTGTGTGTGTGTGTGTGTGTGTGTGTCGTTCGTTCGTTCGTTCGTTGCTTGATTTAACGTCTTTTCACTATAAGTGATATTAGACGGGGAAAAATGGCATGGAGGATGAAATTAGGGGGGGGGGGGGGGGGGGTGGGAGGGGACAGAGGGGAACAGAGTAAAAGACGGAAAAAAATTAAAAGGAAGCGGCAAGGTCTTAAGAAAAAGGATATGGATGAACAGAGAAATGAAACTAGAACAACGCTAACATCAATAATGTAAAAGAAAAATCGTCATAAAAACAAAACAAAACAAAACAAAAATAATCATAATTATAATGATAATCTTAAAGTAACGCATTAACAGGACTGTGAACCAATGAATCTGAAATTTTAGCTAACAAAACTTGATCCGATACTACTTCTTTAAAATGCGTTTCAAGATAGTTTCTTTGTGTAAACGTCTTTGGTAAAAAGGAACGAAGCTTTCTGCAGTAAAACAAACATTGATACAATGTGAATTGTTCGCCGCAAATACATAAAAAACGTTTTTACAATATTTTGTTTTCAAAGCGTTCAGTTGAATACGAAAATATGTCATAACAATTAATCTCAAATGATATAACGAGGAATACTGCAATTTTTTACAGATATTTTGAACTGAAAGTTTGATTCTTTTTTGAGACACAAATTTTTCATTTAAATGTTCATGAAATCGAATCCATGATGCTAATTCTAGCGAGTTGTAAGCTTCTTTTACCGAGGTGTTAACATGTAATTCTATGGAATTTTCAGAATGGAGGGCACCGGATTTAGCTGCTCTGTCAACTACGTTGTTGCCATGAAGACCAACATGAGAAGGCACCCAGCATAAATTGATTTCCGAGCCATTTATCTTTGCACAATGTATTAGATGATTTGCCTCAATAATTAAGTCAGGTCTTGTGTCTGTATCAAAAGACTGTAAGGCATATAATACAGATTTTGAATCAACAAAGAGAACTACTTTGAAAGACACAGGCCGAAGGCTTATTAAATAATGCAACGCTTGAACAACAGCGACCAATTCTGCTGTATATATAGATACATTTGCCCAATGAAAAAAGACTTTTTAATGTTAAATTTTGGAACATAAAAGGCTGCTCCAGCGTTCTGATTTGCTAAGACTGACCCATCGGTAAAAATGTGGAGGTGGGTACGGTACTTTTCATCGATGTGTTCACAAGCTGTGGATAGTGTAATGTTGACATTATTATCTTTTTTAACGTTTGCATAATCGAGATCAAATGTGGTCTTTAGCATTTCCCATGTAGGGATAGGCGTTATCGTTGGTTTCTCGGCTATTTCATCCATTGTTATGTTGGACTGTTTGATCAGGCCAGATACGTAAGTTGCGGCTGTAATTTGTGATGAAATGTTTTTCGCTCGTTTTGGAAAGTCAGTATCAGATCTGATCTTAATTTCTTTGCTCACAAAATTGTCCGCTTGTGAAGTAGTTCTAATTGCAAACTTTGCTGTAGCTAGCTCACGATGGTTGTTTAAAGGTAGAATTCCAGCAACTTTGTACGTTTCCAGAGTAGAAGCATGAGTTGGTACACCTAGTGCAATTTTAAGACTTTTGCAGTCCAAGCTCTGAATCTTTTTTAGTAAATATTTGGGTGCATCAAAAAAACTTCTTGCGAGTAGGATAATTTAGACCTGACCAGCCCTGTTGACAGATGAATCAGTACATTTGTATCCATTCCCCAGGGTAATTTGCTTATTATCTTTAGAAAATTTAAGGTTTTTCGCTCTTTTGTTAAAATATAATTAAAATGGACATTCCAGCTTAATTTCGACGTGATGTAAACTCCCAGAAATTTTACGACCTGTTTGTAATTTAACACTTCACCAAGCAATTTGAAAGTAGGCTAGTTATTTGAGTTACCACCAGGATCAAACAGCATCATGTTAGTTTTTTTCTGCTGACAACGACAGACCATTTTCTAACATATAGTTTCCAAGATTATCAAGATCAATTTGATACAACTTCCTGATGTAATTTCGCGTTCTCTGTGGAGTTGTCTTTTTTAAAGTGATATTCACCCAAGTGCATATATCATCAGCGTACTGTACTAAAACAACACGATTTGAAAGAGCTTTAGGAAGATCTTGTATAAGGATATTAAATAAAATAGGTGCTATCACTGAACCTTGTGGAATCCCCATGTCGAGGCGTCGTGAAGAAGAATAACTAGCCCCACTCTTGCCTGAATTGTTCTATTAGCTAAAAAAGATTTAATGTAATTGAACATATTGCCCGATAAACCAACAGATTTTAGCTTGAACAATAAACGTTTATGCGAAACTTGATCGTAAGCTTTTTTCACATCAAAGAAGGTAGCTAAAACACTTTTTCTGCGGGCAAACTGTTGTTTGATCTGAGTTGTAAGTTTAACCAGGTGCTCAACTGCTGATCTTCCTTTTCTAAAACCTGCCTGGTTTACCGGAATAACGTTATTTTTATCACAGTAGTGTAAAAGTCTGTTTAAGACCAATCTTTCCATTAGTTTGCTTGTGTGGGACGTCAAAGCAATGGATCTGTAACTGCTTTGATCGGTTTTGGATTTTCCTGTTTTTAAGATTAGTATAACTATAGACTTTTGCCAGATTTGTGGTACAGTTCCGCTAACCCAGCATTTCTGCAAAATTTTGTGTAGGAAAATAAGGTAGTTTTCAGGGAGATGTTTAATCATTTCAGTCGAAACTGCATCAACACCTACCGAACTCTTTTTGTTGTGTAGAGACAGTACTGTGTTTTTTTTTTAGCTCTTCTAAGGTGATTGGAGAATTAAACCAGAGATCATTCTGTGGTACTGGATCAGTGTAGATTGGGTTGTTATCTTCCATTTCTCTGTGATGTTTGCAGTCAGGAGATAACTTCAACTTTACTGTTTTTAGCAAATAATTCCACAAAAGTTTCTGCTTTGTCCATATCTGAAGGAAATGTGTTACATGTTTCAACCATTATAGAACACCTAGGTAAAATGGTTCCATTCTTCGTTCGTTTCATTTTCGTCCAGACTTTATGGAAATCTTTGAAATCTGAAATTTCTTTTGTGCAGAATGATGCCCAATAATCTTTCTTTGCTTCAGTAATGATTTTGTTACATTGGATGTTAGCTTTTTTCATTTCCACATGATCTTCAGGTTTCCGGCTTTTGATGTAGATTTTGAATTTCTCCCTTTTATATTGAACTGCTTTCTCACATGCCTCTGTCCACCAAACATTACCCAATCGATTATTTGATCTAGAAGATTTGAGTTTCGGAATCGATAGGTCTGCAGCGGCTAGAATTGACTCTTGGAATTTAGAAAACATAATGTCTACATTTTCACTTTCATAATGTCTGTAATCTTGATTAGCAAGAGCAGTTCGAAATAAGGACCAGTCTGCACGCTTGTAATTATATTTTGGAATAATTTCAGGAGAGCTGTCTTTCATCCTGATGTTTTTGTCAGTTATGGTTATGATGATAGGCAGGTGATCGCTTCCCAAAGTGTCTCTGTGAGTTTCCCAGGTACAGGATGGTACTAATTCTGGTGAGATTAGAGACAAATCGATGGCTGTCGCCCTGTGTTTGGAAACATCAGGGATCCTAGTGACACTACCATCATTTAGAAAGTAAAGCGAACTATCAACGATATTTTCTACCAAACGATTGCTCGTAACAGTAGAACAGTTCTTTTCCCAAAATGGGGAGTGGGAATTAAAGTCTCCACCTATTAGCCATTTACCATACTGCTGATCTTGGATCGTGCGCAGCCATTCTGTGTTGTGGTCATTTGGACCTGTTGGCAGGTAGACTGACAAAACGTTGATGTTTAAAGAATTTCTTAATTGGACAGTGGCAGCACAAGCGTGCAAATCTTCGCTTGATTTCAAAACTGGGAAGTAAGTAAGCAGTATTGTAACTCTTTGAGTATATATATCGCGGTGGATACCTTCTTCCCGTGATTCCCACATTCATAGACTGGAGGATAATAATAATTGGGGAAATTGGGAAGCTTGGTAGCGACAACATTCATCGACTGTGGAATCAAAATTTCACACCTATTTGATGATTTGTGTGTGTGTGTGGTGTGTGTGTGTGTGTGTGTGGTTTTGTGTGTGTGTGTGTGTGTGTGGTTGTGTGGTGTGTGTGTGTGTGTGTGTGTGCGCGCTTGTGTGTGTGTGTGTTGTGTGTGTGTGTGTGTGGTGTGTGTGTTGTGTTGTGTGTGTGGTGTGTGTTGTGTGTGTGTGTGTGTGTGTGTGTTGTGTGTGTGTGTGTGTGTGTGTTGAGTGTGTGTATGTGTGTGTGTGTGTTGTGTATGTGTGTTGTGTTGGTGTTGTGTGTGTGTGTGTGTGTGTGTAGGTTTTGTGTTGTGGTGTGTGTGTGTATGTGTGTGTGTTGTGTTGTGGTTGTGTTGTGTTGTGTGTTGGTGTGTGTGTGTATGTGTGTGTGTGTGTTGAGTGTGTGTTGTGTGTGTGTTGGGGTGTGTTGTGTGTGGTGTGTGTGATGTGTGCTTGTGTGTGGTGTGTGGTCCGTGTGTGTGCGTGTGTGTGTGTGTGTGCGGGGCACGTGTGTGTGTCACAGGCTCGATGATTCAAGCCCAGTCTGAAAACAACAACAAAACAACAACAACAATAACAACAAAACCGTGGTCTGTTCGTTGCCCATCGTACTGTTTCTACCATTCTGGCGATGTGAGCTTAGTGCTTCATTGCTCCCTTCTTGTCCTTCTCCCACCTCACCCCATTCACACCCCACCCGTCATCTTAAGGTCTTGCCAGCGCATAAGTTTTTGCGCAGGCTCAGGACATCTGCCAGATAATTGTTGGCAGATTTGGGTGGAGCACGTATGGAGATGTCCAAGTGCGATGAATCCCTCTTGAACAAACTCCAAACTAAACGGAATCACAGAAGGACATCTAGACAGTTGTCTCTGAGAATTCATGTTCTTATTTCATGTGTTCTTATTTCATATTTCGTATCAGATTGAGGCAGCTGAGATGTGGTTTCTAAGACGAATGTTGAGAGTTCCATGGACAGCAAAGAAAACAAACGAGACAGTCTTGATGGAGGCAGACACAAGTAGATCATTCATAAGGAAGATTAGGAAAAGACAGACAACATTTATGGGCCATTTTATGAGGAAAGGGGATTTGGAGCACCTGGTCACAACGGGAAAGCTGGAGGGAAAGAGAACACCAGGTAGACCCAGGGAGAAAATACTAGACGGACTTGCAGAGTGGCTGAAGACGAAGAGGGTGGAAGAGATGCTTGAGGCAACAAGAGATAGAGACAGATGGAAGTCCATGATCGCCAACGCCATGCGGCAAGGCACCTGATGATGATGATGATGATGATGATGATGATGATGATTTCATATTCACATCCATATTTATGTTCATTTCTTTTGTCACAATGGATTGACCATGTGAAACTCGGGCTGTTCTTCGCTTTGAGAGTGCGTCGCCGCAGTGCAGCGCCTTCCATTATTTTTTTTTACCAAGACTTTAGAAAAGCAAGAAGGCTAATTGACCTTCAAAGGGGGCCGGGGGGTGGGAACCTGTGGAAATCAACGTATCTTTCCAATGTTTTATACCAGGCTAGCTGGGCAAATAACTTACTCTTCACGATTTTCAAATGCTGAGTGATTTTTTTTATGTGCACAGACCAGAAGGCACTCGGGTTCGACTCGTTTTTCGTCTCCTTCAAAGGACTACACGTTAAGTTTGATTTTCCCTTCAAACTGAGGAGAAAAGTCTAGGTCTCAACGGGAAACGAACCCTGAAACCTCGAGTTTTAGTGTGCGGTCAGATGAAAACAAAGTATGTACTATGGATTTAACATTCACTGTTCCACAGCTACAGGAAAAATAACTTGAGCTACACCAAGGCCTACGCTTGTTGTTCAACAACTTCCACAATGCTTTTGACACAATTTCTCTACCCACCTTGTGGTCTGTTATTCTGTAAACCCCCCCCCCCCCCGAAAAAAAAAACCAACAACAAAAAACAAAACAAAACCCAAAAAAAACTTAATTATCCACCAAAGATCCTGGGGACTGTTAATTCCTTTCGTGAATTGTTGAAAGTGGAGATGTGTCGGAGCATTTTCAATTTTTCACTGGTGTCAAGCAGGGTTGAGTTCTTGCACCTATCATTATCAGTTTTGCGTATGCTGAAATGCTGAAATGCAGACTGCTGTGCTCTCAGATATAAATGCTGGCGTCAAGATTTGCTTCAGAGCTGACGGTCTGCTCTTGGGCCTCCGTAGATGTACTGAAGGTGAACACCAAAGTTCATGATATCACCACACAGGGTTTCTTGTTCGCAGGCAGTTGGGCACTCGACACTCAATGTAAACATAGCTTTTGGTGCCTGATAGTCTCTTACCAGTGTGTGTGTGTTGTGTGGTGTGTGTGTGTGTGTGTGTGTGTGTGTGTGTGTGTGTGTGTGTGTGTGTGTGTGTATGTGTGTGTGTGTGTGTGTGTGTGTGTGCGTGCGTGTCTCTGTGTGTGTGTGTGTGTGTGTGGGGTGTGTGGTGTGTGTGCGTGCGTGTGTGTGTGTGTCGTGCGTGTGTGTGTGTGTGTGTGTGTGTGTGTGTGTGTGTATGTGTGTGTGTGTGTGTGTGTGTGTGCGTGTTCATTATTTCTTTTAACGTCTATTCACAAACGTGCTTTTAGAGGATGTGTGTGTGTGTGGTGTGTGTGTGTGTGTGTGTGTGTGTGTGTGTGTGTGTGTGTGTGTGTGTGTGTGTGTGTGTGTGTGTGTGCATGTGTGTGTATGTGCCTGACAGTTTTATCACTGTTGCGTGACGTTATTAGAAACTGATTCTTCAGACAGCAGTACACCAGTTGATTGGAGCTAGAAGTATCGGGTCACTATGAAGGTAATTTTTGAAGAATTTTAATGATGCTGTTTTATTTTGAAATCTGCAGAAACTAGTCTTTGGCAATATTCTGTTGTGGTGGGGTTCTTACAATAAAATGGTTTTATTAGAAAGTTGATTTTTGTCGGTAGACAATTCATGCAGACAACAGTATGACAGTTTTTAGTCTAAATCAAAACATTCACCATTTCGTCTCTGTCTGTAACTGGAGAATAGAAACTTTTTTTTATCTGTTTGTTTTTTAAGGATCATTGCGCTCAGGGAGGTTACATTTATGCTCAGTTTTTTTTTCTCTTTCGTCCCATTTTCTATGCCACCTTAATGGCCACCGAAGCTGGCACAGTTCTTACATGATGATGAGGAGGATGAGGATGATAATCATGATGCTATGGAGTTCCATCTAGGGTTGAGACTGCGTGACAGGATTGTACTCTACGCTTTCTATCATAATAATATACTGGCGTCAACCACCCTGAGAGATACAGGCAACTGCGGTGCTAGTCGGAAGATTTGAGCAACACTGTCAATAACGCATCCGTGAAGTGGATGAGACTCGACTGTGTGGTCCCAGTCTTCCCATGAGCCCATAGCACACCCAACTCTGGGTAGGAGCCGGTTAGCGCCGAAAAATTTCACACTAATTTTTGAAGGGACTGATGGGGATTCGAACCCACCACCTTCCAGTCGGTAGTCCATTGCGTTCAGCACTACACCATGGCAACTGGTAGAAGAATTAAAACTAAATAACTACCTTCGTGAATTTTTTTAACGTAAGCAATATCATCACGCGGTCAAACATAGAAAATGAAACACTGAAAGAGAGTTTTGAAATAATTCCTGAATTTAAATCAAAGGAGAAGAGTGGCAGAATGGTTTAGACAATTGCCTGCCAATAACTAAAGTCGAGGTTCCAGGGTTCACTCCCCGTTGATGCGTCGACTTTTCACCTCTGCTTAATCGAAAAATGGAACAGAACGTCTAGTCCTTTGGTAGGGGACGAAAAACGAGTCGGACCCGTGTGCCTTCTGGCCTGCGCACGTTTAAGTTCCCACGGCAGTTGAAAATTGTGAAGAGCAGGGCATTGCCCAGTTGCCTTGGTATAAAACATTGGAGAGATAGGTTGATTTCCCAGGTCCCTCCACTTGAAGAACAATTAGTCTTTTTGCCTTTCTGAAGTCTTGGTAAAAGAAATCGGGTGGCGTTGCACTGCGGCGACCCGTTGTCAGAAGGAAGAGCATCCCGAGTTTCACGTGGTGGTAAATCCACTGTGACAAAAGAAATGAATATGCATACATGCTAAAGCTTTCAGTGTGAGGAAGGGGAGAGCGTGAGAGTGAGGGAGGGTGAAATCTCTGCCTCTGTTCGATCAATAAGAGTTAGATTTTTGTGTCACTATCATGACAGAAGTGTGCGATTTACTGAGGCTTTTGAATACCGACATTACCATTAACAACGAAACCAGACATCATCAGGCCGGGCCCTCGGATTAAAACTAACGAACCCTTTTCCTGATCAATGTGGAAATTGTTTTCTTTGGGAGCTGGGTGTATCCGTGTGCGGTCATAAAATGATTCAAAACGGACGAACACTCTCATTCCCGCGGGATTTCATCTTCATGTGTTGACAGTTAATCAGAGAGAACTTTTGTTAAAGTTATGTTCTAGGAAATCTCCTTCGTAAGACTAAGAGCGATGTACAAAAGTGCGGTTTCTCTTTTCTGCGAGAGCGTGCTTATGAGCATAATAACGATGTGACTGACTTTTCGTGGTTATAAAAATCAAGTTAAGATTACCAAGATAATTGTGTTCATTATTTACCACGTAAACACGTTTTCAAGGATTTTAGGAATCCGAACTGAACAATTTTCTCATCCTGCCACTGCAGTTTCAAACTACATGCAATTCATCTCATCACAAGGATGACCAATTCTACAGTGAATATGCTTCCAGAAGATTTGATTCCAAGGCCAAGTACTACTACAATATGGTCGTCAGCTGTTGGCACATTCCTGTCCCTCCACATCTACCCCCTTCTGGCAGGGCTGGGGATCTGTGCCAACGTCCTGGTGATTCTTGTGTGGAGTGCAGAGTCCGGTTTTAACACTAACACATTCCTCATGAAGTGTCTGGCACTGGTAGATACCATTCTACTTGTTGTGAAAATCCCTCTCTACCTGAAAAACCCTATGGACCATTGGAACTACAACCGTCCGGCATGGCTGATCATAGTACGTGACTATTTCCGCGTGATGTCGGTTTACACGACTCTGGCTGTTGTGTTTGCCCGCTGGTTGATCGTTTGTAAGCCGTTAACAGTTCAACGACTGCTCACTAAACGACATACTGTAGTCAGCTACGCTTGTATAATAATATGGTCCATCATGGCTGGTCTTCCGACTGCTTTGATGTTCGTCGGTGCATTTCCCGACATCTTAGCTGATGGAGTGGTACAGAACATGAAATCCAAGGAAGTGCTGGTACTCAGTACTCGAGGTGTGTCCCTGGCGTTGCCCATCGTTATTCTGGTGGTACTCAACATCAGCATGGCATGCATCATCTGCCGACACAAGGCGGACTGTAGTTTAGGTCAACAGCGTAACCCGCAACGCTCATCCCGGTGTCAACGGCTTGTAGCAGCTGTGGTGTCTGTAAGTCTCATGACCTTCCTCTCTTACCCTCTGGGCTTCATCGGCGATATCATTGGTGTGTTTTACGAAAATGAAGAGGAACTGCTTTTTTATGTCATTATTGATGACTTGGCCGATCTCTTGGAAGTGCTTAATTCCTCAGTCAACATAATCTTCTACTTGATGTTCATTGAGCAATTTCGAACCCTGTGTTTGAACTGTTTTCGTCGGTGTTACCAATGTCTGAGAACTCGGCAATCTTCTGAATGTTCTACATCCGGGCTCTATGTGGTCAGTGGGGGCGGTACTGAGTCACGGCAACAATTAGGATCCTTAACACGTATCTCTGAGCAGCAGCAACAATCAGTACACCCATGCTGAATAGTGCTTGTCGAATCTGTTAATGTTTGCTGACCAGTTCTTTCTCCGTCAACCTCTGCAACAATCTGTTTCCAGAGCACTTTGAAGGATGGTTTTGGACAGTGTATCATGCATGGCCCGTGACGTGACCGAACCAAGAAAAACCTGCATCGTTTACCTAGTGCCAGAAGCACATCTTAGGAGTTCAATCAACGTGCAGATTCTGTTTCACGTGTGCCCAATGGTTTAATACTCGAGTCAGAATAAACGAAGCATCATCCACACACTTAGGAAACTCCAGTTTAAGTTTTTTCAAGATGACGTCTCCGCGCTAGGAACGAATTCCACACGCACTAACGTCACAGGTACCATGTGTATGGTGAGAAAAATATTCCCGCGAATCGGATCCCGTGATAGCTCAGTTGGTAGAGCGGAGGACTGTAGAGGCAATATCTGACAGTGATCCTTAGGTTAGGAAACTCCAAAGTAGATTGCCTGATCACAAACTTTTAATTCAATCACCGTTTGAGGACTTTTAAAAGACAAGGTTATACAGACTATGATGATTGCTGCTTACAAAACTGTGTGATCCTTACTCTCAGAATAACAGCAGATGGGTTCTAACTACTATTGTATATCTGTGTATCCAGCTTTCATAAAAAAAGAAAACCACCCCCGAGCAGTAATGTAGTGAAATATATTTATCCGTTAGTATATGCCCAGATATCTCAGTTGAAAACAAGATTCTTGATTCCTTTTCACAACTTCTTTTTTATATATTTCTCCATTAGTCTATTTCCAGAAATCTCAGTTGTAAACAACTGGTTGATTCCTTCTGACAATCTCCATTTTTCATTAAAAAAACAACAACTTGTTATAGATAATCCGGATGTTGTACTTTGTGAGGTTGCTGTGTCCTTGGGCAAACGTCAGATAGGCTAAAACTTGACAGAATGAGGTCAATGGCAGACGGTAACAACAACAACAACAACAACAACAACAACAGCGCACACACACACACACACCACACACACACACACACACACACACACACATACACACACACACACACACACACACTCACACACACACTGATAAAAAATAATTTCTTGAAGTAACATTGAATAATTGTTATAATTAAAACCCCTCCTCTGCACACCTTTGAATACAGGTGGTCGACATTTTATCATTAATAACCCCTTCCCTCTTTGTTTGCTTGCTTATCTGTATATTTTCTGTATGCTTGCTTTTCTTTCTTCTATCCTTCATGTGCATGTTTTTGATGCACTTCATTTCTTCATTTTTCAATTAATACGTTTCGTGTTTACATTTGTATGCTTTTATTTCATATGTGTAATTGCAAGAACTAGCTGCAAGACAGATCCGCTAAGGCCTAATGCCTAATGCTACTATCCTTAAGTCATAAAGTGCATTACATTTTCCTTTTTCAAGTTTTAAGTGACAGAAACATTCAGTAGAAGGTTTGGAGGGGCATCACACACTTCATTGAATCTTCAACCTAAAGTTAATCAATAAGGTTTTGGAACTCGCTATATTTTCCCTGTGCGAACGTTTCACATTCGATCGACACCTGTCAGCACAATCTAGTTCGATGGTAGCCTCAAGAAGAAACGCCACAACAACTCTGCTCCATTTACTTCGATCTTGACTTTTCTGTGCTACTTCGTACATCTTCAAATCGCTGGTGTTTGTGATGTTGTTCGTGTAAGAGGTGGGTGGTCTGCCCGGATTTCTTTTGGCCTCAAACTTTCCTGGCAAAACTGTTGCCATTAGGGTTCTGTTGGTGTTGCAGGTTACATGTGCGATATATATTCTTTTTGTTGTTGTTGATTTCTGACAGCAGTTAGTGTTGCAAGGTGAGTTTGTTCATGATGCTTTCATTTGTACTTTTATCAGTCCATTTGCTTTGATTTTATTTTCATCTGTTGTTCTTCATGTCCATGCGGCTTCACACCCATATGGAATTATTGACCAGATAAGATATTCTGGTATTTTGACCTTAAGGGCTGTTGGTATGTTTCTGTCTTTCCAAATGTCATTGAGTTGGATCATTTTTTTTACTCTTCCTACTCTTACTTTGATATTTTAAGTGCAGGCGCCATCAAGAGCTGAAATTGAGCCTACATATTTAAAATCACCCACATTTTCTAATGCAGCCTCCTCGTTGATTTGAATACTGCAATATACTTGACTTTCTTTCTCTTTCGAGACATATTATTTTTGTCCTCTTGGCGTTTAGATGTAGATCTGCCTTCTTGACTGTTGCGTCCACTCTATATAGAATTCTTTTCATTCCAGTGGCATTGTCTAACATCACTGCAGTGTCATCAGCATATCGTAGATTTATGATGTTTCGACGGCCAGTTTTTATTTCCATGCCTTCAATATCTGCTCCTCTCACAACCTGCTCTGTGCATATGCTGAAAAGATGAGGTGAGAGGATGCATCCCTGACGTACTCCTTTCTTGATGCTATAATATTCGCAGTTTTGGCTGTTCCGTCTAGTTTTGCTTTTTGGTCGTAGTACAGGACCGCAATGACAGTAATTAGATTCCAGGGAAGCCCATCTTCTTTATAGTATCGAAAAGAAGGTGGTGTAAGACACTGTCATACGCTTTGTCATAATCTATGAAAGTAATGAAGGCCTCTCGCTCGCTGTTTCTGATTTTTCTCGATCATGGTTTGTAAAACAAATAGCGCGTCAGTGGTTCCTCTGCTGGTCCTGTAACCTGTTTGACAGTTTGACAACTCCTCTTCCACGTATTCATACCATCTTGCAAAAGAGTGTCTTCTGTCTTGGTTAAAGTGGCACTGTCTTTGCTTTTGATACACTGGTTTTGTTGCTGAAATTTGCTCTTTTCACTTTTCTTTATGTGTTTGAACATCTCCTTTGATTTTCTTTCAGTGTTGCAATCAGAAATTTCAACACATTCTTGTTCAAGCCACGCTCCCTTGTCTATTATTACTTTGGTTTGTATTTCTTTTTTCAGTTTATTGTATTCTTCTTGGGTTTTAGTTTAACGTGCTTGACAGTTTTTTCCCTATAACCCCGTCACTTATGTGATTTCGGCGCCTTTCTTTTTTCTTTCTTTTTCTTTTTTGCTTGGTTTTGCATCAGCAATTTCTATCCAAACACGTTTCACGTCTTCCCGTAGTGTTCTTTTCGATAGATTGTTGAATGGAGCGCATATGGAATTGCCCGAGCGTGATGAATCCCTCTTGAACAAACTGCGGTAGCAGCATGAGATCTGAATCACAATCCATACCAGGTCTTGTTCTTGAATTTCAGAACTGTTGTTTTCCATGCTTTGTCGAACAGGCAGTCGATTTGATTTTTGTATCTGTCTCTAGGGGATATCCAAGTGTGTAACGTCTGCTATGTGGCTGTTTGAAGAGAGTATTAGCTGTGACAAGACCATTTGCCTGACAGAAGGACGCTAACACATCTCCGTGTTCATTGCGTTCGACCAGCCTATAAGGCCCGAGTCTACACTCCCTGTGTTCATCTTTCTCTGATCTTTGCCCATGATTATCATTTCTGTAAATTTCTTCTATCACTTCTTTAAATTTGTAGATGTATGGATGTATAACATGCAAAGCTAGAACAAGATTGAGGCAGCCGAAATATGGTTTCTAAGCACAATGTTGAGAGTTCCATGAACAGCAAAGAAAACAAAAGAGACAAGTCTTGATGGAGGCAGACGCAAGAAGATCATTGATAAGGAAGATTAGGAAAAGACAGACAACATTTGTACGCCAATTTATGAGGAAAGGGGAATAAGAGCACCTGGTCACAACAGGAAAGCTGGAGGGAAAGAGAGCACCTGGTAGACCCAGGGAGAAAATATTGGATGGACTTGCAGGGTGGCTGAGGACAGAGAGGGTGGAAGACGTGCTTGCGGCAACAAGGGATAGATACACATGGAGGGCCATGATCGCCAACGCCATGCCGCAGGGCACATGATGATGATGAGGGACGTATACTTGGATGATGTTTCAGGTGACAGGCCTAGTGTTAAGCTTTACTGTGACAATGCGATAACTGTTAGCATTGTAAATGTCGAGGGTGGCCGCATGGTTTTTGTCCAGAACGATAGTGAATGCATTTGAGCCATTTTTCATTTCTAGAATACCTAATTGTGTGGGCATCTGATGTAAAGAGACCTTCGTTGCTCCGTCTAGATTCACACAGACTAGTGTTATGTTTATATTAGGCTCTTTAAATTTTTCAAGCAGTAGTTCAAGTTTGCCCAATTCTCCCAAAGTCCTGGTGTTCTAAGCACCAACACTTATGGTACTTTTTTTCATAAGTTTCTATGAGCTCTTTTCCTTCCGTTTTGATGATAAGACTCGACGTGATTGACTCTTACCACTTCTGTGGAATATATTTGTATCGTCATTACCAGTGGTGGTCCACAATCATGCAGTATTCGTTCCGAGTTGCCACTGAGTACTGTTCCTCCCTAGGGGTCCCACAAGGCGCAGAGCTCTATCGTTTCTCTCTTTTTTGTTGATGAGAAAAACCAGCTATTTGAACATTTGATGTCAATACATTTGCTTAAAAAGAAAGTGACAAGAAACTCGCTATATCTTTTCAATACAGAAGAGTAAAAGATTGGTCATTTCTTTAACTGAAAATTTCTGCCATGTTAATGCTTTCTGTTAAGACTATGCATCTGTGTAAAAAAAAAACAAAAAAAAAAACGGCGAGAAAAAGAGCAAATATTGATATATATGTGGACGTTGTACAGCATGATGTTGACAAATAAAAATTAATGCTGAAGATGCAAGTGAAATGTATTACTTTGGATGTTGAATAAATAAAAGTGTGTAAAATATGGATAAAAAGTTGTGTCAAACGCAAATCGCAACAGAATTTGCTAGTAATGCACAAATTGCGTACTTTTTAGTTGACTGCGATATGTGTCTTAATCACAAAGCGTATACAACCTGGTGTTGTATGTACTGTATTGTACATTTTTTTCACCATTGCTCACAAGGGTCTATTCTTTCAAAAGTGAACACAATAACAAAACATGCAAAAGTGTTCAGTGTACAAGCAATCAAATATGCAATGAATAATACTATGTTATAATCCTCCTCCTCCTTCTTTTACTACTACTACTGCTACAGCTTCTACTGTTACAACTACTACCAATCATTATCATCATCATGGTCATCATCATGGACATCTTAGTCTGGGGAAATCATACTGGAAGTGCCCCTGGAATGTCGTCTGTTGGTTGGGTCCTGGCACCTTCTGCTATGGCTGTGCAGGCCGATACGTGAGTAGCAATCCCTGTTGGTGCAGATGAACTGGGAGGCCTGGGTCGCAAGGATTGCTGCTGCAAGCTTCCCCCAGTCTCTCCTCTCCGCTGCACGCTGACGTATCCTCATGTCAACCTCTGTGATGTCCTCTTAGATAGTGTGAAGCCAGGCAACATGATCCATGGCCTGAGTTTCCCAGCTGTCTGTGAAGATGTTACAGGTCTTCAGGTCTCTTTAAAACGGACCGGGGGGAGGGGGTGAAGGAGGGGGAGCGATCGACTCTTCTGGTGCCTGGACTAATTGTCGGTACAGAATGTGTTCTTTACAATTTTTTTTATTCATCTTTTATTTTTACAACAAATAGACATCTAACATACAAGGTGGCAACGAAGAATGACAACAACAACAAATTTTACACAAAGAAAAAAACAATGTTGACACATGAATTCCACATAGTATACAGAATATACGTAATGATATTTTATACATTGGAAGTTAAAAAAATGAACATTAAGATTTAGCTCATGTCAACATTTCCCCTATGAACCCGTTTCATAAACCACATCCCTTTGCTGAACGACAGTTAAGCATCACTGAACAATGTGGTAACAGAAATGATATCAATTTATGCATATAAGACATTTGTTCACATGAAAACAACCTATAACTTACAAAATATGTAAGACAATAAAAACAAATTGTTCTAATCAACGATGGTTTTATTAATATGTATCACTATTCAAGAGCATGTCATGACGAAATTCTGTTTTCTACGGGGAGAACATTGGCATACAATGGTTCCACTGAGCATTAAACATGGACAAATGAAAGTTTGTTTTACAGAATGTCTTTTAGCAGCCTCCCATCCTCCGTGCGACAAACATACCCCAACCATTGTAGGCAGTGTTGGCTCAGCAGGGAGTAAATGCTGGGGACCTTGATGCGCTCCACAATGTCTTGGTGTGGGATGTGGTCCTGCCAGCTGATTGCAAGGATGAGTTCGAGGCCCAGCACATGGAACGAATTGAGCCGACATTCTTGCCTCAAGCACGTGGTCCAGGTTTCGCTTCTATACAGCAAGGTAGTTTCTAGGAAGAATGTTAAGAGTTCCATGACAGGAAAGAAAACAAACGAGGCAATCTTGAAGAAGGCAGACACAAAAAGAATATTAACGAAGAAGATTAGGAAAAGATAAGCAACACATATTGGACATTTTATGGAGCACAAGAGGATTTCAAGCACCTAGTCACAACAAGAAAGCTGGAGGGAAAAGAGCACCAGGTAGATCCAGGGAGAAAGTATTGGACGGATTTGCAGAGTGGTTGAGGACGGAGATGGTGGGAAATGTACTTGCAGCGACAAGAGATAGATTCGTGTGGAGGGCCATGATCGCTAACGCTATGCAGCAGGATACATGATCATGATGACTGTAAGGTGCTGAAGACACAGATCTGATACACCTGGGTGTTGGTGTCCTCCTTCCATGCTTTGTTTTCCCAAACCTGTCTTTGTTAGTCTGGCCATAATTGTGTTTGTCTTTCCGAGCTGTCAGTCGAGTTTGACATCGAGTGAGGACCCAGGTAGGTAAACCTGTCTATGGCTTCAAGGATGACGCTGTCGATGGTGATGGAGGGAGGAGTGGTGACATCCTGTGCGCGGACGTTCGTCTTCTTCAGGCTGATAGTGAGCCCACACTGCTTGTATGCGTCAGCAAAGCAGTCACCCAGTCTCTGGAAGGCATTCGTCGGGTAGGTCACGAAAGCTGCATCATCGGCGAAGAACATTTCTCTGATAAGAACCGTCCTGACCTTAGTCTTTGAGTGTAGTCGTGCCAGGTTGAGCAGCTTCCCATCAGACCTGATATGCAGAGAGGTACCATCAGTAGAAAAGTCAAAGATGTTGTGGTGGAGGGTAAAGAAGATTCGAAGAGTTACAGCGCCAGAACGCAGCTTTGCTTGACTCTGCTGCTAATGGGGAAAGAGTCTAAGTCACCATATAGGACTGTTTCCTTCATTTCAGCGTAGAATGAAATCATTATGCTGCGAAGCTTTGGGAGGCAGCTGATCCTTTTGAAGAGTTTAAATAGGCCCTTCCTGCTGACAAGATCGAAGGCTTTAAATGAGGTCGATAAACATCATATAGAGCAACTGACTTGTTTGCTACTCTTCTCCTGGAGCTGGCGGAAGGAGAAATCATGTCAGTCGTCGACCTGCCTGTCCTGAAACTTCACTGGACTCTGGGTAAATGCGGTCTGCGAGCAGCTGCAGCTGTTGAGGAGGATGCGGCCATACGCCCGGCCAACGATGCTTGAGAGGGAGATTCCTTTGTAGTAGATGCAATCGCTGCGATTGCCTTAGTTCTTGTAGATCGTCACGATGGTGGCGTCTCAAGTGGCTTGGGGGACTTCTTCCTCCCAGCAGAGGCAGAGCAGTTCATACAGGGGCTGAAGCAGGGCAAGTTTTCCGTGCTTAATGGCTTCAGGTGGGATATTGTCGTTGCCTGGAGCTTTTCAGTTGGGAGGGGGTCGATGGCATCGCTCAGCTCCTCCACTGATGGTGCCTCATCCAGTTTCTCCATGATCAGAAATTCCATTGTGCTGCTAAGGGCGGCGTTGGAGACCAACGTTTCACTGGAATATAGTTCGGAGTACTGCTCCACCCATCCGATCAATTGCTTCTCACAGTCAATAATCCTCTTCCCAGTCAGAGACCTGAAGGGGGCGATGCCTTTTACGGCAAGTCCTAGGGCTTTCTTTATGCCGTTGTACATGACACAAACGTTGTCAGACTCTGCACTGCGCTGTATTCCTTCGCACAGTTACTGCCAGTATTCGTTGGCACACTGTCTTGCAAGGCGTTGTGTGGTGCTTCGAGCACTCTTGACCGCTGTGAATGTGCTTTGACTTGGATGCCTCTTGTGTACCAGGAAGGATTCCCATTTGGCCTCAACTGCTGGCTCCATCCTTGGAAGGTACGCATTGAACCAGTCCTGGCTGGGTCGTTCCTTTCTAACATATGAACAATGTTGTGGTGTTCATGTAGATGGCGTCCTTCATACTGCTTCACATTGCAGTGGCATTGTGTTTTGGCAGGTCATGGAGAGCCTATTCAAGTGTAGATAATTCTTACCCTTCGACCTTGAGTGGGAGCGACATTTGTGCGGTATTGATGCAAGGGCGACCTTTAGGCTTGGAGTGGTGGAGGTTGCGTGGCTGCAGACGCACTTTGCTACACACGAGGGCATGGTCGGTGTCACAGTCTGCACTGTGGTAGTCCTGGTGGTCAGAACACCATTGAGGGAAGAATGTCTGGTAATGTTCAGATCGGGTTGGTGCCAGCGGTGGGACCTGGGGTGCTTCCATGACACTTTGTGCTGCGGTTTACACTCACAGAAGGTGTTCGTGGCGCAGAGGTCGTGGTAGGTACACAACTCCAGTACAGTAGTCTCTGTTTTTGTTGATCTTGCCAGTTCTATGATGTCCGAGGCTGGTGGGTCACGACTCGTGATCTGCACATTTCCTAGCGTTGAGATCACTGAGGAGGAATAAGGGCTTGTCTTTTGGGCATCCTCTGATCAGTGTGTCGAGCTGTCCATAGAACTGATCTTTTCCCTTCTTCGGATCCAGCAAGTGTGGGGGCATAGACGCTGAGGATGTTGACAGGACTTGCCACAATGCCCAGACGGATGGACAGGAGATGGTCAGTGCCGCCTGATGGAAGGTCAATTGCGGCCATTGGTGCGTTCTTGATGGTGAAACCAACTCCATGCTGGTAGGACTCTTTGGGTTCTCTGTTCTTCCGGAAGAAGGTGCAGTTCTGGTCTTTTAAGGAACTGCTGAAAGCGGGCCTGTTCCTTTGAAGAGCAGCTACGCTGATGTTCAGTCTGCTGAACTTTCTGTCGATATTGGCTGTTTTGTTTTGGTGTCATCAACCTCACAGAGGTCCTAGGAGAGTCCATGTGTATATAGTGCACACATTACAGCTAGATATACACACAGTTGGAGTCTTCTTTGATTTTATGTTTTGTTTGCCTGTTGAGACGTGTCCATCTGCTTGTTACGCCTGTAGCAGTTGTCAAGCTCGCTAAGACTTGAACTAGAGTAGAAAGACAGAGAACATACCTATCAGTACTAGCACACCTGTTCACTAACTAAATGAGAAAAATACTTGGGACAGAGTACAGTTACACAATTTTCATTACTGACAAACAAGACAACATGACGCATCATTCGCACAGATCACAAACGTAAATACAGCATTGCCAGAGGTGGTACCCCAAAACCAACATTACATACATTTCAAACCGCAAAACACCCAAATTCGCTTAGAATATTATCAAACGCACACACTCACCGAAAATAAACGTCAGCAATGCATACATAAGTTCAACCACATACATAAGTTCTGCTTGCCACAGTCCTTTGCCCCACGTGTGTTGTGACCCTAATGAGGAGGAAAGAATAACCTTCAACACATAGTCTCACCAAGGGTGACAATTACGGTCCATACAAAGTCCCGATGCTAGGGTTCCTAATTTCTATCGAGTCTCTCGACGGTTGGAATGGCGAACAGGCGCTGACTGAAACAAACGCTGAAACGAAGCGAAGATCCTTGAAACAGCAGACGTTGAGTCCTGCGAAGGGCGACGCCAAGGAAACGAGCCGAGTCGAACAACTGGGCCATAGGCTCGTGGCGTGGAAGTTACCGCCGATCCTGTTGGAAGCTGCTGTCGTAGAAGCGCCCAACTAGCCGCACATGCCTCGGACGCTCGTCACGTTACCGCAGCTCGGACACGTACACCTCATCGTATAGCCAGGACCAACACGGACAGGGACGACGACTGGCGCAGGACACTGGTGATCTTCTCCCCTCACTCTGGCGAAACTAAGGAAACAACCTCCCCTACTGACCCGTAAACAGCTATTATAAGACACGGCAGCAAAACTCATTCACTTGTAAAACATATTGACGAACGAAGATACCAATAACTAACCTAACCACCCAAACCACACATCAACTGCAGCAAAGAGGAACAGAAGTCGATTTACTTCTGGTTCATGCCTGAAAAAGACACACACACTTTAAACTTCCATATAACAACGTCGAACTAAAATTCGAATGACTGTCCTCAACACCCAACCACATACCGACTGTAGCAGAGGGGAACAGACGTCAATTTACTCCTGGTTTCATATCCGACAAACAGACACTTTAGACTTACACAGAACAACGTCGAACTACGATTTCGAATAACCGCCCTCGACACCCAAACCGCATACGAACTGTAGCAGAGGGGAACAGACGTCGATTCACTCTTGGTTACGTATCCAACAAAACATAGACCTCTTCCCACTTCTAGGACATAAAATCCATCTACAAGTGGAGCCTCTGACCAGAAACTGGCCCTATCCACCCCAGCTGCGAACCGTCCGTAGCAGAGGGGCACCAATGTGCCACATCCAAAGAACTGTTTGGTGTTTTAAATACTCTTTTAGGAAAAAAACAGACCACCACTCTACCATCTGTTATATCACCAACTGAACTACCACTCCATTTTTCTGATTTCTTTAGTGCAAAGATAAGAACTATTCGTGACAATCTTGACGTGTCTGCAACTTGTGGCTCCCCTCACTCAAGTGACAGGTCTTTCTGTGGTGAACCCCTTGTTTCATTTCAAAGTGTAACTACTGAAGCAGTACGGAAAATCATGCTTGCTTCTCCACAGAAATCTTGTGAACTTGATTCAGTCCCAGCCCACCTTTTGTTTAATTGTCTTGATGTCCTTTTGTCGTGTATAACTCATATTATTAATGACTCTCTTTCAAGTGGTATTTTCCCCAGTACTTACAAATCAGCCATCATCCGCCCTTTGATAAAGAAGCCCTCCCTTGATCCCAACATCTTGAAAAACTATAGACCTGTCTCAAATTTGAAATTTTTGGCCAAACTGATTGAACGAGTTGTACTGGCTCAGCTTCTTGACCATCTTAAGACCCATAATCTCCTCGACCCACATCAATCAGCCTATAGAGCAGGTCACAGCACAGAAACTGCCCTCTTAAAAGTTGCAAATGATCTTCTCACATCGCTTGATGATGATAGAATTTCTGTTCTTTCTCTTCTTGATCTATCAGCAGCATTTGATACGATTGACCATGAAATTCTTCTGTTTAGACTGCAATACTCTTTTGGCATTCAGGGTACCGTCCTTGCTTGGATAAAGTCTTATCTTAGTGAGCGTACACAAAAAGTCTTAGTAAATGGCCTCTGCTCACCTGCTACGCGATTGGAATACGGAGTTCCACAGGGTTCTGTGCTGGGACCTGTGTTGTTTATCATGTACACAACACCTATCTCTGGGATAGTTAATCGTCACTCTCTATCACATGAAAGCTTTGCTGACGACACACAGCTCTATCAGTCCAGCCCAATTACTCAAATCCATCAAGTGATTGAAAGTACTCAAAACTGCATATATGATTTAAAGGCTTGGATGACACTCAACAAACTGCAGTTCAATGAAGAAAAAACAGAAGTTTTGTTAACTGTTCCTCCAAAATTTGAAAAACATCCCTCACTTCCAGACGCGATTTGTATTGATGGTGCTGACATTCAGATTTCTCCCCATGTTCGTAACCTTGGTGTCATTTTTGATCAGACCCTTTCTTTTAAATCTCACATATCAAATGTCTGCAGGATAGCATACCTGGAACTTAGGAGAATAAGCACCATCCGCCACTATCTGTCTGTAGATGCAACCAAAACTCTGGTTTGTTCCTTTGTTTTATCCAGGCTTGATTATGGTAATGCTCTTCTTGCAGGCGTGCCAAAGTATCTGCTTCAAAAGCTCCAAAAAGTACAAAACAATGCTGCAAGGCTGATTCTCAAGTCACCCAAACATGAACATATCACACCTCTTCTGAAATCCTTGCACTGGCTACCTGTACAATCTAGAATCTCATATAAACTTTCTTCAATCTGTTTCTCATCTGTCTCTGGCACAGGCCCTGATTATCTGTCTGACATTCTTCGCCTCTACGTCCCTTCTCGAAATCTCCGTTCCTCATCTGATGATCGCATTCTCTGTCTCCCTACTGTTAGAACAAAATCCTTTGGTCAGCGTTGTTTCTCCTATCAGGGTCCAGCCATCTGGAATACCCTCCCCCTCACCAATAGACATTCTACTTCTACAGCCTCTTTCAAGTCCTCTCTGAAGACCTATCTGTTTAAGCAATACTGACCCGGCCCTATCTTACGCCGCCTCCCTCCCCCCCCCCCCCTAGAATCCCCTCAGTGCCCCGCCCCCCTCCCGCTGCCCCCAATCCACTGCATCTCTCCTGTTTATTTAAGCAACACTGATCCCGGTTCTATCTTACGCCGCCTCCCACCCTCCTCTGGAATCCCCTCAGTGCCCCCCCCCCCTTCCGCTGCCCCCAATCCACTTTACCTCTAGTGTTTATATTTTCCATGTGTCTTTGGAGCGGTGTGTGTGTGTGTGTGTGTGTGTGTGTGTGTGTGGGTGGGTGTGTGTGTGTGTGCGTGCGTGCGCGTGCGCGCGTGCGGCACGCCAGTATGTGCAGGTGGGGTGGGGTGTGTGTGTTGCGGGGGAGGGGGGGAGGGGGCATTGCGAGCATGTCTTTTTGAGTTTTATTCATTTGTTGATTCATTTGCTTGTTTGATTTAGTGATTGTTTGATTTGCTCTAGTCATTATCATAATTTGTATCGATGTAAAGCGCTTAGAGCTCAGTCGAGAAAAGGCGCTCAACAAATCTTCGTTATTATTATATTATTATACACCAACTGACTCTAACACCTTTACAAACACAAAACTCTTCCACTTCTAGGACAAAAGTCCAACTACATGTGGAATCTCCGACCAGAAACTGGCCCAGACCCCAACCCCCTAACTGCAAACCGACCGTTGCAGAAGGGGGGGGGGGGCAGACACCAACTGGACCCTCTTACACTGAAAACCTTGTTTTTTAAGCCAACAAAACAAGCTCACCAAACAACTGCTCACAGAAAACAACCCAAAAAAACATGCAAAAATCTATAGACACACAGACCCACGTAAACCATATCTTAGGCCACGAACACAGGCCGGCAAAAACATCTGTTCACAGCCAAAATACAAAATCACGTGTAAAAACACACACAGGCACAGGTAAATTGTAACTAGACAGGTGAGTTTTATCCCAGTTGGCTAAGACTCCACACACGCGCTAACCCAACCAAACATCCTTGTCCCCAAACGAGAAGAAAAGGGAGAGAAAAAAAGAACAAAACTGCCGTGACAGCAGTACACTTAACCCCAGGCACTCACAGGAGTGGGCAGACATTGGCCAGCCGACATCTTACTGACCAGGGGCTGCCTGTCTTGACGCAGGCGATAATTGGCCAGTGGCACTTTAGTGGTCCTTCCCACTGTCAAAGCTGACCCATGGCGTCCCTTCCCTACGTCAATCAGGAGGAACTTATAATCTGTAAACTACCAGCTTCCATGAACCAGAAAAAAAAACACGAAAAACGAATAAGAACGCGTATTTAATACAAAAAGACAAGACAGGCGCAAATTTTCAGCCTAATGGCCTATGCAAAACGTAAGATCGCAAACAAACAAACACCAGAAACAAAAATTAGAAGAAATAGACTGAAACTTCCCTGCTGCTCCGTCCAGTGTGAGAAAAGGAATAAACTGACTAGGATGACATCATAACGTGTTTTTTGGTTCCTGTTTGCTTGAACGCGGGCAGTCACACTCGTTTTGGATACCAACTTCTATGTGGTGTCCTGACCAGGGTGAGGCTGGATGGCCTCTCCAAGGCCCAGGCCTGGGCATGAAGTATGGAGATCCTGGGTTCCCAGTCGTCAGAATCCCCCTCTCAGCCTCGCCGATGGGATCCAAAGCAATGCGGAGCATGACGTTTTTCACCAACTTGGCAGCAGGAGCCACTGGAGAGGACAAGTATGCCATCCATTCCCCCTTGCCCCCTCCCCAGGGGATCCACTCTGGATCTTCTGTTGGGGTTTACTCGAGCTCCCTCAGCCTTAGTCTCTCCCGAGACAACCACAAGGCAGTAGTGATTTTCTGTCGGGATTTACTCCCTTAGCCTTGGTCTCTACAGAGACACCCATAAGGCAGTGGTGGATGTTTTTCTGTCAGGGTTAACTCCCTTAGCCTTGGTCTCTCCCTAGACAACCACAAAGCAGAGTTGATTTTCTGTCAGGATTTACTCCCTTAGCCTTGTCAGGATTTACTCCCTTAGCCTTGTCAGGATTTACTCCCTTAGTCTTGTCAGGATTTACTCCCTTAGCCTTGTCAGGATTTACTCCCTTAGTCTTGTCAGGATTTACTCCCTTAGTCTTGTCAGGATTTACTCCCTTAGTCTTGTCAGGATTTACTCCCTTAGCCTTGTCAGGATTTACTCCCTTAGTCTTGTCAGGATTTACTCCCTTAGTCTTGTCAGGATTTACTCCCTTAGCCTTGTCAGGATTTACTCCCTTAGCCTTGTCAGGATTTACTCCCTTAGCCTTGTCAGGATTTACTCCCTTAGCCTTGTCAGGATTTACTCCCTTAGCCTTGTCAGGATTTACTCCCTTAGTCTTGTCAGGATTTACTCCCTTAGCCTTGTCAGGATTTACTCCCGTCTTGTCAGGATTTACTCCCTTAGCCTTGTCAGGATTTACTCCCTTAGCCTTGTCAGGATTTACTCCCTTAGCCTTGTCAGGATTTACTCCCTTAGCCTTGTCAGGATTTACTCCCTTAGTCTTGGTCTCTCCCAAGACAATCACAAAACAGTGGTGATTTTCTGTCAGAATTTACTTCCTTAGCCTTGGCCTCTCCAAAGACAACCAGATGTTAGTGGTGATTTTCTGTCAGGATTTACTCCCTTAGTCTTGGTCTCTTCCGAGACAACCACAAAGCAGTAGTGATTCTCTGTTAGGATTTACTCCCATAGCATTGGTCTCTCCCATGACAACCACATGGCAGCGGTGATTTTCTGTCAGGGTTTACTCCCTTAGCCTTGGTCTCTCCAAAGACAACCAGAAGGCGGTGGTCTGTTTCGTGGGCACCATGGCGTGTTCACACACTGGTGGGCCTGCACGCCTCACGTCTGGGAGGCCAGATCTCCTCCGGGACCCTCGTGGGTTCTGCCGCAAAGTGCTGAAATACCGTGTGTTACCACAAAGAGGCACAACGTTGGGCTATGTACTGACAAAGAGAAACGCACTCGGCTGTCTTTTTCGCAGAGCTGCCAGCTCTATTGCTAGTCAGCGCTGTTGACTGAATGCGAGAGGCGACAAGTGCACAGACACTAGCCAACACACTAGATGCGTCCCGCCAACTATTTATTGTCATTTTAGTCACAATCGATTTACCATTTGAAATTCGCCCAGCTGTCTCTGAGGAGAGCCTATCGCCACAGTACAGCGCCAACCATTCATTTTATCTTATTTCATTAGTTTGTCTGGTTTTTTTTTCTGTGTGAAACAAGATTGTTTCTTTTCTACATAAGTTTTCCAAGAACAATTTATTTATGCCGTGGGATTTTTAAAGTGTGCCGAGTACCTGCTGCACACAGGACCTTAATTCATCTTCTCATCCGAAAGACCAGCATCTGGACTACCACTTCTGATCTTGTGCAGGGGAGGAGAGGGGAAGAGAGTGGGGATGGGGGAGAAAAAGCCCAATTTTGTCTGTGATTCAAACCTGGTTTTCACACGTACTAGTCTGGTGCTTTAACCATTAGGCCAAACACTTCTTTCTGTTTTCTTTTCTTTTTGTTTTATTTTTCTTGGTTGTATTGAATGCATGAAAGACACATCTTTATACTTAACAGAATATTTGAGTCTTGCAGCAATTCATATTATTACTGAAAAACATGTTAATATTAACAAGAAACACCCGAGGGTGTTGAATGGTACCCAGAGCAACAATACCTCATCACTGACCGGACAACCATCTCCGAGCCCCGACGCCATACAGTAACCATTTCGGCAAGATAATGGGACTGTCCATGCGCTGCATGGCCCATTCGGACCCGGTCATCAGTTACCATACAACGCACACCAACCAAGTCCAGCCTATCTACCATGCCAAGAAAGAGACCTTTGCCTTGTTATTAAAGGCGTGTGTATATGGACGAGTGTATCAGCAAAGTGCCGTGTTCCATGCACATTTTGGATGTTCACTCCTCGGGATTTAACCCTTTGACTCCCTCACCCTATCCACCAGCTTCCAGTATCGTCAGCCATGATAGCAAAGCAAAAGCGTACATCTTTCATTTCTTCACTCCCTCACCCATATTCACAGAAAGCTGGTGGACAGGGTGACGGACCTAAAAGATTTTAAAAGTTTCTGCAGCTAACAGTCGCCGTGGTGTAGTAGTGGTCAACGCAACGGACTACCGACTGCAAGGTTGTGGGTTCGAATCCCCATCAGTCCCTTCAAAACTATATCACTGTGGGATTTTTCGGCTCTAACCGGTTCCTACCCACAGTTGGGCGTGCTGTGGGCTCATTGGGAAGACTGGGACCACACAGTCGAGTCTCATCCACTTCACCGATGCGTCATTGAGGGTGCTGCTCAAATCTTCTGACCATCACCACAGGTGTCTGTATCTCTCGGGCCTGGTTGACGCCAGGATATATTATGATAGTAAGCGTAGAGTACAGCCCTGTCACGCAGTCTCAATCCCAGATGGAACTCCATAGTATCATGATTATCATCCTCATCGACATCATCATCATTGCATTATAAAAACTGTTCCAGCTTCTGTGGCCACTAAGGTGGCGTAGAAAACTATGGGACAAAAAAAAAAAAAAAAAAAAAAAAAAAAAGGAAGATGAGCACAAAGGTAACCTCCCTGAGTACGGTGATGCTAAAAAAAAGTTTCTGCAGCTGGTAGATAGGGTGCGGGAGTGAAAGGGTTAACAGAGAGGCAGTATGGTGGATGGTCTCGCCCAGATTAGATGAAGAGATGTGAATGTCGGAACTGTGGTGAAAGTATTTCTTTTTCTACGTCGTCTCTTTGTGAAGCACAAGCTTTAAATAAGCTTGTGTGTGTGTGTGTGTGTGTGTGTGTGTGTGTGTGTGTGTGTGTGTGTGTGTGTGTGTGTGTGTGTGTGTGGGCGCGTGTATGTGTGTGTGCGTGTGTGCGTGCGCGTGCACATGTGTCCGAGCGTGGGTGCGTGTGTGTGTATGCGTGTATGTGTGTTGTGTGCGTGTGCGTGTGTGTCTGTGTCTGTTTATGTGTGTGTCTGTGTGTGGTATGGTGTTGGTGGTGTTGATAGTATGTTGTTTTGTGTGTGTGTGTGTGTGTGGAGAGAGAGAGAGAGAGAAGAAGGGGAGAGAGAGAGAGTGTGGTGTGTGTGTGTGTGTGTATGAATGTGTTGTGTTGTGTGAATGTGTGTACGTGTATGACCTTGTGTGTGTGTGTCTTTCTGCGCGTGTGCGTGTGCGTGCGCGCGCGTGCGCGTGTGCTTTGTGGTGTGTTTGTATGTGTATGTGTGTGTATGTGTGTGTGTGTGTTGTGGTCACATTCACCAGAAGTATGTGGGATGGCCTAAGCCAGATCAGATCAAGAATGTTTGAGTTGATATAAATGTATTGCATCATTTATGTTGTCTCATTGTGAACAAGAAAATCAAAATCGAGCTTTGGTGTCTATGTGTGTGTGAGTGCGTGTGCGTGTGTGTGTACATATGTTTGTGAACAAGTGTGTGTGTGTGTACATGTGTGTGTACATTTGTGCGTACATGTGTGTGTGTATATATATGTGTGCGTGTGTGTGTGTGTGTGTGTGTGTGTGAGTGTGTGAAAGAGAGAAGAGAGAGAGAAAGAGAGAGAGAGAGAAAGAAAGAAAGAAAGAAAGAAAGAGAGAGAGAGTGTGTGTTTGTGTACGAGTATGCCTTTGTATTATGCCTTTGTGTGTGTTCGTGAGTGTTCTGTGTTGTGTGTGTGCGTGTGTGTGTTTGTGTTTGTATGTGACGTGCGTGCATGTGTTTGCGTATGCGTTCGCATGCGTGCGCACGTGTGCGCGCTTGTGTGTGTGTCTGTATGTCTGTCAGTACATAAAGTTTCTGTTTCTTCTCTGTGTGTGTTCACCTGTATATCTGTTAGCAGACACATACATTTATTTTTCGATAGGCGTGATATTACTTGGGGATTAGTCTGCACACCATTCGTTAACCCTTTGACTTCCGCACCCTGTCCATTAACATCCTGCATTGTCAACCATGCTAGCAAAGCAAAAACGAAAATCTTTGACTCCCTCACCTTATCCACCAGCTTCCTGCAGGAAGCTGGTGGATAGAGTAAGAGAGTCATAGGGTTAAAGTTTTTGCAGTTGGTGGATAGGGTGGGGTGGTCAAAGAGTTAAAGAAAACAGTTTGTGGCCATGTTTGCTGTGTTAGTTACAGAGCCAAACTGATTAGGCAAAGATCAGGAATCTTCTCGAGAAGTCTGGGAACATTTGTTTTGTTTGCTTGTTTGCTTGTGTGGGTTTTCTTCCCCGCAGGTGTATGGTTTCTAAGTAGAATGCTGAGAGTTCCATGGACAGCAAAGAAAACAAACAAGACAGCCTTGAAAGAGCAAACACAAAAAGAACATTAACGGAGAAGAATATAGGAAAAGACAAGCAGCATTCATAGGACATTCTATGAGGCAAAAGAAACTTTAAACACCTGATCACGACAGGAAACCAGTGGGAAAAAAGAGCCCTAGGCTAGGATAGATCTAGGGAGAAAATATCAGACAGTTTTTCAGAGTGGATGGGGAAAGAAAGGTAGGATTTTTATGTGCAGTGACAAAAGATAGATTCGTATGAAGGGTCCTGATCACCAACGCCATACAGCAAGGCACATGATGATGACGGTAGCAGCTAGGCAACAGGGGCTGTTTTTGTCCGTCTCTGAAGTATCTCTTCCTCTATTTATATCTATGTATTTTTTCTTACATCCATATCTATATATATAGGGTTTGTTACATAATCATTGTTGGATTTTTTTTTCATCTTATGACATCTGTGGCGTGCATGCAAGTGGAATTTATTCCAAGCATGGAGATGACATCTTGAGAAACTGACAGATGAAAGTGACATTTGTCATGGTAGTGGGCAGCATAATCCAACACTTCCAGTTTTTAAAGGTATGTGTATCAAATTCTGAGGTCTGTACACCTCACAGATTCTTCGCTCTTTGTGGATAAATTGTCTCCGGATAAGAAGTTGATTTCTTAAACATTTGCAAAATATACTACACGTCATTATTGAAGGGCCAGGAACGTTTTTGAGTCAATTTTTGAAAGGAGAAATAACCTATTTTCTCTTACTCTTTTCTCCAATTCGTTGCCGTAACTGAATGGATAAGAGCTCAGACAACATTGCAGTTTCCTTTTGGCACGTGTTTGGGGATTT
>CM060311.1:23802288-23809788 GCA_030674185.1 Monoplex corrugatus | reverse complement strand
ATGATGATGATGATGATGATGTGATGATGATGATAGGATATGATGATGATGATTGAAAGATTGATGATGATGATGTGATGAGTGATGATATGTGATGATGTGATGATGATGTGATGATGATGTGATGATGATGTGATGATGATGATGATGATGATGATGTGATGATGATGATGATGATGATGTGATGATGATGATGATGTGATGTATGATGATGATGATGATGTGATGAATGTGATGATGATGTGATGATGGATGATGATGTGATGATGATGTTGATGATGATGTGATGATGATGATGTGATGATGATGATGATGATGATGATGATGTGATGATGATGATGATGATGTGATGATGAGTGATGATGATGATGTGATGATGATGATGATGATGATGTGATGATGATGATGATGATGATGTGATGATGATGTGATGATGATGTGATGATGATGTATGATGATGATGATGATGATGATGATGATGTGATGATGATGTATGTGATATGATGATGTGATGATGATGATGTGATGATGATGTGATGATGATGTGATGATGTGATGATGATGTGATATGATGATGTGATGTGATGATGATGTTGATGATGATGTGATGATGATGATGTAGATGATGATGTGATGATGATGATGTGATGGATTGATGATGATGATGAGTGATATGATTGATGATGTGATGATGAGTGTTGATGATGATGTGATGATGATTGATGATGATGATGATGATGTGATATGATGATGATGTGAGATGATAGATGTGATGATGATTGATGATGATGTGATATGATGATGTGATGATGATGATGATGTGATGATGATGATGAGATGAATGTATGATTGATGATGTTGATGATGATGATTGATGATGATGTGATGTTGGTGATGATGATGATGATGATGAGATGATGATGATGATGTGATGATGATGTGATGATGATGATATGATGATGATGATGTGATGATGTGTGATGATGATGATGTGATGATGATGTGATGATGATGATGATGATTGATGATGATTGTGATGATGTATATGATGATGATGATGATGATGATGATGATGGATGATGAGATGATGATGTGATGATGATGATGATGATGTGTGTGATGATGAGATGTGATGATGATGTGATGATGATGTGATGATGATGATGATGATGATGATGATGAGTGTGATGATGATGATGATGATGATGATGATGATGAGTGATGATGATGTGATGATGATGATGTGAATGTTGATGATGTGATGATGAGAGTTGATGATGTGATGATGATGATGGATGATGGATGATGATGTGATGATGATGTGATGAGTGATGTGATGAGATGTGATATGAGGATGGATGATGTATGAGTGTATGATGATGATGTGATGATGATGTGATATGATGATGTGATGTGTGAGTGAGTGATAGAGATAAAGTGATAATATGTGAATAGTATATGTTTCAGTTATAGTTTCACTTAAGTCGTTCGCAGCTCCAGTACGTTCGTCATATCCATAGCACAATGTCACAGTGCCACGTGTATGGTGATCAGGCACAAGCCTTAAGCCTGCACATAAATCCATGAGCTGGCCAGGTACTGAAGCCCTAACTAGACTATGTTTTACCGCAATACAGTATAATGATGATGATGATGTTGATGATAATGCTAATGATCACATTGTTAAATGATATAAAACAACAAAAACAATAATTATTATTGTCATGATTATGATCATCATCATCATCGCCGTCGTCGTCGTCGTCGTCGCGACGTCGACGTCGTCGTCATCATCATCATCATCATCATCATCATCATCATCATCATCATCATCTCCTCCCCTCCTCCTCCTCCTCATCATCATCTCATCACCACCACCACCATCACCACCACCACAACCGTCACCACCGCCGCCGCCGCGCCGCCGCCGCCGTCACCACCACCACCACCACCACCATCACCACCACTACCACCATCACCACCACTACCACCATCATCACCATCATCATCATTATCATCATCATCATTCATATCGCTGTTTTTGTTGTTCTTATGTAAGTACAGTCATCTTCAAAATCTAAAAGAGAAAAAAAAGTATCCCTGCTTCTCTGTAAGGAAAAAAGAAAAAAAGAAAGAAAGAAAAAACAAAACAAAAAAAAACCGGCCGTGCAAACAAGCAAAGGGATTTTTTTCTCCTTCAACACATCTTGAACATTTACATTTATTTTTCAAGGATCATCCTTAGAATGCACTGGGTTACACCATGCGTGATTAGAGGTTCCTGTTTCTCGTCAGTTTCGGTTTCATTTGTAGTTTGCAATTCTGTTTGGGGCGAGATGTACATCCTCTATGTAGCCATCCACTCATAATATTCCATAATGCAAGACTAAGTTATATTACGCCTGTATGATAGAGGTTACCCAGGAATGCATGATATCCTGGGACGTATTTTTATTTAGACTTAGAGAATTTTTATTTTGCCGGTGAAATGAGGATAACCGTCCTAGTGGAAAATACGTCTCCATAGTACAGCGCCACCTGATTTTTCTCGTCTTTTCTACTTCTTTTTCCTGTATGTTCGTACATTCCCTTACCTGTAAAAGTGCATTTTTCAACAGAATTTTCTTGCGAGACATTTTTTGTACGCTGTAATGTCTTTGTTCTAGCTGCTGTAATATCTTCTTAGTTTTTTTAAATGAGATTTTTCCTGATCTCCAAGCTCAACACATACACAGCTGCCAAGTTCCTAAACCACCCTTCATGTATATACGCGTGCAGAATATCAAATATTCATGTTAATGTTCCTGTAAGTCAGGCCAGTAGATGTCTTGTGCTTCGTGAAAGCATCCAGTATGCAAGTCCACCAAACATCTATCATCTACTATCTTATCTATCTATCATCTATCTATCTACTAATCTATCTATCTATCTATCTATCTATCTATCTATCTATCTATCTATCTATCTGTCTGTCTGTCTGTCTGTCTATCTATCCATCTCTCTATCTCTCTATCTATCTATCTATCTATCTATCTATCTATCTATCTATCTATCTATCTATCTATCTATCTACCTACCTATCTATCTAGTACTATCACTACCTATCTATCTATACTACTTCTATCTATCTATCTACCTATCTACACCTATCTATCATACTACTATCTATCTACCTATCTACTATCTACCTATCTATCTATCTATCTATCTACCTATCTACTATGTATGATTATTATATTATATATATGTACTATCTATCTATCTATCTACCTACTACCTACCTATCTATCTATCTACCTATCTATCTACCTATCTATCTATCTATCTATCTATCTACCTATCTATCTATCTACTATCTATCTAGCTATCTATCTATGTACCTATCTATCTATCTACCTATCTATCTACCTATCTATCTATCTATCTATCTACTACCTATGTATGTATGTATTATATTATGTAGCTATCTGTCTATCTACTATCTACCTATCTACCTATCTATCTATCTATCTATCTACCTATCTACTATCTCTACTCTATCTATCTATCTACCTATCTCTATGTATGTATGTATGTATGTATGTATGTATTATTACTGTCTATCTACTATCTATCTATCTATCTATCTATCTTTATCTATTCTATCTTATCTATCTATCTATCTTTATCTATCTATCTATCTACTATCTATTTCTATCTATCTATCTATCTATCTATCTATCATCTCTCTCTCTCTTATGTATGTATGTATGTATGTATGTATGTATGTATGTATCTATCTATCTATCTATCTATCTATCTATCTATCTGTCTATCTATCTATCTATCTGTCTATCTATCTATCTATCTATCTATCTATCTATCTATCTATCTCCTCTCTATGTATGTATGTATGTATGTATGTATGTATGTATCTATTTATCTATCTATCTATCGTCTATCTATCTATCTATCTGTCTATCTATCTATCTATCTGTCTATCTATCTATCTATCTATCTATCTATCTCTCTCTCTATTATGTATGTATGTATGTATGTATGTATGTATGTATGTAGTATGTATGTATGTATGTATCTATTTATCTATCATCTACTATCTTCTATCTATCTATCTATCTGTCTATCTTCTATCCTATCTATTATCTATCTACTCCTCATGATTAGTTATGTATGTATGTATAGTAAAGTATGTATGTATCTATTTATCTATCTATCTATTAAAACATCCATCCATGTATCTATCTCCTATATCGAGCATATCTCTGCTACCTACAGAAATTCAACTTTAACTACCAACAAAAGACACTGAAAAGAACAGTAACACGATTCTCCACACAACCTTTGTGTTTACATCGCCATTGAAATTCTCTTCCATGAAAGGAAAGAGAAGAAGACAAATAGAACAAAAGGAAGAGGCACATACATGCAGCACCAAGACGCATAGAGATGAGAGAAAGAAAGACCAGAGAGTGAGAAAATGCAACGAATAGTATAACGCATGCACAATTTGTGTCCATCTAAGCTACATTAAAAGAAAGTGCGAAAATTCCCTCCCATCCTACAGAGCAAACACGCACAGTACATGTAGATAACAATGGGAAAAATCTGATCTCCACAGAGAATTCTCTTCTTTAATTAATGGGCTAAATTACATGCATTCCCGAATTTCAACAAATGTTACATGCCTTTAGATAAACAAACAAAACAAACAACAAACAAACAAACAAACAAACAAACAAACAAACAAACAAAACAACACATAAAACACACAAATACCCACCCTCCTCCCGCCACAGACGCAGAAACAAATACACACCCTTGGTTTTCTGTTGCTCGTTAAATCGTATGATGATACCTTATATGGTCCACTGCTAATATGATGTCATGGATTCATCCATCCCATAGACACCTCTTTATCGTATCTGTTTATTTATTTATTTATTTATTTATTTATTTTATTTATTTTTATATGTCTATTTATTATTTATTTATTGATTGATTTATTATCTATTTATTATCTATTTATTTATTTACCTATTTATTTTCCCATTCATTTTTTTTCGTGTAAAACCAAATGTGTGAACGACGCTAAAGGAAATAAGGAACACCCTTGGCTACATGATACATTGATGATAATCTGCAAACAACATGCATCACTTTGCTTCCTGTGTCCCTCTTGATTTGTATCCTGTTTCACTTCCAACACACATTCCCATCTACATATGAACACTTGACTCATCTCGTTTGATCACACACACCATCCCTCCCCTCTACACACACACACAGATACACACACACACTCATACACACATACACACACATGCATACATACACACAGACAGACAGACAGACACACACACACACACACACACACACACAACACGCACACACACACACGTGTCCTCGCACAAATGTACACACACACGCATACACATGCATATATACGCACATAAACACACCCACATCCACACACAAACACGGACACACACACACACACAGACATACAGACACACATATACACACACACATACATACATATATATATATATATATATATATATATATATATATATAACACATATGAACGCGCGCGCGCGCACACACACACACAGACAAACACACACATAAACTCACTCACACAAATATACGCGCACACACATAAACACACACACACACACACACACACACACACACACATACACACACATAAACACCCCCCTATAACACATAAACAGCCCCACAAACACACACGCATACACTCACTCACCCCCCCCCCCACACACACCCGCACGCACACACACACACACACACACATAATTTTCTATATATATATATGGAGGCGATTCTTGGATGATGTCTTTCTCTTGTGGAGAGGATCAGGGGAGGAACTGGACAGATTCCTGATATACCTCAACTCGGTCCATCACACAATCAAGTTCACAATGTGTTCTTTCAAGAATGAGCTCCCAGTTCTAAACATCCTAATCAAACTTAGGGATGGAATACTACAGACAGATCTATATACCAAACCCACAGATGCACACAACTATTTACACTTCAAGTCAGCCCACCCAACACATTGCAAAATAAATATTCCTTTCAGTCAGTTTTTGAGACTAAAACGACTATGCTCCAATGAACAGAATTTCACAGACCGCTCCAAAGAGATGATGCTACAACTTCAACAAAGGGGTTATCCCCAAAGCATTATCCAAAAGTCCATTGAAAGAGTAAGGCAGATCCCCCGCAGCCAAGCACTGCAATACAAACAGAAAGCCAGCACCCACCGCGTTCCGTTCATAGTCACACATAACCCCAACAATCCTCCATTTCAACACTGGTTCAGACAATACCTACCTCACTTACACACAAACAACAGACTACAGCAGGCCATTCCGGATCCACCTATCCTTGGACAAAGGAACAGCTGTTCCTTAAGGAAGCTACTGATGCCATCTGCCCTTCCCTCTCCCACAACTGATGGACAGCCAGGTTTTTTTAAATGCCACAGGGACCACTGCATAATTTGTGACAATTACGTTGTACAAACCACAACTTTCACAAGCTCAGTCACCTTGGAAACTTTTACCATCCGATCCAACATGTGCTGTGAAACTACCAACCTAGTATATCTCCTATTTTGTGTCAAGTGTGCCAAATCTCAATACATTGGTGAAACAAAAAACTCCCTCAAACAAAGGTTTTATCTCCACCGTTCTAATATCAACCGCAACACTGGTTCCCTGGTGACCCAACACTTTAATTCACCGGATCACTCCGTCTCTGATCTCCGATGTATCGCCATAGAAAAACAATATTCCAGTTCCCGCACTCAACGTCTAAACAGAGAACATTTTTGGATAACGAAGATGAAAACAGTCTCTCCAAATGGCTTTAATACCATCCATCCTAATTCTAATGTGGTCGATGTGATTTTTGCGGCGTGGTTGACCTCTTTGTTGTCAGTTTGCCTGTACTTTGAAGCCTACTGTTTGTTGCCTTGTGTACATATATATGTGCATGTAAAGATGTGGGGTGGGGGGTGGGGTGAGAAGTAGTATATATCTTTTTCTGAATGTATAGATGCCTACACAGGTATACAAGGAGTGTAACTTACTGTACGGAATGAATGTATGGCACAGACTATTAATCTTAATTCTTACGTTTTTATAAACTGATAATTTTGGGTCTTAATTCGATTGTTCTTACTATATCATATCATTTTATTTGATTCATTTGGAGTTTTTTTTATTACCCGGGCAGGTATACGTGCATTGATGTCATTATTCAGGGGCCTGTGTGTGAGAATGTGTGTGTAATGATATGAACGTGCTCGTGTGTGCGTACGGGTATGCGTGTGTGTGTGTGTGTGTGTGTGTGTGCGAGTGTGTTTTTGTGTGTGTGTGTTGTGTGTGTGTGTGTGTGTGTTGTGTGTGTGTGTGTGTGTTGTGTGGTGTGTGTGTGTGTGTGTGTGTGTGTGTGAGGGTGTGAATAGGGGCG
>CM060311.1:23792288-23794788 GCA_030674185.1 Monoplex corrugatus | reverse complement strand
TTTCTTGTTTTCCTCTTTGTCTTCTTTTGACTAACACTACTAACACCATTATTAGCCGTGATGGTAATAGTGGTTGTATAGTGGTTGAAGACGTAGTAGTGGTAGTAGTAGTGGTAGTAGTAGTGGTGATAGTGGTAGTAGTAGTGGTAGTAGTAGTGGTGAGAGTGGTAGTAGTAGTGGTGATAGTGGTAGTAGTAGTGGTAGTAGTAGTGGTGATAGTGGTAGTAGTAGTGGTAGTAGTAGTGGTGATAGTGGTAGTAGTAGCAGCAGCAGCAGTAGAAATAGTGGTGGTATTAGAAGAAGTAATAGTAATAGTAGTAGACAAAGTGATAGTAGTAGCGTCCCTGTTGTGCTTGTTCCTGTTCCTGTCGTTGCTGTTTTCGTTCTTGTTATCATTTTCATCATCTCATCACCACCGTCGCCAACATCATCACGATCCTTTTGATCATTATCAGCATCACATATATCTTGTGAATTGATATCAGTCTCGGCCTGAAAAGGAAAACACAACAAAACAAAACAAACAAAACAAAACCCCCCCCCCCCCCAAAAAAAAAAAAAAAACAACCTTCAAAAACCCCAATCTTTCTCTCTTTCTGGACCTAAACAGGTGCTGACCTGTCAAAGATCGACCGTGGAGGAAGGCATCACAAAAACAAGACGACGAGTATTTCCCAGCTGACCGAATTATGCCCCCCAAAAAGTCGGTCCAGATTGTCGAGGCAACATTCAACGCAACTGGACAACAATTCACCCACAGTGATTTACTGGCCACTTACGAAGGTGTTGCCAATCGATCCCATTCGACTGCAGCTGAAAAACGGCTGTCTCAATCAGGAGGATTTACGATCACTTATATCTGTGCCAGTGGTGGTGAGTTCCGAATGGTTTAAATATTTTTCTTTTCTCAACCTTTTAAAGGGTATTTCATGTGTGTTGTGTTCCGAAAGTTATCACTCCAGTGGTGATGACTTTTCTATAGTAAAATCATTCCAATCTCGACCGAACGATGGCAAAAATTGATGATGCCAGACAGAGGAGAGAGAGGAGACAGACAGACAGAGAGAAAAAGAGAGAGAGAAAGAGAGAGAGATAGAGAGAGAAGGAGAGAGGGAGAGAGAGAGGGAGAGAGGGAGAGAGACAGCCAGACAGAGAGACAGAGAGAGAGGGAGAGAGACCGACAGAGAGAGACAGAGACACACAGACAGAGACAGAGAGAGAGAGAGGAAGGGAGAGAGAGAGTGTGTGTGTGAGGGAGAGAGAGGGAGAGATTGGGTGAATGAATAGCTGGATGGATGGATGGATGGGTGGGAGGGTGGGTGAATGGATGGCAGTCTGGATGGATGAACTGTTAGATGTATGGATGGATGGACGGTTGGGTGGATGTATGCATGGATGGACGGATGGTTGGGTGGATGTATGGATTGATAGATGGATGCATGGATGGGTTGATGGATGGATGAATGGCCAGATGCGTTTAAGGTTCGTTGTGTTCTGAAAATATCACAATATTTTTTTCATCTAACTCTGGTGGTAGAGATTGGTTGGTTGGTTGATCAGTTTACGAGCTATTATTGATCTCTTTGTTTGTTTCGTTTATATCTGAAAGGTGCATTTACACTCTTAACATAATAAATGCAAGAGATGAATTTATTTGGGTGTGTGTATGTATATGTATACACACACACACACACACACACTGACACACACACACACACTCACACACACACACACACACTCACACACACACACACACACTCACGCACACACACACACACACTCACACACGCACACACACACAACACACAAACACACACACACAACAACAACAACAACAACAACCAAAAAACCAACAAAAAACCAACAACTCTCTTAAAAGTGAAAAGATGTTTACTGTACATACATACATACATTCACACACACACACACACACACACACACACACACACACACACACACACACACACACACACACACACACACACACACACACACACACACACACACACACACACACAACAACAACCAAAAAACCAACAAAAAAACCAACAACTCTCATCCGTTTAATACAACTTAAAAGTGAAAAGATGTTTACTGTACATACATACATACATTCACACACACACACACACACACACACACACACACACACACACACACACACACACACACACACACACACAACACACAAGCACACACACAAGCACACGCACGCACACACAAGCACACATATACACACATATTCGCACCGACATACACACACACACACACACAAACACACACACATGCACAAACGCATTCAATCGCTCATACACACACATGCACACATACACACACATGCACATACTCATACACACATACACTCGCGCACGCATGCATGCATGTACGCGGGCACACAAAAGCAGACATATTCACAAATACTCGCACACACACGGACACACTCATAAACATACACAAACACGCAATTAACACACACACCACACACACAACACACACACAC
>CM060311.1:23784788-23787288 GCA_030674185.1 Monoplex corrugatus | reverse complement strand
GAGACAAGAAGGCTAAGTGGTCTTCAAGGGGAGGTTCAGAGAGACAAGAAGACTAAGTGGTCATCAAGGGGAGGTTCAGAGAGACAAGAAGGCTAAGTGGTCATCAAGGGGAGGTTCAGAAAGGCAAGAAGGCTAAGTGGTCATCAAGGGGAGGTTCAGAAAGGCAAGAAGGCTAAGTGGTCTTCAAGGGGAGGTTCAGAGAGACAAGAAGGCTAAGTGGTCTTCAAGGGGAGGTTCAGAGAGGCAAGAAGGCTAAGTGGTCTTCAAGGGGAGGTTCAGAGAGGCAAGAAGGCTAACTGGTCTTCAAGGGAAGGGACCTGGGAAATAAACCTGTCTCCTATTATGTATAATGGTCAAAAACACTAACGTTTGAAGAAAAGCGCAATACATATACGAGGACTTTTTATATTATATGTAATAATCATCATCTAATCCGATAGCTTCCTGGTCTTCGGATGGAAAGGGTTAGGGACGAGGCGCAGTAAGTAGACGGTTTCACTTTCAGTTTTTCAAGATGACGTCTCTGCGCTCAGAATGAATTCCACATGCAGTAACGTCACATCATCTATTAAATGGTCAGAATCCCCCCATGTCTGTCTGTTATGGAATACAGTAGCAGACAGGTAAGGCAGGCTGGAAATGGTCGAAGCTTTGATATTTGGCACCCAGCTCTTCCTCTATCGATAATAGCAACGGTATTCTGAGAATGGCTTTAGTTTCGGTTTCAGTTTCAGTTTCTCCGCGCTCGGAAAGAATTCCATATGCATCAACGTCACAGGTACCATGTGATGGAGAAGATCCAGAATTATCACGGCACAAACCTTAAGATTGCACATAAACCCATAAGCTGGCCAGGCCCTGAGGTCCTACTTAGATAGTTCCATAACCTTGGGGTCGTAGGGGAGTGAGGTGGCAGAGACCTCAACTTTTCGCGGGGCCAGCACCATGAGAGCGGCGCCCATCCCCTCTCCCTCGCGTCAAATACGTATTCATATTCACTTGTTTTATTTAACCAAGACTTCAGAAAAGCAAGAACGCTAATAGGACTTCAAGGGGTGGGACTTTGGAAATCAACCAATCTCTCCCATGTTTTACAAGAAGGCAGCCAGGCCATGCCCTCCTCTTTACGATTTTCAACTGCTGTGGGATCTTTAGCGTGAGCAGCCAGAAGGCACACAGGTCCGACTCGTATTTCGTCCCCATCCGAAGGACTAGATGTTCAGTTCGATTTCCCGGTCAAACTGAGGAGAAAAGTCGAGGTCTGTACAGAAAGCCAGCCCTGGAACCTGGAGTTTAATTATTGGCAGGCGAACGTCTGAACCATTAGGCCTAAGTGTCTCTGTAAGAGTCGTGACCAGAACACGCAGACATACATCCTTTCAGAATTGCCAGGAACGGTTCCAGAAGACCCACACATATGTCGGTTTATTTGCGTTGGAACACGTTTTGGTTCTGGCTTCCTTTATTTGATGCTTGTTTGTTGATGATTTTTTAAAATTTGATTTTGCTGTTGTTGTTGTTGTTGAGGTTTTGTTGTTGTGTTGTTTTCTTGTTGTTCTCGTTGATTTTGATGTTCGAACTACAGGATGGTCGTTTATGACCGTTTATTTTTAATTTGACTTCTTCATCAGGTGAACTCGAGAGGGAAAGTGGGAACGTGGAAATGCTTCAAGGGAGGGTACGAGACGTTTTCCGTGACACAGGACATAACTCTGACTATTCGTCTGCAGCTGAAGAGTATGAAGCAGATTACGCGATTCTGGGTCAACCTCGATGGTTGGTGTGCTTGACTATATACTCTGTTTGGATCTCTCTCTCCCTCTCTCTCTGTCTTTCTCTCTTTCTATCTCTCTCTTTCTCTCTCTCTCTCTCCTTCCCTCTCTCTGTCTCGTCTGTCTGCCTCTTTGTCTAGTTTGTCTGTCTTTCTGTCTGCCTCTGTGTCTCTGTCTCTCTCTGTGTCTCTGTCTCTCTCTGTCTCTGTTTCTCTCTCGGTCTCTCTCTCTCCAACCCTCTCTGTTTCTCTGTCTGTCTCTCTGTCTCTGTCTGTATGTCTGTCTCTCTGTGTCTGTTTCCTTCTGTCTCTGTCTCTTTATCTCTGTCTCCTTCTGTGTGTGTGTGTGTGTGTGTGTGTGTGTGTGTGTGTGTGTGTGTGTGTGTGTGTGTGTGTGTGTGTGTGTGTGTGTGTGAGACTCTCTCTGTGTCTCTTGCTGTCTCTATCTGTTCTCTCTCTGTTTCTCTGTCTGTCTGTCTGTCTCTCAGTCTCTCTCTCTCTGTGTCTGTGTCTCTCTCTGTGTCTCTGTATCTCTCTCTATCTCAGTATCTCTCTCCCCCTCTCTCTCCCTCTCTTCCCCCCCCTCTCTCTCTTTTGCGGACGCTGTGCCTCTCTATCATTTTGTCTCTGTCTCCGTTCCTCCTTTTCTATGCATCTCTATTTATGTTTTTGTCTCTCTGTCTCTCTGTCTTCGCGTAAGGTTTTAGTGCATACAATTGTGACAACAAA
>CM060311.1:23774788-23779788 GCA_030674185.1 Monoplex corrugatus | reverse complement strand
GTCTGCCAACAATCTCCTCAATCCTTTCCAGTCAGCCTACCGCCAGTGCCATAGCACTGAAACTGCCCTACTACACATTCTCAACAATCTCCTCCTTGCAACTGATACTGGCAAAGTCTCTCTCCTCACACTCCTTGATCTGTCTGCAGCCTTTGATACCATTGACCATGGTATTCTCCTTTCTAGACTTCATCATACTTTTGGCATCTCTGACATTGCTCTGTCTTGGTTCACTTCATACCTATCAAACAGAAAACAAACCGTTCTCATCAATGGCACTTACTCTCAACCTGCATACCTGACCTGTGGTGTTCCACAAGGATCTGTCCTTGGCCCTGTTCTTTTCACTCTTTACACCTCCCCCCTGTCCACCATCATCAACTCCCACTCTATAAAACACCACTTCTATGCTGATGACACCCAACTTCAAGACAGTGACTCACCTGATAATATACAGCGCCTGTTGACTCGCACCACTGAGTGTTACTCAGACATTAAGAACTGGATGACGTTCAACAAACTTCAGCTTAATGACGACAAGACAGAAGCTATCCTCATTGGCACCCGTCAGAAACTTTCTCAGCTGCCTCCTCTTTCTCTCCCATTATGTAACACATCAGTCCCAATTTCTGATTCAGCTAAAAACCTTGGTGTCTGCATTGACTCTACCCTCTCCATGAACAACTTTGTTTCTCAAACTGCCAGATCTTGCTACTATCATCTCCATCGTATAAGGCTGATCAGGAAGTATCTCTCTGTCGAAACAACTGCAAAACTCGTTCTCTCCTTCATAATGTCTCGCATTGACTATTGCAATTCACTCCTGTCTGGTCTTCCTGCCTCCACCATTCACATCCTACAGCGCATTCAAAACAATGCTGTACGCCTTGTACTCAAAAAGAAAAAAGCTGACCACATATCTCCTCTCCTGGCACAACTTCACTGGCTCCCTGTATCAAAGCGCATACAGTACAAACTAGACACCATGTGCTACAAAAGCCTCAATAACGCAGCCCCCGATTACCTGTCAAGCCTACTTGAGATCTATGTTCCCTCACGTACCCTCCGCTCTGCCTCCGATCCTCTGACTTTTCGCTTTCCACGCACTAAGCTCAATACCTATGGTCCACGAGCCTTCTCTGTTTCTGGTCCGCTCTCCTGGAACAAACTTCCTCTCTCAGTCCGTCAGCAACCTACTTTTGTCTCCTTCAAGTCCGCTCTCAAAACTCACCTTTTCTCCTCTGCATAAAATCCTAACCTCACTCAACCCCCCCCCCCCTCTGCAGCCTGTCTCCGCTCGGAGGGGAATCACATGGTTATAATATATAATTGTATATGCTATGCTCTCTATAATTTTCCATTGCTTTTATTCTTGCTTTTATTCTTTCTCCCCATTTATAGCCATGCGCGGTGTGTGGTTTTGTGTGTGTGTGTGTGTGTGTGTGTGTGTGTGTGTGTGTGTGTGCGTGCGTGTGTGTGCGTGCGTGCGTGCGTGCGTGCTTGCGTGTGTGTCTGCTTCAGCGCTTAGATTTGATTTTATCAAGATTTTGCGCTATATAAATATTGAAATTATTATTATTATTATTAGCATCCGTGAAGAGGATTGGACTCGACTTGAGTGGGTTCCAGTCTTCCTAACGAGCTCTTAGTACGCTCATCTCTGAGTAGATACGGTTGGGGGGTTGAAATATCCCACAATGGTTTTCGATAGGATTGATGGGATAATCGAACCCCTAATCTTCCTGTACTTAGCTGTATGTAGAAGTAGAATAGAATAGAATAGAATAGAATAGAATAGAATAGAATAGAATAGAATAGAATAGAATAGAATAAAATAAAATAAAATAAAATAAAATAAAACAAAATAACATAAAATAAAATAAAATGAAAAAGAGGGACATCGTTGGCATGACTTGATCATGTCGCTTGTTGTTTGTTTTTAATAAATTCATTTGTGTGTTTATGTGTTTTTTTTGTTTTATTTGTTTACTTTTGATTACTCTTTTTATTACATTTCTGTTTTCAGCCATTCTCCACTATGTCATGACGATTGTCGTGCCGGTATTGGGTGCTGTAATTGTCACCGTCATCATTGCTGTCACTGTCTACATCGTCAAAAGAAGGTGATGTTTGTGCGTCAGGTGTGGTTGCTCCTGATGTCATTTTGGAAAACAGAACCAACAAACAATCAAACAACTTGTAACCTAATAGGGAAAAGGAGAGTTATGTCACCGGCAGCAGTCATGGCTGTTGCTCTCTCTCTTTCTCTTTCTCTTTCTGTTTTGCGTATCAATGTATAGTTTTTCAAATTATTAAAAGGAGTTAAACACTCCAAAACGTTTTTTTGTTCTTGTTGTTTTTTGCACTTTCGCCTCCTTTTCCCCTAGAGGCTTACATAAGTTTATGTAGGGTATTAGCGGACAGATGAGAAAAGACTGTCCCACAACGCTGAGATTGTAAAGGAGTGAGGTGGAAGAGACCCGAGATTTTTGCACGGCCAGCTTTATGAGGTAGCGCCACTTTACTCTCTCTCTCTGTGCTTTGCCTTCCCCGATCCTGTACAGGATCAAATACACGGTTTGCAGCTGAGGGACTGTAGCTTCAGTGGTCATGAAGGTGGCTCAGAAAATGGGACGAAAAAAAAAAGGTGAACGCAAAGGTAACCTCCCTGAGTGCGATGATCCTAAAAAAAAAATCTTCCAAAAATGTTTAATGTGCCGTTTGCGGAGTAGATCACATATATCAGATTTACACTGAACTGGATATATACCTTAAACCTTTATTTGAAGACAATCAGAACTCTAAAGTCAAAGATATCAGAATACGCAATATGTTTACAATATAGTCATGTACTGCAGTATGCACCATTCCGTAATGATCTTCGTCGTAAAGATCATTTTCAAGATCCAGTTTTTCTTGTTATCATCATTTAATTAATTTGTTCTAGGTCCATTTCCATACTGTTTCTTTTATCAATGGACCTTGCTTGCAAGCAAATACACGAAGCAATTTTTATCACATGTTTTCACGTGTGCTGGATATTGTCCTTCATTGGCGTTTTGGTCCTTTTTCGTTTTTCGTTTTTTTAAAATTTATTTTTTCTTCTTTTCTTCTTCTTTGTTGTTGTTGTTGTTTTCAAATGTCCTCTCTGTACAAAGAACATTTTACGCTTCTATGATAATAATTCAGTTTTTTTTTTATCTTATAGGTCCATTTCCATAATGTTTCTTTCATGGATCTCAGATGCATGCAGGAATGTGTAGCATTTTTTATGTCTTTTTGTGTGTGTTGCACGTGTCCTTCTTTGTTGGTCCTTTGGTCTTTTCTGGTTTGTATTTTTTTAACTTTCTTTTTCTTTTTTTTTTTCGGGTCAGACCGAATCCGTTGCACTAGGCACGACCCACTTACATCAGCCATACCTCTTGATTATATATTTTCCCATCAGTCAGTCATATGCTTATATTTTGTCTTATGCATTATTTAATACTAGGATCCTTTACATTCCAAACACTACCCTTAGCTAATGCATCATAGTTTTAATTTTAGCCCTGGACCCTCTTCAAGATAAAGCAATATTAATATGGCATGAGCACTTTTCAAATTGCAGAATTCATCTCACTTCCGCTCTGATGTCATCACATTTACTCAAAAACACATGATGCCATTTTAGTCAGTTTATTCCTTTTCTCACACTAGACAGAGCAGCAGGCAAGTTCCAGTCTTTCTCTCCTAATTTTTGTATCTGATGTTTGTTTGTGATCTTACGCTAGACAAAGGCTAGTTGGCCAAAAATTTGCACCTGTCTTGTCTTGTTGTATTAGAATCGCGTTCTTAGTCTTTCTTTTTCGTGTTTTTTTTCTGGTTCCTGTTTGCTTGAACGCGGGCAGTCACACTTGTTTTGGATTTCTTTTTCTTTTCATTGTTGTTGTTGTTGTTTTCTTTCAAAATGCTGTTTTTGTACAAGACTTCGTTCTGGTTTGTTTGTTTTGTATTGTATCGATTTTAATTTTTCGTCGTTTGGATTTTGAAGGTTTTTTTTCTTTTATACAAACATTAGTAAGAGATATAAATCGTTTATTGTCTTTAGACAGGAAACTTATGCCATTTCATCCCTCACTTTCTGTTTCTTCCCTCTCTGTCTGTCTGTCTGTCTGTCTCTGTCTCTGTCTGTCTGTCTCGTTCTGACTGTAACTCTCGCTTTTCTGTCTAAATATGGGTCTTTTTCCCCCCAAAATAAATGTGTACACAATGATATCACACAACATGCTGCCTGACAATCTCATAGTTTGCATGACAAATATCGTCTGTCTGAATAAGTGCCATTTAATTATGACAAATTCTCCATGCATATTTAAATCTGTTTTACTCCATGCGTTGATTGATGTATTCGTTGTGTTAGACCCAGCCAGTTTTTTTGTGCTTGCTACAGTAACACCATTAAACAAAGTGTATGCTTAGTATGCGTTAGTTTTCAGCACTAGAATAATGCATTTCTAGAATGTTGAAATGCCTGTGATTGATGCTTCCTAATGAATCAGATGCTAATCCATTTGAAAATGTCATGTGAAATTTTGCGAGTCTGATTTTTTTCCTACGTGAGTTCTGTCAGTACTTTTGATACTTTTTTTGCCCCATATATAATGAACATGAATATGTGATGAACATGACATGTTGTTAATACTATCAACATGTTGTTAATCATCATAATCATCATCATCATGTGCCCTGCCGCATAGCTTTGGCGATCATAGCCCTTCAACGAATATATCCGCTGTTGCTGTAATTACGTCACCCTCTCTGTCTTCAGCCACCCTGCGAGTCCATCCAATATTTTCTCCCTGGATCTACCTGGTGCTCTCTTACCCTTCAGCTTTTTTTGTTGTGACCAGGTGCTCTAGTTCCCCTTTCTTCATTAAATGTCCTATAAATGTTGCCTGTCTTTTCCTAATCTTTTGTGTCTTAATTGTCGTCTTGTGTCTGCCTCCATTAAGACTGTTTCG
>CM060311.1:23764788-23769788 GCA_030674185.1 Monoplex corrugatus | reverse complement strand
GCCACTCTTCTTTCTTTAATAAAGGGTTTTGCAAATGGCTTTGGTATTTAATTTTGATCATATCATGCAGTGTGGCTGGTTCCGTTGATACAGCTTGGTATTCAAGCTCTGACACCCTGAGATTAAACGCACCCTGCAACATAAAGAGAGAAAAAAAGAAAGAAAAAAGAAAAGAAGAAGAAGAGGAAAGAAAAGAAGAAGAAGAAGAAGAAGAAAAGATAATGATGAAGAAGAAAAAGAGGAAGAAGAAGAAGACGAAGAGGAAGAAGAAGAAGAAGAAGAGGAGGAGGAGGTGGAGGAGGAAGATGAAGAAGAGGAAGAAGAAGAAGAAGAAAAAGAAGAAGAAGAAGCAGAAAAAGAAGAAGAAAGAAGAAGAAGAAGACGAAGAAGGAAGAAAGAAGAAGAAGAAGAAGAAGAAAAAGAAGGACAACAACATCATCATCATCATCATCATCATATCATCATCAACAACAACAACAACAATAACAACAACATCAGCAACAACAACAACTGGGGCATTCGCTTTTCCTCTTAATGCACTAACCATACTGGTGCTGTCAGCTTCGTGTTTCATAGGTCCCTTCTCCATCTCCATCTCCATCCCCATCAATTCCTGCCGCATCAAGACCAGGCCAGCGTACAGGGCATTGTGCAGAACAGTTACTGCTAGATTGGGGTGGAGCGCACATGGAATTGTCCCAGTTTGATGAATCCCTCTGGATCAAATTCCAAATCCTGATGCAACATTTTTCTACATGTATGCGAAGAAAAATGTAATTTCAGATAGATGATATGCATCCTGCAAATCTACATTTAGACTGTATTTTGCACTGGGTAATCTTTGTTCGAAAGATTCTCCACTGACATTAGATTTATATTGTCATTTGATTTTATGTGACCTCCCACCACGAAATCAGTCTTAACTCGCAGTCAGTCGAGCAGCACTAGGAGCTGAAAAGGTGACTGAGGGTCTTTCTGGGGTGTTTTGACTTTTTCTCAAAACTGATTTCTGTAGACTTTAAATCTATCCCCCACAAAAATTTTTCTTGAAAAAATACTATTAATCAATTTACAATGGTATTTTAATGCACTGATCGCAGCAGAAAGAACGCAATTTCCTTCCAAAAGTACCTATTTTTGTCTCCTTATTATGAACCGTAACATGTACAGGACCCCCACATGTGATAACTGACGGAAAGCTCTTTGGTGCACCTTTCAGATAATGACAGCTAAAATTAGAAACAAACTGGGTCAAAGCCACCAAATAAAGAAATCTAAGGAAAACGTATACGAGAGCACACAAAAACCTTAGAGGCCGTTTTCTCAAAATGGCCGTCATACAACTTAATGACTTTAAACATACATAACTTCTAAAATTTTTTTTTGAGTACAAGCTTTATTTAAGTATCAAAATAATCAGCAGAATGTACACTTTCCGGTGATATGTATATCTCAAAATATCCAAAATGCTAGTTAAGACTGATTTCGTGCTGGCAGGTCACTTATATTGTAAAAACAAACCAGTAGACCTCAACGGCCAACTCAGGACTAATTTTGATTGTGTGTATGACATCTGATGTATCTCATATGTGTCTGATATAATTAAAAAAACAACAAATAAACAATACACGTATATATATATATATATATATATATATATATATATATATATATATATATATATATATATATATATATATATTATATATATCATCATCAGTCCCGTAGTCTGGTTGACCGTTGGGGCACCACTGAAGATTTTGCAACCAACTTCCTCCACTCCTCACGGTCCTCAGCTTTCCGCAGAATGATATTCCATTCAAGGCCAGTCCACTCTCTGATATTGTCTTCCCATCTTTTTCTCTGTCTGCCTCTTCGTCTCCCTCCCTGAACTGTTCCCTGCAAGACGGTCTTGGCCAGTCCAGATGATCGTGTGACGTGCCCGTACCACCTCAGTTTGCGTCTTTTCACTGAGGTCAGGAGGTCTTCATACGGCCCGATGGCGTTTTCGATTCGGGTTTTCACTTCTTTATTGGTTATATGATCTTTGTACGAGATACCAAGGAGTTTGCGGAAGCATCTCATCTCCATTGCCTGTATCCTTCTTTCAATGTCTGCTGTTATGGTCCATGTTTTCGCATGCATACAAAAATATTGACATGACCAGGGAACGCATCAGTCTGATCTTGGAGCCGATTGCGATATTCTTGTCGTTCCAGATGACTTTTAGCTTGGTCATTGCAGCTGTGGTCTGGGCAATCCTGGAAAGTACCTCGGGCTTTGATCCACTCCCAGATATTTAAATCTATGGACGGTCTCAAGTTTCTTGTTGTCTATGGTAATGTCAGTGCTGATGCCATTGGTATTATTTGTCATCAACTGGGTTTTCTCTGCATTGATCTGCATGCCATATGCTGTGGAGGCCTCATCAAGATGTTTTATCAAGCTGACTAGCTCTTGCTCTTGCCCAGCTAGTCCGTCAATGTCGTCGGCAAAACGCAAGTTTGTGATTGTTCTACCTCCGATGCTGACTGTTCCCTCGTGGTCTTCAAGTGCGTCAGCCATTATTCTCTCTAAGAAGATGTTGAAGAGAGTGGGGGAGAGCAGGCATCCTTGGCGTACTCCAACTGTGGTTCGGAACCATTCGCCTATGTTGTTGTCATGATAGACTGCACTGGTCGCCTTTTCGTAGAGGCATTCTATGGTTCTGATCAGGTTGGCATTGATGTTGTATAGCCTCATGGTTGCCCACAAGGCTGCGTGCCAAACTCTGTCGAATGCCTTCTTGAAGTCCACGAAGACGTGGTAAAGGCCTTGCTGGTGTTGCAGGTATTTCTCACAGAGCAATCTGAGGTTGAAAATTTGCTCTGTGGTACTTCTTCCTGGTCTGAAACCTGCCTGCTCTTCTTTTATATCTCCTCAGCTTGTGGCTTCAGTCTACTCAGAAGGATTTTTAGCATGACCTTACTTGGATGGCTGATCAGGCTGATGGTACGGTAGTTATGGCATAGTTGTAGGTTGCCTTTCTTCGGGAGAGTGATGATCAGGGACTGGGTCCAAGGTGTTGGCCACTCACCTGTCCGCCAGATCTTATTGCAGATGATGAGTAACATATCTATCATGGCCTCTCCTCCTGCCTGGATCAGTTCTGAGGGATTGTTGTCCATTCCTGCCGACTTGCCTTTCTTCAATGATATATATTATATATATATATATGTGTGTGTTGTGTGTGTGTGTGTGTACGCACGTACGTAAGCAGACGCACAAACCAAGTATCGGCAGAAAGACCATTTCAGCAAGTCAGCCTTTATTTATTCATTTAGTCATTTATTTGTTTGGTTATTCATTGTTTTATTCGTTATTTATTTATCTATGTATGTATCTATCCATCAATATATCTATTCATTTATTTTTCGTATCTATTTTCTCAGTGGCGAATATGACTAATCACACATTCAGTGCAGTTTTTTTTTCTTTTTGGTGGTAATGCTGGAAGTGGTGGTGGTGGTGGTTGTGGTGGCGGTGGTGTGTGTGTGTGTGTGCGTGTGTGTGTTGTTTGTGTGTATGTGTGTGTGTGGGTACGTGTGTGTGTGCATGCGCGCGTGCGTGTGTGTGTGTGCATGTGTGTGTGTGTGTGTGTGTGTGTGTGTGTGTGTGTGTGTGTGTGTGTGTGTGCATGTGTGTGTGTGTATATGTGTGTGTGTGTGTGTGAGCGTGTTTGTTTTTTTTGTTTTGTTTGTGCGTCTCTTCCACAACATGTGTCTCATTTTTTTTAATATACATTTTAAGACCAGACAGAGTTTATTCTGTCGAGTCAAAGGTCCAGTTTGTCTGCTCGTTGTTTAGACCGCTTCATGGGAGAGAAACCTAATTTCCTTTTCTTCCATGTCATTCTGTGTCATACAGTTACCCGTTCAAAAACGTGCACAAACATTCAAAGTCTTTTCTTTATTTCTTAGCGTCAAGAATGATGACAACAATAACAACATCAACAATAACAGCAACTACACGACAAAAATGATAAAAAAATAACACTACCACAATGAAGTAGAAGAAAATGAGGAAGAGGAGGAGGAGAGGAGAAGAAGGACAAGAAGAAGAATGATAACAAAAATAACAATAACATTAATAATAGTAGCAGCACGACAATAATGATAAAACAACAAATGGAGTACAATCAAGTAGAAGAAAAGAGGCAAAAGAAGAAGAAGAAGAAGAAGAAGAAGAAGAAGAAGAAGAAGAAGAAGAAGAAGAAGAAGAAGAAGAGAAGAAGACGACGACGAAGAAGATGACGACGAAGAAGAAGAAGAAAAAGAAGAAGAAGAAGAAGGTGAAGAAGATGAAGACGACGACGAAGAAGAAGAGAGAGAAGGAAGAAGAAGAAGAAGAAGAAGGAAAAGAAGAAGAGAAGAAGGAAAGAAGAAGAAGAAGAAAAGAAACAGATGCTTGCGCATGTGTGGGTAAATGTGTGTGTGTGCATGCGTGTGTGCATGCGTGTGTGTATGCGTGTGTTCATCTATCTATGTATGTGTGCGTGCGTGTGTGAGTGTGTGTGTATTTATGAATGTATGTGTGTGAATGTGTGTATGTGTGTTGTGTATTGTGTGTGATTGTGTGTGATTGTGTGTGTGTGTGTGTGTGTGTGTGTGTGTGTGTGTGTGTGTGTGTGTGTGTGTGTGTGTGTGTGTACGCTCTCGCTACTAAACATGCAGAGTAATCAACAATATACTAGAATATGGTCAGCTAACCTAATAGTCCAGTTCTGCGTGCTCCACTAAATCGTGTAATTATGCATACAGGACAGTGAGTTCAAATAAATTTATAAAACAGAGGCATACAAGAATGATCAATAGATGTAATGGTCTTTTTGAAATAAAAACCATAACAACAACAACGGTAATAATAATAATACTAAGGACGATTATGATGTAATGATGATGATGATGCAATTGCTACTAGTACTACTACTACTACTGATGATGATGATGATGATGATGATG
>CM060311.1:23748941-23751441 GCA_030674185.1 Monoplex corrugatus | reverse complement strand
GACTTTGGTCTCTTTTTCTCTGTCCAGCATCCCATCCTCAGCAAAGATGCTTCCTCTGTGGTTTGCTCTCCATTGATAGTGATATCCAGCCTGTCAGGGGTGTGCTCTACGATTGTAGATGAAGAAAATCACAGACTGTCTTGTTGGGTGACCTGTACCATTTGATGCTAAGCTTGACAAATACTACCAAAAATAATTGCCATGAATTAAATGGCACTCTGCACATAAATCAATAACTTAGTAGGGTTTTTTTTTTCTGTAGAGTGATATTAACTGTTGTTGGCTGTGAGGGCTGTGCAGGCAAGCGTGTAAGCCTTCTGGGATCCCTGGATTCTTGACCAGGTACACGAGAAAGATACCTGACTGTCAGTGCAGCCATTGGAACTTTTCAATCATGGCTAAGGAAATGGCCATGTGGATACAAAATGTAATGTATCATGTCTGTAGAAAATAATTGAGGGACAAATGATGATCGTTTGTAACTCACGTTTATCAAATTTATAGAATGAATTGTTTATATGACATATATTGAGCCAAATAAGAAAATGTACTTCCAATTGGAGGATCTGGGGGTTAACATACATACATGATCTACCTATCTATCTATGTACATATGTGTATATGTATGTATATATATATATATATATACATATGTTTGTGTGTATATGTGTGTGTGTGTACCTATGTGCGTGCGTGCGTTCGTGCGTGGTGCGAAGTGTGTGTGTGTATGTATGTGCGTGTGTGTGTGTGTGTGCGCGCGCGCGCGCGCGAGCGCGCGTGTGTGTGTGTGTGTGTGTGTGTGTGTGTGTGTGTGTGTGTGTGTGTATGTGTGCATGTGTGTGTTGCACTTTTCCTTCTCCAACATAATATTCGCTAATCAAGAACTGGACACTGTTTAGGACACCATCGTCTCTCATGTGCGAATCTGGCTGGACCTGAACAAGTCCTCGACCTGATCCTTCATGTTCAGTCCATGGAGTGAGGGTGGTTTGGGACTGTTCTATCCACGCTCCATGTACTACGCCAAGAAGCTGTCCTATTTGTTGTGTGTTCTGAACAGTAACGATGATCAGACCAGACACACCGCCAGGTCGTCACATGTACTTCATCTCACCAAATGCAAATGCAGAGCAGCAGTTGAAGACGCTGATGAGCAAATTTCGCTAGCTTCAAGACAAACGATAAAGGAGGAAAGATCAAGGCGTCCAAGATCACCTGGCACAATATCCCACTGGATACACCTGAACAAGCATTGTGTGAAGCTTGGAGTACAGCTCCACTTCACTGACGACCAGCTATACATGAGATACAAGAACAATGGGGGGGGGGGGGGGGGGGTCATGCTGTCTGTCACTAACACCAATCCATTTGTCACCAGTTTCAAGCACAGTCGGCTACAGGGCAGACTGAGGGAATGGAGACAGCTGGAGTGCCAGGGACGACTGGAACATATAAACAACGTCAACTACTCCCTGTCCTCCTCCTCCCACCTGACCAACCTACACCTCTCCTCCTCCCACCTGACCTACCTACACCTCTCCTCCTCCCACCTGACCTACCTACACCTCTCCTCCTCCCACCTGACCTACCTACACCTCTCCTCCTCCCACCTGACCTACCTACACCTCTCCTCCTCCCACCTGACCTACCTACACCTCTCCTCCTCCCACCTGACCTACCTACACCTCTCCTCCTCCCACCTGACCTACCTACACCTCTCCTCCTCCCACCTGACCTACCTACACCTCTCCTCCTCCCACCTGACCAACCTACACCTCTCCTCCTCCCACCTGACCTACCTACACCTCTCCTCCTCCCACCTGACCAACCTACACCTCTCCTCCTCCCACCTGACCTACCTACACCTCTCCTCCTCCCACCTGACCAACCTACACCTCTCCTCCTCCCACCTGACCAACCTACACCTCTCCTCCCACCTGACCAACCTACACCTCTCCTCCTCCCACCTGACCAACCTATACCTCTCCTCCTCCACCTGACCTACCTACACCTCTCCTCCTCCCACCTGACCTACCTACACCTCTCCTTCTCCCACCTGACCTACCTACACCTCTCCTCCTCCCACCTGACCTACCTACACCTCTCCTCCTCCCATCTGACCAACCTACACCTCTCCTCCTCCCACCTGACCAACCTACACCTCTCCTCCTCCCACCTGACCAACCTACACCTCTCCTCCTCCCACCTGACCTACCTACACCTCTCCTCCTCCCACCTGACCAACCTAAACCTCTCCTCCTCTCACATGACCAACCTACACCTCTCCTCCTCCCACCTGACCAACCTACACCTCTCCTCCTCCCACCTGACCTACCTACACCTCTCCTCCTCCCACCTGACCAACCTACACCTCTCCTCCTCCCACCTGACCTACCTACACCTCTCCTCCTCCCACCTGACCAACCTACACCTCTCCTCCTCCCACCTGACCTACCTACACCAGAACGACGCCAAACTTCGTGGTGAAAGCGAGACTGCA
>CM060311.1:23736441-23741441 GCA_030674185.1 Monoplex corrugatus | reverse complement strand
TGTTATTCGTTGTTGTTGTTGTTCATTGTTGTTGTTGTTGTTAGTGTGTGTGTGTGTTTTGTCGTATTTTAGTAGTTGTGCGTGTGTATCTGTGACGGAAGTGATAATAAGAACTGGCAAATGGATGTCTGCTGGTTCTGTATTAAAAGACAGTTAGTGTTGAGGCTACGTAAGCCTGTATAGTCAAACTCTGGATTGTGTGAAAGAAGGCTGCTGCCTTGTACTGTGAGAGAAATCTGTGCCATATCAAAGTGATGGGATATTTACTAAACAAGCTGATAACGATCAAACACTTATTCGGTAAGTTTGGTGTTGTCCACAAACATGCAGCTAACATCTCTGAAAATATGAATGTTGTAAAGGTGCAGGTGCATGAACAGTTTGTCATTTAAATTGGATTTTTTATTTTACATATGTGGTTTTCTTCTGTCGGTCATCTGATCTTTGCAAGCAAAACAGCCGTTATATCTATTTTTTTTTCTGCATGCCTGATATCAGTTTCTACATGAGTCATTCCTGTCATTTGGTTATATTGTTCATATTTCTCTTGGTGAAACTCAGACTTTGTAATTTAATGTTTTTGCAACCTACCCATGTACTACAACGCTATAAAAAGTTAACTGGCCTTGCTACGAGTCTCGTATCACTGACACCTGCGGTTCCCTTTTGACAGCTTAGCGCGTTGCACTCAAACACTGCTCTGTGCAGAGCGCTCAACTGGCCACTGCCATTGAGAGTCCACATCTGGTTATCGTTTATATCTCCCTACCCATCCTCCTCCCCTTCGCCGCTCCTGCTCTCAAACTAAAATCTCGCTCGGGAACAGCTGTGTCCCCAACAAGGACGTCCCAGCACGTACAGGAACTCTCAGCATGTTTGCCCTGCTCACAAAGAGACGCTTGCGCTGGCTTGGTCATGTTATCCGCATGCAAGATGGCAGAATACCCAAAAACATTTTTGTATGGCGAGCTTGCTACTGGCTCCAGACCCACGAGAAGGCCCATACTCCGCTACAAAGATGTGTGCAAGCAGGACCTCAAGGCGGGTGGCATTGCATCAGCAGGCTTCGAAGTGGTAGCAGCAGACCGCAGCAGATGGCAACTTGCCATCAATTCGGCCATCAAGACATCAGAGCAGAGGAGAGAGGAGCAGTGGGAAGTAAGAAGAGCACGCAGACGCCAGAGAGCAGGGTCAGCGCCTTCGGACGACACCGTCTTCACGTGCAGCAACTGCAATAGGACCTGCCGTTCGAGGATCGGGCTCTACAGCCACAACCGGCGCTGCAGTTCCGCCGCAGAATGATTTCCAAGGCGCAATCTCCATTGTCTCCCGAGACAGATGGATGCCAATACTACTATTACACAAGCAATTCCCCCGTGGGGATGCTGGGGGATCTATCAGTGTAACCAGTGCCCCCTCCTTCTGGAAATTCTGTGTCAGAAAGTCCTCTTTTCTGTCACTCTGTTTGTTTCTATTTGCTCCTTTGCTTTCTATCATCTCCTCAGGTCATTTTCTGCCTTGCTGGTGCATTCTCCTGTATGCGATCTACAACGCCTTACATACTTTCTCCTAGGATCGATAATTGGGTACATGTATCAGCTGCGTTTTTAGTTCTAGGAAATGTGATACGCGAAAACAATTTCAGGTAATCTAGGTCAAGTTTTATGTATGTGTTAGTGTCTTTAGTTACGTTTACATATGTATTCAGGAGAGCTGGATGACTAATGAAATTTTGGGCCCGATGGAGGAAAGGAGGAAGGCAAAGAGAAACGAGGAGATATACAGGAAGATAAACAAAGAAATCAGGCATAGGTGCAATGAAGCTAAGGAAGCTTGGCTGAACACAAAATGCAAGCAGATAGAATAACGATACAAAATGGATCCTCAGGGTATGTACAGACGAATGGAACAAACTGTCCACAGGAAAAATACATGCACATCAACTGGTTGCTTAAAATCGAAAGACAAAAGACAAAATACTGGACAGATGGGGAGAGTACATTAAAGACCTTTTTGAGATGACAGAAACGAAGAACACATTATAAAAAAAAACTTTGAAGGACCACCCATAATGAAAGATGAAGTTAGAGCAGCACTAAAAAAGATGAAACCAGGAAAAGCCCCAGGACCAGACAACATTACTATAGAGATGATTGAAGCCCTAGAGGAATTTGGCATAGAAAAAATAACAGTCCTCCTAATTGAAATTTATGACACTGGAAAAATCCCCAAAGATATGTCAAAATCAATTTTCATTGCACTTCCAAAGAAGACAGGGGCTATAGAATGGCGAACTCCATCGCACAATCAGTTTGATGAGTCATGTAACAAAAATCCTGTTAACAATAATCATGATGAGGACAAGGAATAGAATCGAAAGAGAAATAGCAGAAGAACAGTGTGGATTTGTGGAAGGGAAAGGAACTATTAATGCCATATACATCCTAAGAACTATCATAGAGAGGTCAATTGAGATGAATAAGGATTTGTACTTATGCTTTGTTGACTATACCAAGGCTTTCGATCGGGTACGACATGAAGAATTGATCAACCAATTGGAGAGACTCAATGTCGATGAAAAAGATATACGAATAATCAGGAATATGTACTGGGAACAAACAGCTGCAATGAGAATAGAAAACAATATAAGCTCTTTCCAAAACATCAAAAGAGGAGTCAAACAGGGTTGTGTTTTGTCACCAGATCTGTTTTCACTATATAGCGAAAACAACATGAAAAACCTAGAAGAAGACCCTGGATTAAAATTTGGAGGGAAAATGATAAACAACATTCGGTACGCAGATGACACCGTGCTAATTGCAGAAAATGAAAGGGGCCTACGAAACCTTGTGAATATATTAGAAATAGAAAGCAAAGGTAAGGGGTTGGAACTAAACAGCAGGAAGACTGAAGTCATGGTGATCAGTAAAAAACATGAAATCCCCTCATGCAAAATAACAGCAAATGGCACAACCTTGACACAGGTTAATAAGTTCAAATACCTGTGAACGGTCATTTCATCAGACGGCAGATGCACATCGGAAATAGCTGGCAGAATCGGCCAAGCCAAAACAGCATTCAAGAAGATGACAAGCATTCTTACCAACAAATGCCTATCAATTAACATCAGAAAGAGAGTCCTTGAATGTTATGTAGAACCAATGCTGTTGTACGGATGCGAGGCGTGGACAGTCAGCAAGCAAAGCCAGAGCAGGATCGAGGCAGCCGAGATGTGGTTTCTAAGAGGAATGTTGAGAGTTCCATGGATAGCAAAGAAAACAAACGAGACAGTCTTGATGGAGGCAGGCACAAGTAGATCACTCATAAGGAAGATTAGGAAAAGACAAGCAACATTTATAGACCATTTTGTGAGGAAGGGGGATTTAGAGCATCTGGTCACAACGGGAAAGCTTGAGGGAAAGAGAGCACCAGGTAGACCCAGGGAGAGAATGCTGGACGGACTTGCAGAGTGGCTGGGGATGAGGAGGGTGGGGGAGATGCTGGGGGCAACGAGAGATAGAGATGGTTGGAAGTCCATGGTCGCCGACGCCATGCGGCAGGGCACCTGATGATGATGATGATGTATTCAGGTGTGTGTTTTGTTTTCAAACCCGGGGCATATCCTTAGATTCTGTGGACGAAAGCATCGGTCTGTGTTCTTAGTTTTCTTTTCTAAGTGGCTTTTTTCAGCAAGGTGTTGTGTACATTTTGAAAACGTTGCAGCCCTGACATGGCTCTGTGCAGTCGGCTGGGCTTTAAACGATGATAATAAGAATAGAATAATTTTGAGAAATTCAGATGTGTTTGCGCACTTTTGCAAAAAACATTCTACCATAGAATAATAATAATAATAATAATAGTGCATTTATAGAGCGCTTTCCGAAACCTCAAAGCGCTTTACATCAGTAAACCATACATATATAAACCAAATAACAGGCTACAATACAAACAAACTCATCAAAAACTATCCACAGGAAATCAACAACCACACAGACACACCAAATAATCTCTCTCCCTCTCACCCCCTCCCCGCCCACCCCTCTCCCCCCATTTTCAAACACACACACACAACACCCACACACACACAGCCACTCATCACACACACACACACACACACACACACAACACACACACACACATGGCATACACCCCATTGTGCACAATTTCATCCAGAATGTCAAGCAGGATCAACCCACTAGCCAAAATCAGGAAAAACACTGTTTAAAGAAGTAAGTTTTTAAACTTGTTTTGAAAGATGGTAGAGTTTTAGAGTGGCGGACGGACTGAGGCAACAAGTTCCATGTCTGAACAGAAGTGACAGCTGTCTGAAAGTTGACGGCACTGGCCAACAAGAATAGAAGTGACAGCTGTCTGAAAGTTGACGGCACTGGCCAACAAAGTAAGATCTCTGTGACAGAGAAGCATTGTAAGTGGTCCTCAGTAGCTCAGTTGGTTGAGTGTCGGATTCACATGCTATTGGCTGTGGGTTCGAAATTCGGACGGGCGAGATTAAAACTGGCCCTCTCACCGTCCCATGTCAACAACACCGTTGTTCTGATGGTGTTCTGATAGGAGTCGATACCCTCCCTCTCCCCACTTTCACAAGCTGGTTATCCCCGTCGGCCATATCATCTGAAGTGGGTGCTGACGTAAAAACTGACCTAAATCAATCAATTAATTAAAAAGAGACGTAGTTCTCGTCAAGGTGTGTATGTGCCCATACTGGGTAGGCCTACATTATGACCGGACCACACCTAAACGAATGAAGTGTATCACACGCAACTGAATAGGCTCATTCAGACAGACAGACAGACAGATAGACAGATAGACAGACAGGCAGGCAGACAGACAGACAGACAGACAGACAGACACAGAATGAGAAAGAGAGAGAGTGAGAGAGAGAGAGAAAGAGTGAGAGAGAGAGAGAGAGAGAGAGACAGACAGACAGACAGAGAGAGACAGACAGACAGACAGAAAGAGAAAGAAACAGAGAGAAAGAG
>CM060311.1:23711441-23731441 GCA_030674185.1 Monoplex corrugatus | reverse complement strand
AAGAAACATAAGTGTTTTTTGAAGGAAAATGAACGAGGATTCTGAATCTGTGCTTATTTTTCTCTTAGCTTGATTGCAAAGACCTGTCCAGGCATTCCAAAGTGGAAATAATTTTTTTGTGTTGTCTAAAAAGTAAGTTTCCATCTCTACAGATTGATACCCAACACACTCACAAACAAAAAAACAGCTGAAAATGACTTGTTTGTTGTCAGTTTACATACATAAATGAAAACAAAACATATGACATCATAAAATGTTCATGAAACGATACTAAACCCATGCAGACAAATAAGTAAGTAACCATCCCATCAATGATAGACCTGGTTTCGGTAAACATAAAAGTGATTGTACTAGACACTGAACAGTCAAACTACATGACAGTCAGTGTACTCAGACACTGAACAGTCAAACTACATGACACTCATGAATTGGTTCTCTCTGTTCTTCAGGTTCTGCAATCAAAACAAGAGAAAATAAGCCCAGAATCAGAATCCTTATTCAAATAAGTCAATCAGCTCATGCTCATCAGTCAGAAACAGCTTGAAAAAGCATAGCACACGTCACCAGTTCCCACTTTCAATCCTGGATTTCATAAAAATTGAGGAATGTCTGACTGTTGTCCATTTGGAGGCCAACAGATTTTCAGTGAGCGAAACACTTCGCTGATCGCCACGCCCCCTGCCATGCCGTCTAACTGGGGCACAGCTCCTCTGCACCTCTCCCCCTTCTCATCTTCCCCCCTTCCCACACCACGAACACGTGCGTGACCCATCTCACCATGTACCATCACGTTCACTGCTGTTGGGTCCAAAGTCCGAAGTGTCACGGCCTGCGCGCTTGCCACTCGCACTGACCACGGCAGTCGCGGTCTGACTCGTACTTGTTATCGTCTGCTTGCATCGATTCAGCCAGCAAGCGTTGAATGTCGGCGTGGTCATTGTTACTTTCTCCACCCTCATGTTGAAGGGAATCATCAGATAACAAATTCTCTCATCGTCATCATGCTGTAAAATCATTTGAACGGCCTCTAGAGTCGTGAAAGTCCGCTGATGTGAGACACCGTTCGGCTTGTCGAAGGTTGCGTCGCCATTGTGCTCCACTTCACGTGGTCCAGTTACCAAATCATTAGCGACAATAAAAGTGTCTTCCCTATGACGTATCCTAATTTACATCCTATTTTTATATTGTAGACACATATAGTCAGTGTGCAGTGTTCCTGTGTGCTGACTGGCTCCACACAGTTGTGAACGAAAAATCGGAAAACTCCTGCAACGTCAGCGGACGGCTCTTAGGCAATATAGCAACACCTTTTGTGCAACGTCAGCTGACGGCTTATAGGCACTGAACTGGCTTGTGCCATGATCACCATACACATGACACCAATGACGTTAGTGCATATGGAATTCGTTACGAGCGCGAAGACGTCATCTTGAGAAACTGAAACTGTGATTTGTTCCTGCAAGGAGTACACAGGGATACCCTGTAATGATAAGTGTATATACGTATGGCTCGTACTTACCCGGCGTCTGTGCTCCTCCATCTCAGGCCATAACGTCAAAACTGGCCTGTTGGTTGTATCCTCAGGGCTGTGTCTTGTCGCCCCTTTTGTTCTCTCTGTACACGAACGATTGCCGCTCATCAAGTGACAGGTCAAGTACTTTAAGTTCTCCGATGATACCACGGTAGAGGGCCTGATCAACAACGGCGACGAGTCCGCATACTTCAACGAAATACAGAAACTTGTCAGATGGTGTGACAGTAACAATCTGGAACTAAATGCTGTTAAAACTAAGGAATTGATTGTGGACACCAGAAGATCCAAGACCCCTGTCACTCCCCTTGTGATTAAGGGAGAGTCCGTAGAAGTTGTAGAAACATTCAAGATTCTAGGTACGACAATATCAAGCTCGTTGAAGTGGGAGGAGAACACCAGCAACATTGTGTCAAAATCCCAACAAAGACTGTTCTTCCTCCGCCAACTCAAAAAGTTCGGTGTTGGTCAAAATATACTCGTGCAGTTCTACCGGGCGGTGATGGAGAGCGTACTGACCTTTTCGATCACTGCCTGGTACGGCGCCCTCCCCGCAGCTGAGAGGGAGAGGCTCAATAGAGTTGTCCGGACCGCCTCGAAAATTATTGGGACCACTTTGGAGCCCCTTGAGTCCATCTATCTTAGAAGAATGGAAAAGAAGGTCAAATCCATCGTGGCCGACGAGGGCCATCCGGCAAATACTTTCTTCTCCCCCCTCCCTTCCGGTAAACGATTCAGGTCCTTTAAGGCCAGGACAAGCCGGTTAAGCAACAGCTTCTATGTGAAGGCGGCCCGTGACACTGTCCCTACTTGTTCACGTGAGATGTGCCTGGGCTTTGGAGTTAAGGATGAGCAGAGGAGAGAGCGTGCGGACGTGTACAATTGACTTATGTTGGAGCAAACATTGTGTGCATAGCATTGTGGGATTGTATGTGAGAGAGGGTATAGAGAGGGTGTGTGGGTGCGTGCATGTGCATGTGTATGTGTGTGCATTGACTCCGTGCGCGTGCGGGTGTGGGTGTGTGTGTGTGTGTGTGTGTGTGTGTGGGTGTGGGTGTGTGGGTGGATGGGGGGTCGGCTGTTGCTTGTATATGTGTTTCTGTCGGTTGACTTAAAACGTTTAACCTTGTCCTCTTAGTCTACATACTCATTTTATTGTTTTTACTTCAATTTGATTTTAATGTGCATATTAAATTGCATCTTTAATCAAATTTTTCTATACCTTCCAAAGTTGTTTTTCAATGAGTATTGCCCTTTTTGTCCATTGTTAAAAGTACTAACCAAGTCATCTGACTTATGATGTGCTTTTTTAACCGTACATTTTTAGAATTAGTCATAATCTTTGATATTGTGTTCGACAACGAGGGAGGGGGAGAGAGATGAGGGGAGGGAGAGGGTGAGAGCGGGATGAGAGAGAGAGAGTGAGAGAGAGTAAGAGTATGTGTGTACATTTGTTTATGCGTTCTTGTTCCTGTGTGTATTTTAATGCGAATGCCAAAACAATTTCCCATTGTGATGTTCTGGGCTAAATAGAATATTGTATCTTGTATCTTGTATTTTTAGCCAGGCAGGTTTGACCAGAGTCCACCACTCTACAGCAGTGCTTTGTAACTGCTACGATCTTTCGGGAGGGACGGAGTGTAGGAAGTGACTGATACTGGCACAGAGCAGGCCTAGTCGAATCTAAGTCAATCTGTAAGCCTATACTTCAATGTGTGCCTGTGGCCCACCACTGGATGGGTGAGGGTGGTGTGGAGAGGGGAAGGGAAAGACAAATGCGCGCTGTTAAATTAATTAGCTGGCAGGGCTAAGGTGGCTTGGACATGGGCGCCTTGGCGTGAGAGTGTGTGTGTGTTGTGTGCGTGTGATTTTTCGATTCCGTGGATGACCCACGAATTTGTCTTTTATGATGTTGAACATTGTAATTGTTGTGATGCGTGAGTGTGATTGTATGCATAGCCAAAACATTTTCCACGTGTCTGAGCACTGGGCTAAAATAAAATCCTGTTCTTGTTCTTCTCTTGTTTAACCTTGTCCTCTTAGTCTACATACTCATTTTATTGTATTTAACTCATTTTGATTTTAATGTGCATATCGCGTTGTATCTTTAATCAAATTTTTTCTATACCTACCAAAGTTTTTTCAATGAGTATTGCCCTTTTTGTCCATTGTTAAAAGTCCTGACCAAGGCATCAGACTCTTAGGATGTGCTTTTTTAACCGTACATATTTAGATTTAGTCATTATCTTTGATATTGTTTCGACAAAGAGGGAGGGGGAGAGAGATGAGGGGAGGAAGAGGGTGAGAGAGGAGTGAAAGAGAGAGTGAGAGAGAGTAAGAGTATGTGTGTACATGTGTTTATGCGTTCTTGTGCCTATATGTATTTTAATGCGAATGCCAAAACAATTTCCCATTGTGATGCTTTGGGCTAAATAAAATTCTTGTATCTTGTATCTTGTATCTATCTTGTATCGCTCTCTGACCAACCTGTTTTTGTTGTTGTTATTTTTTGTTTTCTTCCCCCCCCCCCCCCCCCCCCCCCCCCCCCTGTTGACAGTTATGGCCTCGAGTTATGTGTCCAAAACAGGTTCTGTTCACTACCCATTTGTAAACGGATTTTTCGGTATTTTATTTTTCCATTCAACTGGTTCACAATGTATAAAAATGATATGGGCCCTACGGTTATTTACATATGTTGGCATACATACATACACACACATACTTACATACAAACTACGTACGGACATAGATATGTATACATACACACATACATACATACACACGCATACTTACATACAAACTACGTACGGACATAGATATGTATATACACACATACACTACATACATACATACATACATACATACATAATAAACAAACTACATTCCTTTTTGCCGATTCTTTTTGCTATCGCGACAACTGCAATCAATTGCTATGCAGCCTGTTATGATGACAAAAGTACAGCGGTAAACTTAAGTGCACTCTGGGCTTTGTGTGGTCAGGCCACCCATCCTTTGTCGCTGCAAGTTCTTCTCCCAACCTGTCCCTCTTCATCCACTGCACAAGTCTGTCCAATGTTTTCTCCCTGGGACCACCTGGTGCCCTTTTCCTCATCCAACTGTCCTGTTGTGACCAGGTGCTCTAATTTATCTTGCCTCATAACAAGTCCTATAGATGTTGCTTGTCTTTTCCTAATCTTCTTCATTAATCTTTTTTTTGTGTCCGCCTCCTTCAAGACAAGGCTTACGGAGTCTGCCAAACAGTACGCGGCAGGTCTGGGTGGAGCACATATGGAGCCCTCTTGGTCAAGCTCTAAAACTCGAACGATGATTTGAATTTTTTTAATTGTATTTTGGCCGAGCATATGATCAACATGGCACTGGCTACAGGAAGCATACACGATCAGGCAATTCCAACGCATGCGCATCTCACAGATTACGTAGTCTTGGTAAACTATGAGAAATGGAGTCCTGTGTTCTCTATTAATTCATGACAACCTTTTTTTCTGCAAAGTGTTGCAATGTCCTTTGTCAATTTCTTTTATTTTTGAAAAAGAAAGGGGTTTATTTCATCTCTCTCTCTCTCTCTCTCTCTCTCTCTCTCTCTCTCTCTCCTCTCTCTCTCTCTCTCTCTCTCTCTGGTGTGAAAAATGTGTGGATACGATTTTCTCAGCTCTTTATACGTGGATCTTCACCAAATCTTAGTCAAAGGTATGGATTGTTATGGAGTCGCGAAGGGGCAAGACGGGTCACAAAGGTCAAGGTCACATGGATCCCAAAAGTGCCTGAAATCAGCTCTTTTCGAGAAATGTGTGTGTTAAGTGACAAAAAGAATGAATATTACTTATATGAAAACATGGCGGCTGTCATTTCAAAACTAAGACGAGGAATCATTCAAACTAGGACGAGGAATTACAAAGTGATATTGCTTTAGGGATTACTGCACTGTTAAAGTGGTGTAAGATCTCGACCTTTTTTGAAGCGTCTGCATTCAAGCAACGGTATAGCCAGATGAGACGGAAGATGACCTTACTTCAACAGGTTGGTGAAGTTGCTCATCTCTTGCCACACATCCATCTACCCATATTTCTTACATTCAGATTAAGCGTAGATCTACTTCTTGTTTGCATTTGACCGTATAAAACATGATCCGAAACAAGTGTGACTGCCCGCGTTCAAGCAAACAGGAACCAGAAAAAATACGAAAGAAGAATACGAACGCGTATTTAATACGAGACAAGACAGGAACAAATTTTCGGCCAACTGGCCTTTGTCAAGCGTAAGATTACAAACAAACAAACACCAGATACAAAAACTTTGAGAAAAAGACTGAAACTTCCCCGCTGCTGCGTCCAATATGACAAAAAAAACAAACACCACATACAAGAACTTTGAGAAAAAGACTGAAACTTCCCTGCTGCTGTGTCTAATATGATAAAAAGATTCAAAGATTCTTTTTATCATATTGGACACAGCAGCGGGGAAGTTTCAGTCTTTTTCTCAAAGTTTTTGTATCTGGTGTTTGCTTGTTTGTAATCTTACGCTTGACAAAGGCCAGCTGGCCGAAAATTTGCGCCTGTCTTGTCTTGTTGTATTAGATACGCGTTCGTATTCTTCTTTCGTGTTTTTTCTGTTTCGTATAAAACATGACCGAAAACTTTTTTTCGAACAGGTAGGCTCTCCAAACGTTTGTGTGTGCTTTTTGTATGCAACCAGAAAATCATGAAACCATGCAGGTCTGGTTTTATTTGTTATTTAATTTTTAATTTTTATTTTATGTTATTTTTTTAATGATCAACAGCTAGAAAGGCTCAATATTGACGGAAAAGATCTACGAATAATCAGGAATATATGTTGGGAACAACCAGCAGCAATGAGAACAGAAAACTATAAAAGCTATCTCCAAAATATCAAAAGAGGGGTCAAGCAGGGCTGGGTTCTGTCATCATACCTGTTTTCACTTTACAGCGAAATCATTATGAGAGACCTAGAAAAATGCTCTGGGGTAAAGGTTGGAGGAAAAACGATAAACAACATTCGTTTCACATGTGACACCATGCTAATTGCAGAAAATGAAAAAAGACCTAGAAAACCTTGTGAGTTTCAGTTTCAGTTTCTCACGATGACGTATCCGCGCTCGGAATGAATTCCATATGCACTAACGTCACAGTGCCATGTGATGGAGAAGATCCAGAATGATCATGGCACAAGCCTTAAGCCTGCATATGAACCCATGAGCTGGCCAGATTGTGAATATAATAGAATAAAAAAGCTAAAATGAAGGGCCGGAGCTAAATGGCAAGAAGACTTAAGTCATGGTAATCAGTAAGAAACAAGAAATCCCCTCATGCAAAATAACAGCGAATGGCACAACTTTGAGAGACAGGCTTTAAGTTCAAATATCTGGGAACGATAATCTCACCAGACGGCAGACGCACATCAGAAATTCCCAATAGAAACGGCCAAGCCAAAACAGCATTCAAGAAGAAGAAAAGCATTCTTACCAACAAATGCCTGTCCATTAACATCAGGAAGAGAGTTCTTGATACTATTATACAGTTGTGAGGTGGGGACAGTCAACAAACAAACTCAGAACAAAATAGAGGCAAATGAAATATGGTTTCTGAGAAAGTTAAGAAATCCATGGACAGCAAAGAAAACAAACGAGACGGTTTTGATGGAGGCAGACACAAGAAGATCATTAATAAAGAAGATTAGGAAAGGACAAGCAACATTTATATGCCATTTCATGAGAAAAGGGGAACTAGAGCACCTGGTCACAACAGGAAAACTGGAGGGAAAGAGAACACCAGGTAGACCCAGGGAGAAGATACTGGACGGACTTGCAGGGTGGCTGAGGACAGAGAGGGTGGGAGATGTACCTGCAGCGACAAGGGATAGATTCGTATGGAGGGCCATGATCACCAACGCTATGCAGCAGGGCACATGATGATGATGATGATGCAGATCTAGATTTTATTCGTTTTTCACCTGCACAGATATTTGTAAGACAAATGCTTATGTTAGAAACAACTTTTTTGGGCATAAAAAGGTAGATTATAGAATGGTTTGACCCTGTTTTTTCCTTCCCAAACATCTCCCAAACCATGTTATCTATATTCATTGAAAAATATATGAACAAATGAGATTGGACAAATAATTAACAAATGTGTATTTAAATAAAGAAAAAAGGGGAGTTACCTACCACTGAGTAGTGATTAGTGTAATGAACCACTGACCTGGATGTTGTGGATTCCAATCCCATCAGTCAAGATTGTTGTAGGATTTTCCTGCATTTTTCAGCATGTACCCACAGTACCCACAGTTGAGCATATCTATTATTATGGGTTTATATGGAAAACTGGAACCGACCAGTCGAGGCTCATTCAAAGATGTGTTATTAAAAGTTGTGTTCAAATTTCCTTACCAATACCACAGGTGTCTGTACAACCTGGATCCGGCGGACACCATGACATAATGGAACTAAGCAGGAAGGATACATTTCAGTGTTCAAGTAAATCACAACCAGGAAAAATACAATATGAATGCATATTTGATAAAATGGAAAAGACAAGTGCATTTTTCGACAAAATTGCCTTCGTTTCTTCTTCTTCTTCTTCTTCTAGGTTTGATATATTGTGTTGGGGTGGGTATGTTTAGCATATGGAAAAGACAATAAACAAACAAGATCAGTAAGTAAACCAGTCGCCTGGTGTAGTGGTTAGCGCAACGGACTACCGACTGGAAGGTTGTGGGTTCGAATCCTCATTAGTCCTTTCAAAAATCGTTATGGGATTTTGTCGGCTTTAACCGGCTCCCTACCCAGAGTTGGGCGTGCTACGGGCTCATTGGGAAGACTGGGACCACACAGTCGAGTCTCATCCACTTCACGGATGCGTCATTGAGGGTGTTGCTCAATTCTTCTGATCAGCACCGCAGGTGTCTGTATCTCTCGGGCCTGGTTGAGGCCAGGATATCTTATGGTAATAAACGTAGAGTACAGCCCTGTCACGCAATCTCAATCCTAGATGGAACTCCATAGCATCATGATTATCATCCTCATCGACATCATCATCATCGCATTGTATGAAACTATAACAACAACAACAACAACAACAAACAACAAAAAACAAACAACACAATAACAACAACTGTGCCAGCTTCTGTAGCCATTAAGGTGGTGTAGAAAATGGGACGGAAAAAAAGGTGAGCACAAATGTAACCTCCCTGAGTGCGATGATTCTAAAAACAAACAAACAAACAAACAAACAAACAAACAAAGAAAGAAAGAAAGAAACAAACAAACAAACAAACAAACAAAAAAACAAACAAACAAACAAACAAACAAACAAACAAAGAAAGAAAGAAAGAAAGAAACAAACAAACAAACAAACAAACAAAAAAACAAACAAACAAACAAACAAACAAACAAACAAACAAACAAACAAACAAACAAAACAAGATCAGTAACCTGGTGAAGAAGATAGTTATGAAACATTCTACGTACAATTACACGAGGGGTTTTCCAGACGATACATCTTCGTTTCATATTAGAGTGATCTTCTCCGATACAGTGAAACAATAGGGAAGTTAACTGATCTGCTGCTGCTGTTTTTGCTATTACTCTTGTGCATCTTTTGTTTGTTTGGTGTCTTTTGACTACGCTTCACAAAGTCCAGTTGGCCGACAATTTCCTGCTGTTTTGTTTTCTTACTCAAACACGTGTTTTTGTTATATTTTCATATGTTTCTGGTGTCTATGTGTTTGAACTCTGGCAGTCATTTTGACTCAGATCTCAAAGATGGAGGACTATCTTTAGATCAGATGCGAACTGTCTTTGGCCGGCTACCTATCACTTTACATGCCAGAATGTATTCCTGCATATTCATGAAGTAGTTTGGGTGAATAATGGAACAGGGGGAGACGAACATGTGGAAAGCAGAGATCTGACTGTTCACGCATTGTTATTTGTTCAGTGTATGGCCACTGCATAATCGATTTACATTGCCTGCCTCTGTCTCTCTCTGTACACACACACACACACACACACACACACACACACACACACACACACACACACACACACACACACACACACACACACAGAGTATCGCGTGCGCCAGGACATTAGCACACACATCTGAAAACATTCGGTAGGTCACGCCCCAAACAACATTACAAAGTATATACACGAAATAGTCATAACTAATATAGAATTAATGTATAGGTATATTAATTGTTGGTAATGTGTTTACATAGGCCATGTGTGCATCGAACAATTGTGTTTTGTTTCAGGGGGCAAGCATACACCCATCTCATATGTATACATTTGATCGTGGACAATTAGCAAACATCGACACTATAAGGACGGACGTGGTTTAAAATCCGAAGGTCTGGGGTTCGATTCCTGGCTGGGTGCCTCCAGCATGGTGGGTAAACGGTGAAGATTTTTCCGTTCTCCCGGTCAACATGTGTGCAGACCTGCTAGTTCATAAACATCCTTCGTGTGTATACGTATGCACACAGAACACCGAATATGAACGTTACAGATGCTGAAAGTCATGTCAGTGGCTTGGCTTATGAAAACGCCCAGCACGCACCCCCACCAAAAAATGGAGTATGCACACTATGCAGTAACATACTACCTACAAAATAACGTACACACTTGCATCCGAGAAAAATTGGAATGCTGAAAAAACAAAACGAAATAAACGAACAACTACGATATATTAATATTCGTAGGCGAGACATTGACACAACAGAACAGTTGGGAAACCAGTAGATGTATTTCATTTGTCCACCTTGCAGACATGTATACAGACCAACTATAAGGATTTTTTTCTCTTTTTCCCCCATCCATATTTAGGCAAGAATTAACACATCTCACGGCTGTTCTTTCCGTTCCCTTTAGTTGGGAGGAAACTCCCCGTACGCGCAGAGGAATGTGATATCTTTACCCAGCCCGCTGGACTGGCGCACAGCACACTGGCCGGTTGTAAGACGGTTGTAAGATTAGCGCGTGCCAGCACCGCACAAGACTGCTGCCGCGCTCTTTCGCATATCACACACACACGCGGTATTCCCCACCCAATGCACAGCTGCTTAGCCAGACAAAAAAATCACTTGGTTTACACTTTCGTTGTTTTCTTTTCTTAATGTGCTTACAGTTATACAACATGCATAGAAATGAATAGAGAAGAAATTTCTCAACAAAACAAGACCAAACATGGCCTATAAAAAGTTGCATGCACCTCAAAGAGACTGTGTTGAATGGAGTGTTTGAAGCAGTACTAATCATAAAACATACACAATTAGAAAAACAAATGAAGTTTTAAACTTCCTTTTCACAAAAATGCAACTTTCCATTCATACAGTTTGCTCACACAGTGACACACTATCACTCTGCATGCCATTCCACTTACCCAAAGGCGTGAGATATTCCCACGATTCGGAGCAGGTCAGCTTTAATTACTCCACTGACAGGGGAAAGATAGAGACACAGATATGGGCCAGACTGTGCTTGTTCTGTGTTTCACTGCTGTTTGCTTTGGCCTTCCTGATCGTTTTACTGGTTTGCCACCTTTTCTTTGTTCACAAAACTGTGAACACACAGACCAGTCACTAATCTGAAGTGACTGATCAGATGGAACCACAGGGCTGCCGAGTTTTCTATGTCTCAAAGGGACATAGGTGAATTGTTTGAGCTTTGTTTTTTTCAAATTGATCAGTCTGGAGTGACATTTTTGACAAAATGTTTCTGAATGCCTTCTCCGTCTGACCGAAGGTTTATATTGTGAAATGCCTTTAGTTCAGTGTCTATATTTCTGAAAAAATTTTACACTAGTTTCTGCTGTTCTTTTTGAGCGCCCACCACACACTCTATACAATAAATGTAATCTTTTTAAATGCAACTGCTTTGAATGTTCTGTCTGCATACTGTTTTGATTAGACACAAACAAATCATGTTACACTTCAATAGGTGTGCCCTATGGCCTTATGGAAATAGGGCCAGGTACGCTAGTGAGTGATAGTATCAGGAAAAGTCACTCTAAGTGGTCAGAGAGGTCAAACCATGACTGCCCAGGGCGAGTAGCTCTTTAGAAGTTACTCGTGATGGACATACGCTGTTCATTACATATTCAGTAACTAAAAGGGGCAGTCACACGACCATAATCGGCTGCCCAGCTAGTAAGAGAACTGAATGGTTATTTTATCCTAGATATTGTAAAAAGGTGGACATCCCTTTAAAGGATTCACGCTTGGTCAGTTCCAATTTTTATGGCCAGCATAAAATTTGCATTATTTTACATTATCTGATGCGAGGGAAGTGTATAAAAGAAAGGGCCTCCGACCCACGTGGGAGACACCCTGGAGACACCCTAGAGACACCCTATGGAGGCACCCTAAGAAGAACACAACGCGGGTTTGTCCTTTGGCAGTTAGTGCTGGGGGATAGTTAGTTTTAGATCATGAAGTTTGTCATGTGTTGAAAAGAAATAAAGTTCTGCCACCACGCCGTTTTGAGGCACGTTTTAAAAAGATATGGTGGTAGACTAAGAAGAAAAGTATATTGACTGAGTGGTCTGTTTCTTTTAGAAAGGGTGTAGTACAACAATCACATACTAAATTAGTAGCTCACCATGAAACCACCCTAATATATAAATGACGAAAAAACACGCGCACACACAAACCGATTTGTTCTGTTAATCCTTTTGTGTATACTTTAACACACAAAGTTCATATTTTCCATAAAAAGTAGATAAACCAGGCACCACAACAAATTACTAAGCAAAATAGACTGCACAAAACAAAAGAACAGTCTTTTGTCTAATTGTGTGCACACTTCTTTTGCCCCAACAAAGTTTGAGGTGGACATTGCAAAACATGATGTAGCCGTGCACACCCAACGCGTGTAGCAGACGTCTTTTCTTCTCAAACGATTTTGAGTACAGTTAACTCCCCTGGTTCAGCGATTCTCAGAAATATTAGGAAATGCTATTATTTAAACCCTTAAAAGCTAAGAAGTGAGTAACTTGTGCACTCTAATTCAGCAGAAAAGTATGTATTTCTTGTAGGAAATGTCCTCGAGGCGAAATTTCCCCTCGTTTGCCTGAAATCAATAATTTTGTTGTCCGATCGTTCGGTACTTTTCAAATTTCCGACCAGTGAGCCGTGATGATGATCGGAAATTTGTATAATAATGAAATAAATTGTGGAAATTTTAAGATCACGATTAGAATGTTGGTATTCTAATCTTTCATTTGGACCGCATCACACCTTTAATCATTAGATATTAAGCTTGCATTAAAGAAAGTTCAGGCCAAGTCAAAGTGCGACAAACCGCCAAAATGACCGCCATCTTGCCGGGATGTAGAATCAAATATTTAAAATCTGACTTAGAATACATAATTACATTTACATTTTTGCTCCTTTTATATACAGAAATGATATTGCAATAAAATGTTGCTAAGCAGTAAAGTATTCGAAGAGATCTTGGCATTCCGTATTGTGGTCGAACTATGCGTGTCCAAATTAGGGTCATTTGTGTTTTCTATTGCCTGTTCACCGATCAATTTCTACACTGAAAGATTGATTTACCTATTCAAAGTATGTCCACATAAACTTATCGATTATCGTGTATTCACTCATTGGTTTGATATTTTTCATAGACTAATATTGATTGATTAAATACGTAAAAATACGGCTAAAATCCCTTTCAGCAAAGTGTAAACATTGACTTAAATCACTTATAGTTTCGATCTATGTGAATGTTGTGCAAAATGATGTAGAATACAACAATCTGCATGCTGTGTAGAATATTCTGATATATGATATGTTGGTATTTGTTATGTGGACCGCAAGATAAGCACCGCTGAGCTTGCTCAAAGAAACACAAATTTGGCCCCTAAGGGGTTCCAGAGAGTCGTTTTGCCTGCGGGCTCGCGGTGCGGTCAATGCGGTTCACATGCGGAATATATAAGCGGATGAGTGCGAGTGCCATGTATGCCTTTCTCCTCTGGTCTGGTCTTGAATGGTTGGGTCAGAATAAAGAGAGAAACATCATCTCTGTCTTCCCTGGGTCTTCTTCGTCAGGCTGCATTACCATCTGTGCTCTTCTGCTCTTTTGCCTCCTGTCTTCACCTTCACCCTTACCACAACTCCATCACAATGATATTATTTCTTTTCGACCGACCCTCAAGATCATCAGTTTTTCTTTCCATTTGGTCAAGTCTGTCCTTTAGTACTGTATTCTCTGCTTAAAGAGAGTCATTTTCTCTTGTCAGATTGCGAACAGAGTCACTCATATCATGCATTTCGTTTTTTAAATCACTGACAGTTTCATGTAGATTTTTCAGTTCAGTTTTCATATCATCGAACTTAGTATGCATACATGAAATCGAAGACATAATGTCCTTCAATGTTAGGTCACTGGATAGTCCCTCACCTGATGCTGAGCGGTCGTGGTCCATGAGTGAAGGTCGCTCAGCACTGGCACGTCGTGTGGAACCATCACTGGTCAGTCGAGCCTGTTTCAACGCACTGCTCTGGCTGGACCTAGGCCCAGGGTTTGGCTCCACGTCGCCACAACGCAGTAACAGATCACTGTAGAAAATTGACGTAAGGACCAGCCCTACCATGACACCGGCTACACGGGTCCTAGCTGTCAACACACGTAGAGTCATGGCTAACTGAAAATTAGCCCACTTGGCCTTGAAATTTATGTAAATGGCGAGAAATCCACCACACTGTACCCTTAAGTCTTCACCTGCCAGAGGCATGGTGACTTAACATCAGTTTTCAGACGTCAGACTTAGTGAGGTACTCCATAATTAACGCAAATTGGTTACTTGGGTGCAGAGAGACCCATGCCACACAAAAGCTTCTAGACATTTCCATAATTCAAATTTTGTTTAGAAAAGAAAACGCAGAATTTGTTTCATACGATTACTGAGGCTGGATGTGTCAAGGTTGTGCCATTTGCTGTTACTTTGCATGAGGGATTTCATGTTTTTACTGATCACTATGACTTCAGTATTTCTGCTGTTTAGTTCCAGCCCCTTACCTTTGCTTTCTATTTTTAGTATATTCACAAGGTTTTGTAGGTCCCTTTCATTTTCTGCAATTAGCACGGTGTCATCTGCGTATCGAATGTTGTTTTCATTTTCCCTCCAACCTTTAGTCCAGGGTCTTCTTCTAGGTTTCTCGTGATGTTTTCGCTGTAAAGTGAAAACAGATCTGGTGACAAAACACAACCCTGTCTGACTCCTCTTGTGATGTTTTGGAAAGAGCTTACATTGTTTTCTATTGTCATTGCAGCTGTTTGTTCCCAGTACATATTCCTGATTATTCGTAGATCTTTTCCATCAACATTGAGTCTCTCCAGTTGGTTGATCAATTCTTCATGTCGTACCCGATACATACATACAAACATACATACATACACACACATGCACAAACACACACATACGCACACAGACATGCACACACACACACACACACACACACACACACACACACACACACACACACACACACACACACACACTCACACATATACACGCGCGCGCGCACGTGCGCCGTCTCTCTCTCTTCCTTTCTTGCATGAGTGCAATGCGTGCGAGATCAGTTTGAAGGCTTCTGTCCGCGTGTGCTTGCGCGTGCGCTTGCAAATGTATGTGTGCGCTTATGCTTGACCGAGGTTTTGTTTATTTGTCTTCTGATCGAATGCTCGCCTGTAAAATATATATATATAGATTTTTTTTCGCTAATAGCAAACCTTTTTGGATAAAGGAATGCACTGAGGAGAAATAAGATCAATACATTTATTTCTCATGTACGGCAAGGTAAAAAATACTGAACATCGAAATGGGTAATAAAGAGAGAGAGAGAGGGGAGAGAGAGAGAGAGAGAGAGAGAGAGAGAGAGAGAGAGAGAGAGAGAAAGCCAGCCAGCCAGACAGAGACAGAGAGAGACAGAGAAGGAGAGACAGAGAAAAGGGAGAGACAGAGACAGACAGAGACAGAGACAGAGTAGAGGGAGAAGGGAGAGAGAGAGAAGGAGGGATGGAGAGAGAGAAGGACAAAGACAAACGCGGAGAAGAGAGAGAGCGAGACAGGGAGAGAGAAAGAGAGACTGTGCACGCCAAAGCTGTGGTGCACGCCAGTCTGAGAGCGTTGAAGCGGAACGACCCTCCGTATGCGAGCTTCAAGTGTCTGGTATGTTGGGGACCTACGTGCTCTCAGCTGCCTAATGGCTGCCATGTTGGTGACCTACGTACACGCAGCTGCCTATTGTTTACACAATGTAAATGGGTGAAGGACAGAGGGAAAAGCCAACTGTACCGTTAAAATATTGTTTAAAAAGAAATAGGCCTATCGTTGACAGATTACAAACAGTAGACACTATACTCCACAGCATGATGAGTACATTCAATCTGACACTGTAAATTATTTTTTTGCTGAATATGTTTTTCTGTGCAGTAGTTTTACTCTGAGATATCTTAAAGCTGGACAACAGGACAAGAATTGCATTTGTTCTTCCTGTGGCGTTTTCCATAAACACGACAAAAATATTCACATGAGAGAGAGAGAGAGAGAGAGAGAGAGAGAGAGAGAGAGAGAGAGAGAGAGAGATTAACACACATACACACACACACACTCACTCATACATGCACACGCACGCACACACACAACACATACACACGCATGCACATACACATACACACGCACGCACACAAACACACACACTCATAAACTCATAAACACACGTGTGTATATGGACAAACACACACACACCACGCACACACACACACACACACACACACACACACACACACACACACACACACACACACACACACACACACACACACACACACACACACTCGTGCGCGCACACATACATGGAAAGAAATTTGATATCTCAGTTTTAACGTCAGTTGCCTGCCAGCTCACTCCTGTAGTGGGAGTGAGTGGGGTGGGGGTGGGGTGGGGATGGGGTGGGGTGGGGGGGTTCATTGTGTTCTTGCAAAGTGGTGGTTCAGATTGGATCCTTTATGGTGTACAGTCTCATTCGAAGATACGCCTCATGACAAGCAGGAACTCATCATATGGTTCCGTTTTCAACAGAACAGGTTGACACAAAAGAAGTCGACACGCAGAATATCGCTTTATTGTTGAACAAAATTTCCTCGTTGATCCAAAGCAACGTAAGTCGTTTATAATCATTTGTATATATTATAATTAATGTCATGATAAATGCTTTTACTCTAAATTAGATGTTGTCGTTTATGATTACTTATATATTATATTTATAATTAATGTCATGATAAATGCTTTTACTCCAAATTAGATGTCTTACTGTACTGTGTACGTACGTCATTTTTGATTATTTGTTTGATGTGTTCTGTGTTTGTTGATGTACAATGTTCTGTTCTAGATGTAAACTATTGCATTTAGAGGTTGTTGTTTTTTATTTTTTGTTACGAGGTTCCAAGGTTTGTTTCCTAGTGAGGCCTCAACTTTTCTCCTCAGTTTGAAAAACAAACAAACAAACAAATAAACAAAGAAAAACAAACAAACAAAACAAACAAACTATAACTGTGTGGGGAAAAGTATAAATACAATGAAATGGAGAACGATAGTTGGACAGGTTGGATTGGGGTAGAGGGGAGACAGAGGAAAAAGTCATAAATAGGTAGTAGAATAGTAAAATGGAACGAAATCTTAACTCTAACATTAGTAACAATTAACTTCTACAATGTGAAGGGAAAATTTAACACTAAAACATAAACTGCATAAAGTTAAAGTAATGCATTACCAGGACTGTGAACTAATGATTCTGTAATTTTAACAAGCAAAGATTGATCTGATGTTACTTTTTTGAAATGAGTTTCAGAATAGTTTTCTTGTGTAAACGTTTTCGGTAGAAAAGAACGTAGCATTTTGTAATAAAATAAACAGTGAAACAATGTGAACTGTTTGCCGCAAATACACTTGACATTTGTACAATATTTTGTTTTCAATGCGTTTAGCTGAATACGGAAACGAACAGCAACAATCGATCGCAAATGATACATGGAAGAATACTGCATTTTTTTAATATAAATTTTGAACGGAAAGTTTTATCATTTGTTGTGACACAAACTGTTCATTGAAATGTTCATGAAATCGAATCCATGAGGCTGATTCCAGCATGTTGCAAACTTCTTTTACGGAAGTATGAACATGGAATTCTATAGAATTAACAGAATTCTCTGCACCTTGCTTAGCTGCTCTGTCAACTATTTCGTTGCCGTGAAGACCAACGTGAGAAGGCACCCAGCATAAACTGATATCTGTACCTTTTATCCTTAAATGATGTACAAGATGATTTGCCTCAGTAATTAAATCAGGTCTTGTGTCGGCATCAAAAGGCCGTAAGCTATAGCTACGCACAAAAAGTTAAGGATCACTATGAGAAAACAGGTGCGTAATAAACTCAGTTCGCTACTGTTATTTATTTCTCAGTCCAGCCAAATTGTTATGAATTCTTGTTCAGCTGTAAGTGGGCGATGTTGTGTTAGTGCGAAAATTGCATGGGATTCTCTACTACTGAGCTTGGCCGCAAACGGAAAAGCGGAAACTTGCGAAAAAGGACCTTGTTTTGGACCGTTCTGCCTGAACACATTGCACAAGCCAGATGGAAAAACCATTATGCACGTGCAAGCACTGCTGTTTATGTGTGAGATGCTGTCTCTTGCTTGGCTTTATAAGAAGACATTCCACCAGTAGTAGGCCTGATCTGACAATGCCTCCACGACGAAAATTGAGCGAGTTTGAGAGGGGACGAGCTGTTGCATGGTTCCAAGATGGTGTTCCCAAGCGAGAAGTGGCCAGGCGACTTCAGGTGTCCATCTCGGTCATTGTCAGACTGATTCAACGCTTCACAGCCACTGGGAGGGTCCATGAAAGACGCAGATCTGGTCGACCGAAGAAGACAAACCCACGTGAAGATCGTCTCATTGAACGACAAGCCCTGCAGACAAGAACAGCCTCTTCCAGCATCATTCGAAGGCAGCTGAGGGTGGCTACTAACATCAACATCAGCCTTCATGGGTTTAACCTCCGTTCTCGTCGCCCAGCTGTACGGCCACGCTTAACTCCAGCCCATAGGGCAGCACGCCGCGCCTTCTGCAGACGTCACGTGAGGTGGACACGTCAGCAATGGTCCCAGGTCCTGTTCAGTGATGAATCACGCTTCACCATGAACCACAACGACGGCCGACTGAGGGTCTGGAGGCGCCCAGGGCAACGCTTTATTGACACCACTGTCCAAGAAAAGGTGGCCTTTGGTGGAGGTTCTGTAATGGTCTGGGGGCCTTCAGCCTTCACCACAGAACACCCTTGTATCATGTACAGGGTAACCTGACTGGCCTCCGATACCGGGATGAGATCCTTCGACCGCTGGCTGTGCCTACACTGCAGCAGATGGGACCGACGGCTGTCTACCAGGATGACAACGCTCGCCCCCACAGGGCAAGGGTGGTCAACGACTTCCTGCAGCAGTCTGGAGTCAACAGAATGGAGTGGCCAGCATGCAGTCCCGATCTCAACCCGATTGAGAACCTCTGGGATGAGCTGGATCGCAAAGTGAGAGCAACCACCCCCCTCCGGGATGCCCAACACCTCTACCAGATGCTGCAGGCTGAGTGGCAGGCGCTTCCACAGAGGATCTTCACCAACCTGGTCAACTCGATGAGGACTCGCTGCGTCGAGTGCCAGAACAGCCATGGCGGTTACACACATTACTGAACTTTTGGGAGCATCAGAATGCCCTGTCTTGTGATTTCAGACTTTGGGAAATCAAATTTCGATACGTACCCACTTTGATCAAATGTACACACCAAACGATTGCTCGAAATTGAAGGCAATTGTGTATCGTTATCACTAAAGCATGGAATTAAATGTTTGCCAAACTTCAACGCATTGGCTTTCTTATTTTGAAAGTTATGAATTTTTGTGCAAGTGATCCTTAACTTTTTGTGCGTAGCTTAGTACAGATTTTGAGTCAACAAAGAGAACAACTTTGAAAAACACGACTAATTCCGCTGTGAATATAGATATGTTTGCCCCAATGAAAAACGACTTTTTTTATTTGTGGTGTGTGTGTGTGTGTGTGTGTGCGCGTGCGTGCGTGCGTGCGTGTGTGTGTGTGTGTGTGTGTGTGTGTGTGTGTGTGTTGTGCTGTGTGTGCGCTGTGTTGTGTGTTGTGTTGTGGTGTGTGTGGTGTGTGTGTGTGTGGTGTGTGTGTGTGTGTGTGTGTGGTGTGTGTGTTGTGTGTGTGTGTGTGGTGTGTGTGTGTGTTAGCACATTCACTTGTACAAGCCAAGCATGAAATGATGAAATTGCCTACCCCTGCCTACCAATGTGTGTCAGGACCAGGTCTACATGAAATCACACATCGCTTTGAAAGAGTACAGGATTGCAGATAA